>JARFXV010000518.1:0-600000 GCA_031761425.1 Cosmopolites sordidus | reverse complement strand
AGAAACTTAGAACCAAACGTAACTGCCCTTTCAAGGCATGCTATAGATAATGAACACAACTTTAATTTTAACGACATAAAAATCCTAGATTTTGAAAAACAGTATAAAAAAGAAATATAAAAGAAATGATTTATATAAACATATAATACCATTAATTTCAGAAATGATACAGATAATTTAAGTTGTATATATAATAACATTATTAAATAATAAATTTTCATAATTTTTTATTTTTGCATCTAATATTATACCACATAAATTCAAAACAATTAGGTTATAATAAAAAACAAAAATTTAAAGTTGAACGAATTGTTAAATATGTCAACGTCAAATATGTCATTTAAAAATTTTATGCAAAATTATGACATATTAGTTAAAATATTTTAAAAATTAATTATTTAATTTAATATTGGTAGGTTTTTAAATGTAAGTTTGTGTTTTTTATACAAGTTATATGTATTGTAGAATTATTCTGAGGATGGTTCATTGTTGAACCGAAACGTTAATAAAAAAATTAAAAATTAACACTTAATTACTGACCAAAAGTCCCAATAAATAAAAAAAAAATAATAATAACAATAAACGGTCAAGAGAATATATGTTATATATATATATATATATATATATATATATATATATATATATATATATATATATATATATATATATATATATATATATATATATACATACATATATATATATATATATATATATATATATATATATATATATATATATATATATATATATATATATATATATATATATATATATATATATATATATGTTAGTAATACACAACTTTTGCTTTAGTTGAGTAATTCAATTATAAAAATAATATTTTAGAAGCTATCAGCTTTTTATAAAAATTGACACATAATTTACTTGTCTTTAATATGTAGCCTAAGACTTAGTGACCTAAAATTCCGATACTGCGAGAGTTCTAGTACCGAATTTCATCAGTAAATCCATGTACTTCTGGCTGAGATCCGTTAGTTCCTGTATCTTACTTTCATCAGGAATTAGACTATGAGTAACGTAGATATGGAATAGCTCAAGCTATAAGAAAAATAATATTGATAATCAAAAATATTAAATTCAATGTTTTTTAGTCTATGGATTAATTCATTTTCTATAGCTTTAAGATAAACCTTGTATATATTTATTTTGTTATATTGAATTGTTCTATCTTCTAATAGTAATTTCTTTAAACCTGGCTGCTTTCCTATTCTTGCTGACTCTGTTTTGTTATTGGTTTGGTCAATTTTTTTTTTAATTGATTTAAATAAGAGAAGTGTGACATTTATATATATATATATATATATATATATATATATATATATATATATATATATATATTTATATATATATATATATATATATATATGTATATATATATATATATATATATATATATATATATATATATATATATCAAATATATATATATATATATATATATATATATATATATATATATATATATATATATATATATATATATATATATATTGATGACTCAGACTTCGACCCTGACTCAGACTTCGACCCTGGATGATGGCAGGATTCATTGGAATCTGATGATAGCTCTGACTAATGAGTGATGAAAATAATCAAGAAAAGAAGTTGCAAGACCACCCTGGTGGAACTGTATTCCTTCCCCAAAATTATATTTGGCATGAGGTAAGCAAATCTCAGATTTCATTTGATGTTTATGATAAAGACGGTCAACTGCTGGTGGATGCTGATTTAGACCAACCCTACCAAATATAAAGATTGTTTCTAAGTGACAATATAATCATGATGATGGTGGCCGAAACTAATCGATATGTGAAACAGCGAAACCGAATAATTTACAAACACCAAAAAAGGAAGAAAACTAAAAGGAAAGAATATATATATATATATATATATATATATATATATATATATATATATATATATATATATATATATATATATATATATATATATCTCACGAAATCTCAAGAACTATAAGACCTACAGACTTGAAATTTGGCAGATATATTTCCTTTACTACGTAGAGATCCGCTAAAAACAGATATATAAAACTACATTGGTGTAAAAAAGATCTATATACAAATGAACTAATCAAGAAAACCATGAGTAGAGATTAGTTTCCTAGATTTGTTGAAATTTTTTCATTTCTCTAGCAATGAAAATGCCAATCAAGAAGACCGCCTCGGTAAAATTAGGCCTTTATTGAATAAAGCAAATAATAATTTTCAAGTCAAAATTAACCCTGGAAAAAGAGGTGATATTGAAGTTTAGTACCTTGGAGAGGAAGGTTAATTTTTCGTCACTATATCCCTAATAAGTCCCATAAATATGGAATAAAATTTTACAAATTATGTTTCCCGGAGGAATGTAATAGGAAATTTCTATCTATGCAAAAAAGGGGATGCTGAGGAAGGGAAAGGCATGCAATGTATATATATATATATATATATATATATATATATATATATATATATATATATATATATATATATATATATATATGTGTGTGTATGTGTGTGTGTGTTTGTATTATCTCTCAAACTAGTTTCTGGCCTTATAGCTTTCATCACACGGGTTCGTATCAATGTTGGAAGACAATTGAAGAAATTCAAAGAACATCACATTTAATTTCAGCTGTGCAGGAAGGAAAGACAAATCACATGACCTAGCGCCATCTACCAACAAAAATTCGTAATAGACCTTCAATTTATGAATCGTTCCAAAGTTAAGAACGAACAGACTCGATGTTCTGTATTCCTCATTGAGGAAAACAGTTGTTAGTACATGAAATTTCAAGCAGATTTTTAATTTTTACGTAGAGTACGTCGAAGAACATCTGTAGATCTGTAAGACGAAAATAGAATGTAGAAAAACTCTCTATCGTGGAAGATGTGAGTTTCTGTATTTTTCGATAGTAGGTAAACTCTTATACATGGTATTGTACGCAAATTTTCAATTAATTTAAAGAAAATGTCCAAAAACAAACATGTTTTTGACATCATTAAATGTCATTCGTACATCTATAACGTTTTATGGTCTGGTTGTGTTTCTGCAAAGACCAGACCGCAACTCAGACTTATTGTGACCTCATGAAGGCTTGACCTCCCACCACGTAGTGGTAACTAAACTAGTTTCAACACTATGTCAAGTTTACAGGAAATCTGTAATTATTTACCAGTACGTTTTTTATTACCCATTTTTAAAATGTCTTTAAAACAATTATATTCAACGATTAAGTGAGATCTCTAGAGATATCTAACTGTACATATTCTCTACAAGTCAAAATAACAAAAACAGCCAGTTAACAAATTGTATATAAACTTGTATAACATTATGAAGACCACCACTAAAATGTTAAATGAAAAACTCATTGTTTATAGCGACTATATTGTTATTCTCTATATGCATGATACAATCAGCACTTTTAATAGAAATCACTGCTGGTTCAATGATATATACCTTGACAAACCTAACAGAAAGTATTCAATTACCTTACACGCGGAAGCTTTCACTGATATACGTTTATAGAAAACAAATAGGATATATCAAAATAAATATACTGGAAGTTTTTTTTTGTTTAAACTCATATTCAGATTGCTAATTCGAATATGTAGAAATATCCTCTATATTGTATTAATTTAACGACATGGTAATTTATCATTTTCTTTTTTTCTATACAGGGTGTCCGGAATAGTATGGGCAAAACTTTACCAGCATGTCAAGTACATACCAGTACTTTGTCTTATAAATCTTGGTCGAATAATGCATCCTAATAGAGCTACGCCCCTCCAAGTGGAGCACCCTGAAGATGGTTTTTCACAAATATTTCCAAAACTGTTTGCAAAAAATATATGAAATTTGGTGATTGTTGTAAATTTTGGGCGTCGAAACTAATCGTATATTTCAAATTTTAAAATTGCACACATGGCGTGGCATAATGAGCGGTCCAATGTATTAATGGTCCCATTTTTTGTACGTATTTATTTTTAAAATTTTTAATTATAGATTATGAAAACTTTTTATTAAGATACGCTTTACAGTGTCGCTCGTGAACAGTTTGAAAGATATTTACTCACAATCGGTGCATCTTATTGAGTACTAAGAGTATCCCTTTTAAGGAAGAAAGTCAGGGATTTCATAACCTTGAATGAAAATGTTTTAAAAATCCCTACAAAAAAATTGGGCAATTATTACCTCTCATTATACTACGCCCCTCATACTTATATACATCATACTTATACATAGATCCCTCATTATGCTACGCCCCTGATTGAAATTATTAATTTCAAATAGACAGTTCGTTTCGGCCCCCAAAGTTTATAACACTTACCAAATTTAATATAAATCGTAACCTAAATATTAACATATAATTTTATCGCGGTATAATAAATATTAAGGAAAGATATTGCGCATGGTGGGCGGAGCTTTGTTAACGGGAATACGTCATTCCAGTGAGTAAAACTCGAACATCATAGTTTTGACATATAACAAGTTTACTAGAAGTTTGTGTGGTGTTAATCTAAAATATTGCGTTGTGCTGTATTTGGGTGTAACTCCAACAATCAGTCGAAAAAGAACTCTATGCCACAAAAAGACAGGATAAAGTTAGTCTGAAAAGGGCTTGTATTTGTTCGAAACGCTTTTTAAATAGCGTTTTCAAGGAAAATCTTTACGTAAATTGTTAAATTACACACCAAAAAGTTACCGAGGATTGATGGATGATGTCGTACCGACTCGAAATCTGGCAGTTAGTTCTAAAAAACCAGTATCGAATGAACAATCTGCAAGAATTGAAAAAGAGAGAGAATACAAGTCATCGTCGAGTTTTTGACTAGGTAATTATCACAAGAGAAAAATAATTGAAATAGAAATTAAACCGAAAAACATTGAATCATGATTATAAATGTGTTGCTTTAAAAAGTAGGGTGTTTTATTTATTTATGCTCGATTAGATGTTGGGATGGTGGTAGAAATAGTAATGATGGTGATGGTAGTAATATTTCTAATATTCCATGTTTATACCCCCGATTTGCGAATAAGTGGTTCAATGATCAAGAAATTCGGCTCCAAAAATGATCCACTTATGTTGAACAGTGCTCACGAAGGAGATATTAACGAGGATCTTTATGAACTTGAATATAATGGGCTCGAACATTTAACTGGATATATATGTTTCAAGTTAAACGATTCCAGTTTAGAAAGACCCAGCACGTCAAAATATACCTGGACTAATCATTTAAGTGAAGGAGATTTACACAAACCTTCTGAAGACTTTCTTTCACAAATGAAACGGCTTGAACAAATTTTTAAGTCTGTTAATAGAGAATTGTTGACCAAAAATTATTTGAATAATTTGATGCTTAGAAGTAGCCACATTGAATGCCCAGAAAAAGCAAAAAAACTATTTTTTCGACCGAGAATGTAAGTGTAAAATTAGGTAAAAGAAAGATGATTAAAACTATTACATAATTACACTTATAGCTAATTCACAATGGACATAAGCTTAAGAAATTTGTACAATTTTAAATTTAGGAAACAAAATGTTGTCATTTTTAATACCAATATAGAATATTGCTAGATGTGTGTTGAATAATTAATATTTTATTTGTGACAAAAATATCGAATTTAGCTGGATATTACATTTAAAAACCAATATTTACAAAACTTTCAGAAGTCTACTGGGTATTTGTGTATTTTTCCCATTCTAACCACATGACCTGTCTACAGATAGAAGTGAGTCTGCAATAGATGATATCAGTGTGTCCAGGATAAGGACTTACCACCCCTCGAAATTTTTTTATTTCTGGACAGATTTTCATAAACTTTCTTTTGTTGAATAGATCTGGAATAACGGCATTAAGAAAGTGTATCACATGTTTTTTTTGCAAATATCATGGCCAACTGCGTCGACTTTTATGGCTCCCATAAATCACGTTTAACTAAAATGTACCGATTTTTAGCTGGCCACGGTGGTCTGGTGGGTTAGTCGACTGCCTGGCAATCCAAAGGTAGCGGGTTCGATTCCAGCACTCGGATGGGTGTTTTTCTTTAATTCTTCTGTCCGTCTTACTTCCTATCCTACACACGCACTTATACACACACACACACACACACACACGCCTGTGTGTGTATTGTGCAAGAGTGTAAAATCCGACAACCAATTACCCCTCAGTCAGGCCAGTTAAAGGCTGGGTAAGGCCGGATGCGTTCTGAGAAGTTGTTCGAGTGAAAAGTGTTGGAGTGATGTTCGAGTGAAAAGTGTTGGAGATTTTTATGGTTCTAAATTACTGGGTGTTCTTGATGTTATTTTATGATATTTTTACAATAATAATTAATAATTAATAATTTTCCTAATAATTACAGACTATTTTCTAACAAAAAACTTCCTATTTAGAGGAAGATCTAAATTGGTATTATAAAACTTAAATAGTAGACATTTCTAGCACTCCGCCATTTTCTATCAAACACTTTACAATACGTCGTCGGTTATCGATCACTACTTTTCTCAACTGTTGTTTGGTAATGCTACGGCAAGCCTGCCTAATACGATCACAAAGCTCGTTTCGAGTTTGGGGCCTCGAAACATTAATTTCAGGACTGTTTCGCCCAATCCAACGATTTGGAAAATTATTATTTAACCAGTTTTTTTACGTTAATTGCATGATGAATGGATGCCCCGTCAAATTGTAAGTGTAAATTGTACCGAGAATTAAGAGGTCTCTCATTTTGTAAAAATCTAAGAAACTTAGCTGCATTCAAATTTTCATAAAAAAAAATGGTCCAGTAATAACTTCATTTAAAATACCGCACCAAACGTTGACCTTAATAGAATATTATCTCTTACATTGTATCACCCAATATGGGTTATCTTGAGCCCATAATTGAATATTTTGTGATAATACGATACCATTTGTCGTAAATGTAGCTTCATCTGTGTATAAAATATTTTTTATAAATGTAGGATCTTGTATGTACATGCCTTGTAACTCAATTCTTCTATTGGAACCTGGAGAAGATTAAATCATCTCCTGATGATGCTAACATGGTTAGCGAAACGTGCATCGAGCAGTTCAAAAAAGTGTTTTGGTGTTTAGTGGTAAATCTCTTCAAGTTTAATGCCTTGTAACCATAAACAGTTTTCCTTTCTTCTTTCAATGTCATCAGCTTCAAGTATTTGAAGAAATTTTGGTTTAAGAGGTTTTCTGATATTTTTCTTCAAGCATAACCAGATAGTGCTTGAGTGTGGATTCTCATTAAAATAATTAAAAACTGAGTTGTTCGAAATTCACGAGAACGATGCTGATTAGGAAGTTTATTAACAGTTCCGTTTTAATCAAAATATTGGTTTATGCAAGGAACTGTAATATGACTGATGTTGCGTTCTGAATGTCTTGTATTAAATTATTTTGCCGTTTCACGAAAAGTTCGCGTGTCATTACCCAACCAATCTTATAATTTCTACTTTTTCTTCTAAAGAATAAATCATTATTGTCGTTTAAAATCACTATGACACAAATCAATCAGTCACAGTGACATTTGTTAATTAGTTAACAATTTTTGATTTCCATGGCACACTTAGTTTTAATAACAGAAAGTACATGTAATTATTAAAAAAATTATAATATAAATATCACAAATATCTGAGACACCCACTAATTTAGAACCATAAAAATCGATACAGTTTGGTTTAAGGTGGTGCTGGTCAAGAATCAAGAAGTTTTTCAAGAAAAATTAATTTCATTAATATATTAAGACACCTCGTATTTCGTGTCGCGGAAATTTACAATTCCAACGAAGGAACGTGTCGAGTCACTGACCAATCGTAAAAAGTAACCAGCATTATAAAACGAACTTTTCCTTAACATTCATTCCCACAAAAAGCAAAGAATAAGTTATATAAAATCTGTTGGCGACAAATAAAACGAGAAAAATCTGAATCAAGACTAAATCCACCGCGAGAACGAAGGTCACTTGGGTGCGGTATTACCTCCTGCATTTTCAATACTGCTTTAGTCCTGCCTATCTCAGTAAATCAAGGTTAAAAATTGTCAGGAAGTCGCTATTCAATGCGGACACTTGAAGTAGTATTGTTAACGATCAAGAGATAATAAAAATGGTGATTGGCCTCTGTTGTGTCGGACTGGTCGTGCGTGCCGTAAAAAAAGCCAAATATGAATACGAAAATGATAATTTTCGTTTGTGTGTTAGTAGGATATAATACCCGTTAAAAACACATTCTTTACGTGTATTAAAAACAAAGCCTTGTCATTGTTTTAATTTTGGGTCCCCTGTGGTATTATTTTGCATACATTATTCCAGATTATAAATATATATATATATATATATATATATATATATATATATATATATATATATATATATATATATATATATATATATATATATATATATATATATATATATTATTCACTTATGGGCCCTGGTGGACCACGGGAAGTAGAGTTAGGGGCGTTTGTTGGTGTTAGCGCCCTTACTAATTTCATTCTTTCGCTATGAGGGTTTTTCCTTTCGTCAGACCAAGTTGTTCCAGTCTTCTTACATTTTTCTCTCTGGCCAACCTTCCGAACGTTAACCTTGTGTCTGAAACAGCCTCTATCCCTAATTTCACTTTATGAAATATTTGCTGATCTTAGGTCATCTTTAGTTGCAGCAATCCATTTCATTATTTCTACTTAGCTCTACTATTTTCATAACATTCGACTATTTGTCTAGTTAGCCTACACGGATTCGTGCGTTTTATGTGTCCGTAAAACCTAAGTCTTCTTTTTTCTCATATCACTATGCATATCTGTGTATTGTTTGATTTCTTGGTTTTCTCGAAGTCGGTATGTTGTGCTATTTATTTGTTTGGGGCCTAAGATTTTTCTTATGATCTTTCTTTCCTTCTTTTCAATGTTCTCGATGTCTCTCTTTCTATTACAAATGAGCGTTTCTGCCCCATACAGACATTCTGGCTTAATAACTGTGTTGTAATGTCTCAATTTTGTGTTTTTAGATAGGCATTTTTTGTTGTAAATATTTTGTGTAAGTCTCAATGCCGTTTCCATTTTTTGACATCTACCCTTATTGGCCGCTTTTTCCAACCTATTTTCCATGATTATTTCACCCAAATATTTAAATTGAGACACTCGTCTGATGTTACCATATTTCGTTTTTAGAAATAGTGTTCTTAATCCGTTGCAAGTCATGTATTGTGTCTTTTCAAAGGAAATTTGGAGTCCTACCTTTTCTGCTGTTTCTTTCAGTATTTCAATCTAGTTTTGTGCCGTTAATATATCTTCAGCCAAAATTGCTAGATCATCAGCAAACGCCAGACAATCAATTTTGATGTTGGTTCTCCCCAGTTTAATGGGCTGGTCAATATTCAGGGCCGACTTTTTTTCACGCTACTCCTGTATTACTTTTTCTAGAACACAGTTAAATAAGAGTGGCGAGAGTCCATCCCCTTGTCTTACTCCAGTTTTAATTTCGAAGGGCTCTGAGATGTCACCCATGAATTTAACTTTTGACCTTGTGTTAGTTAATGTTGCTTTAATAATTGCCAGCGTTTTCAGATCTAGTCCTTGTTCTTTCAAGATTTGGAATAAAGATTCGCGGTCAATCGAATCATATGCTTTTTGAAATCCACAAATGTACAGACGAGATTTTTATTGTACAGTTTTTAATGTCTTAGGATCAACTTTAGATTCAGAATCTGTTCAGGGCAGGATCTGCCCGGTCGAAAACCTGCTTGATATTCTCCAATTTTAGGTTCTAACTGTCCCTGTGCTCGGTCTAGTAGACATTGAGATAGAATCTTGTAACAAACTGGGAGAAGAGATGTCCCTCCGTAGTTGTTGACATCCCTTCTATCTCCTTTCTTGTGTAGTGGATGGATTATAGTATCTTTCCAATCTTCCGGAATCCGTTCGGTTTGCCAAACTTCTTCTAGAATTTTGGTTATTTCCTTGATTGTACCTGGGTCAGTGGATTTCAAAAGTTCAGCAATGATTCCATCTTCACCAGAAGCTTTGTTATTTTTAAGTCGCTTGATTTGCCTAATTATTTCATCGTCATTCGGTGGTAGTGAATCTGGGTTTGTTTGTTTAGGGTTTAGTGATGATAATTTGTTTAAGGGCTCAGGACAGTTTAGTAGTTGTTAAAAATATTTCGCAAGTTTTTTTCAATTGTCTTGATTATTTCGAGATAATTGTCCGTTTTCCTTTTGGAAACAAAGGTTGATAGCCTGTTAATTTAGTTTTAAATGTTTTGTAAAAGTTTCGGGTGTAATTTTTTTGGAAATCTTTTTCTATTTCATTAAGTTGATTATTTTCATATTTTCTTTTAGTTTGTCTAATTAGCTTCGATGTTTCTTTTATTACTTCCAAAAAGATGTTATAATTTAGTTCTGTTTTTTGACTGTTGCAATCTTTGAATGCTTTACTTCGGCTTAATACTGCTTGCTAGCAAACTTCATCCCACCATGGATGTTTTCTACGTTTTGTTGAAGTATATATTATATATATATATATATATATATATATATATATATATATATATATATATATATATATATATATATATATATATAAGAAATATATCCCTATTTCGTCTCCAGTCACGATTAAAAATATGACGCTAACTCGAAATCATTTAAATAGCAATAGTGTTTTGAAAGGCACTATCGTAGGATCAAAATGACATAAGAGATTAGACTGTGAACCAACATTTGTTTCCAACGCCACATCTTAAAAAAATAAGAATTCAAAGCTTCCATGCTCCACTCAAACCACTTTATCACGTCTGATTCACAAAGGGAACATTCAAAGCAATCAAAGCGTGCCATAATGGGTGCATTGTTTAGCCAGGGGATAGATAAAGCATACGTAAACCTATTAGGATCGATATATGATGGGGCTACAGCGACAATTAACATTGATTATTTTGAAGTTGGAATTAATGTAGAGCGAGGTGTACGGCAGCGTGATGCAATATCGCCTATTCTTTTCTCGGCCTGCCTCGAAGAAGTATTGCGTAATCTGGATTGGAAACAGGATGGTGTAAAAATCAGTGGTGTAAACTTAAACCATCTTAGATTTACAGATGATATGGTTGTCCTACAGACCCAGAGGAGCTACAAAGATGTATACAAGAAAAATAATCAGTTAGATGAGACAGTAGAGACAATAGAGATGGACAGGCCATATAGCGAAGCGATGGGACGACAGATGGACCAAGGTAATCCTGGAGTGGATACCGCTTGATCGCAAACATCCGCGAAGAGAATCGAAAAAACGATGGACCGATGATACCGTTAAGTATATTGGACCCGAATGGCAGAGGAGAGTCCAGGACCGTGAAAGTTGGAAGCATGCTGAAGAGGTCTTTATCCTGCAGTGGATCGACACGGGCTGATTATGATTATGTATATATATATATATATATATATATATATATATATATATATATATATATATATATATATATATATATATATATATATATATATATATATATATATATTGTTTTTCGATTTCTTCTAATGAGACAAAAAGAAAACAGCAGTAATAAAAGTAAAACAAAAATAAAAAATCATACAGGCTAGATATGATTTAGTGTAGCTCAAAGACTACTCCGACTACTCGAATATCACAGAAGGAATTGATTCAAATGAACTAAATGTATTGTACTGTAACTCGAATAATGGTGTAGATACTGAAAATTTCTGAAATAAAATGGATTTGAACAGCCTTGTCCAATGATAAAAATGCCTATGTGTATTTGAGTTTAAATCATCTCCTGATGACGCTAACATGGTTAGCGAAACATGCGTCGAGAAGTTCAAAAAAATTGATTTGGTGTTTAGTGGTAAATCTCTTCAAGTTTAGTGTTTCACACCAAAGGTTCCAATAGAAGAATTGATATGTGTATTTGTATTAACAAAAATAGCACGTGCTTGGTTTATAACTTAAAAACTATAATGACCTCTGACAAATCCTTGAAAAATCACCCAAAAAAACAAACATAATATTACTGTCTGTAAGGAATACAATATTGATGAGTGTCTTTTCTGGAGTACGTCAATATTTTGAAAAACTCATTTAAAATCTATTAACTGTAATGCAAATTCTTGCTTGCAGTTGACATTTTTCTAACGTAAATCACCATAATGAACTTAAGGTTATGACTCAAAATATCAGTTGATCCACGAATGTGTAGAATTAATGGATTTTTTTGGGAAAAGAAAAGAAAAAGACAAAAAATGGCGAACTTCCGAAAAACTCAATAATTCGATAGATGAATATTTTTGAATATTTTTTATATATTTTTTTTAAAGTTCATTCAAAAACGAATAATTAATACGACTGTTTATTGATTATAAATAAATTTCCATCAAGTACCGGCTACCCCAATAACATTTACAACAATTTTAATAAAACACTACAAATTAAATTATTATATATAATATATAAAATATTATATTATTATTATTAGCTTATCTTAGAATGAAAGCAATAGTCTAAGATAAGCGATGTGAAGTCTAAGACTGTTGAAAAACAGCGATAGTGAAATCCCTAATGTTCATTACAAAAATGTCCTGATTAAAACAACTGTCGGAAAAGACAATGTAAAGTTTACAATTAACCAGAACTGTTAAAACTCTGTAAAAAATAAATAATATTGCAATTTGTTAATAATGGTTGTACAAGCTTTCTTTCGTTAGTTATTTGTGACGGGCTGTTGAAAATCAATTTAATTCTCTAAACGTTCAAGAATAACAGCAGTTGGACAAGTGATTTTACAAGTAACTCGAGACAAACTAACGGAGAGACCTCTATACGTGCCGCATTAATAAGAACAATTAACAGGATTGAACATATTTACCTCATAGTTTAACCTAGAAAATCAGTTTTATTGTCGTATTATCACCCAGATTTTCTTCTTTTTTTCTGTGACTGTTACACCAAAGGTATAAATATCATTTATATGTACTACTAAGATCAAAAAGTAGCTTTTTATTATATATATTCGCGGGCTTTACGTATCGATACAGCCATTTGTTTTTTAAAGAAGTACAAGCGATAATTACGAGTCAAAATAATGACGATTTTTTTTTGTTTTCCACAACACTAAAAATTGTTACAGAAATTCATATTTTTTATTTATAATACTAAAACAAACTTTATAATTATTAATAAGTTATAATTTATTTATAAAAAGTAATGAATTGACTTACGATATTATGACGTATTATTTATCCACGCGGTTAGACACAAAAGATGTGACAACAGCGCATTTGTGTTTACATATATATATATATATATATATATATATATATATATATATATATATATATATATATATATATATATATATATATATATATATATTTATATATTTATAGTTAAAATAGTTAAAATTTAGTTATATATATTTAGTTAAAAGCTGATGGTCGGACTTTACATAAAACACTAGCAAAATTATACTCAAAATGTCTCAAACAACAAGAAGTACCCAACTTATGGAAAAATGCAGAAGAGATTCTTTTGCATAAGAAAGGAGCACGGGAAGATTTAAAGAACTGCCGTCCAATAAGCCTCCTATCAGTGGTGTACAAAGTTTGCACCAATATAATATCCAAAAGAATACTAAGAAAACTTAATGACGCACAACCAAGGGAGCAAGCAGGATTCATAAGTGGATTCAGTACAATGGATCACATCCAGGTTCTACAGCAGGTCATTGAAAGACACAACGAATACACTATGCAACTGTGCTTGGCTTTTATCGATTATGAAAAAGCATTTGATTCAATCTCAAAGCGGGCCATAAAGGATGCACTGCTTAATCAAGGTGTAGAGAAAGCCTATGTAATAGGCTACTAGGATCGATATATGATGAAGCTACAGCGACAGTCCACCTTGACGATCTTGAAGTTGGAATAAATGTAGAGCGGGGCGTACGGCAGGGTGACGCAATATCGCCTCTTCTTTTTTCAGCCTGCCTGGAAGAAGTGTTCCGTAATCTGGATTGGGAACAGAATGGAATAAGGATTAATGGTGCATACTTAAATCATCTTAGATTCGCAGATGATATCGATCTTCTTTCACAAGACCCAGAGGAGCTGCACAGACACATACAAGAGTTGCAAAGGGATGGGGAACCATTTGGTTTAAAGATAAACCAGAAGAAGAGTCAGGTCATGTTTAATAAATTTGCTGAGGACAAAAGGATTTCTGTTCTTCAACATAGTGTTTAAGAGCAAACTACCACTTTGCCTGAAAAGGAAAGTCTTTGATCAGTATCTCCTGCCCGTTATGACATACGGAAGTGAGAGCTGGACACTCACATCACGTTCAAAAACTTCGAGTAGCACAGAGGGGAATGGAAAGATGTATGCTTGGCATTACTAGACGGGATAGAAAGACCTGCACATGAATCAGAGAACAAACGAAAGTGAGTGACATCGTTGGAAGAATAAAGCAATTGAAATGGAAGTGGGCAGGCCATCTAGCGAGAGGATGGGACGAAAGATGGACAAGGGCAGTCCTGGACTGGATACCGCTTGATCGCAAACGTCTACGAAGAAGACCGAAAACTCGATGGACTGTTGACATTATTAAGTATATTGGATCCGAATGGCAGAGGAGAGCTCAGGACCGCGAGATTTGGAAGCATGCTGAAGAGGCCTTCATCCATTGATATGGGTGGATGATGATGATGATGATGAAAGCTAGGGAATCCTTATTTAAAATTTGCAACGTGTTAGACGAAGAAGTATTACTGTAAGTTTAAAAACATAATCAATGCGTTTAAAACAAGTTAGAAAGAGAGAGCAACAAATCCGGTTACATTAGCTATATTGTGCAATTTCGTGGGTAGTTCCCAAACATGATTTTTCCATTGACCATCTCATATAAGAGATAAAATATATAACCTCATATAACCTAAAATTATTGACGTTTTCTGACATTTGTTTAGTAATAAAAGTTGTATCGTATTAGTGTTTTTCAACATTTACACCACAATTTAAGTGATAAAATAAGGATATTTTCATTATATATTATGTAGTTTATAATTTTATTAGTATTTTGTTCCTTCTAAATTATTATTATTATTATTTAAAACAACAGAATCTACAAATAGGCATTCTACTGACTGATTTGCGAACTAGAGAGCTGGCATCTGATTGGTGGCTCGAGTAGACGAAAAAGTCTTTCTCGTTGGCCTCGATCTGCTCGTAATCTGGATGGATCTAACTCGGATATGCGTACGAATCTTAGTTCAGATGGATTTTGTTTGTGACGTAATCGTCAGGTGTCGAGATTTGGACAGTTTTATATGTTTTATATGTATGTTTGGACAAATATATATATATATATATATATATATATATATATATATATATATATATATATATATATATATATATATATATATATATATACGAGATAGAAAATTTATATTAAAAAATATGCATTGTAGATACAAAGGTAAATTCTGTAAGAAACATAACTTTTCGCTATCTCTTTTCTTTCTTAGCTTCCTAGCACGACGTTGCCAAACCTTTCATCTAGTGTTTCGTTATTAATAAACGAAAATTGAAAAAAAAAAATACTTCAATTATTTAAATAATTATATCGGTAACCTGATATTATTCATATATAAGAACATTCTGCAAATATTAAACTGTGTATGTGTATGTATGTATGTATGTGATGTATCCAGAAGTTCCAGGAGAACCTTCGATACCTAGGCGTATGGATTGATAGAGGATGGAACTTCCGAGAACACATTAAGAACGTGTCAACCAAGGCAGGGAGTGTAGGCTCAGCTCTTCAACAGCTGATGCCAAATATTGGAGGGCCAAAACCGGAGCGAAGGGTGTTACTAACAAGCGTGATACACTCTGTACTGCTATGTGGATCTCCAATATGGGGGCACCAAGCACGTACCAACGCAATCAAAAAGAATATGGAGCTCATCCAAAGAAAAATGGCATTAAGAGTCATTCGTGAATATCGGACGATATTCACAGGTGCGGCTCTTGTCTTGGCTGGTGTTCCGCCCATCTGGTTGCTAAGCTAAGGAAAGGGGGGAGACATGGAGGAGACAGGGGCACGCAAAATGTGCAAACAAACGTTACCGAGAGCAGATAAGAGAAGGAGCGCACAGAAAACTAATGCGAGAGTGGCAATCTGAATAGGATGCGTACCCAAAGGGCAGGTGGATCCATACATTAATACCGCGGATTGAGGAGTGGATACAGCGACGGCATGGCTGCCTGGATTACTACCTCACACAGGCCATCGGCGGACATGGGTGCTTCGGGGTCTATCTGCATAGAATGCACAGGAGGGCGAGTCAAGATTGCCAGAGCTGCGGTGCTGAGCAAGACGATGCTCAGCATCCTATATTTGAATGTCCAGCATTTGAATTGGAGTGCGCAGGGACGCAAACGGAATTAGGAGCCATATTCCGGCCTGAGACTATGACTTCCCAGATGATGGAAACTCAGAGAATGAAACCTAGTGGCGAGGCTGATCAGAACTGTCATAATAAACAAAAGGGAAAAGGAGGATGAAGAAGCGAGAGAAACAGAAGACCGAAGTTAACGTACCCAAACCCCTAATCCTGAAGTCTGAATAACAAGCTGAAGGGACGGGGGAGTAGGAAACGAAACGACAGGAGAAAATCCATGTGGATTATAACATGCCCCACTGAAGGAATGCTAACGTGGTGCAGGTGGAGATCCAGGTTTCGTAGGGCCACTAGTGGGGAGCTTGCTCCTTCCACGTATGTATGTATGTAGATATGTATGCATGTATGTATGTATTATGGATAGCGATTTACGGAAGGCGTTGTATAATGTATACTTTGTATACTTTTGAAGTGTCCAGGTTCAGTTTCTTTTGAGAGTGTAACCTAAAAACTTGAAAATGACGAGTGAAACCGAAGTACTGCTCAGTACTTAAAAGAAAGTTTTCACACAAAGAAACGCATCAACAGATGTACGTCCAGAAAAAAAATTCCCAGTTCCTAATGTTCATTCTCTCCAGGTCTTCTTTCGCTGCATCTTGGATATCCTCTTCTTCTTTTTAGCAGAAAGGCCTTCTTTCATTCTTTTTTTCGTTGCTCTATCGACTGCTGGCCTTTCAACACGACTCGGCCACCTTATTTTTGTTGCTTTCACCACTGATCTTATGAGAGTTCTATTCTTTATTTGCTTGTCTCTCCCATGCGCCGTCAATTTTTTCGTTCCGTATATTTTCCGAATCCTACCCATTCTAAGCAGACCCTGCATGAGATCAACTGGTCTCACTGACTGTATAGGATACCTAATAAGTTGTTATAAGCTATTTAATAATAGTGTTTGTTACGCTAAAATCGTATATATTTTATTAGTAACGGTTTTTTGGCAGCTACGAGCTGTAAAATAATATTTAATCCATAGAATCATATAAAAAATTATTATATAAAGTACAACGTTATTAATATTGCGAGAAATTTCTCACAAAAAAGGTGTTGCTTGTTTTCATAATTTTTAATTTTGTTGGTTACACAAAACTGTTCGAGTTTTTTGAATTAAAGTTTTGATCGATAAAAAATTAGTCCTAGATTAGGCAGATTTCATACAAAGACAATTCTGACCCAAGGATATCCATTATCAATTTCAGTTTTTAATATACATATTGTGGAAATGATAATAATATTTTTCAGAGTTGAAACAATTCTAGAGTTAAATATCACAAGCTTAACAGATAACAAAAAAAATCAAAATATATGAAACTTCGATGAAAAGAGCAAAACAAATATGTTACGAAGATTAATATAAGCCAGTAGTTACATAAGGCTAAGTAAACCATAAGGCTGCAATCAGAAGAAATGCTTGCAGTATTTGAATAAATAGTACTCAGAAGAATTTTTGGTACTGGGAGTGATAATGAAAATAGATGGATCAGGTATAATTTCGAATTAAAGCAAATATTCAAAGATCTGGATATTGTAGATTTTTGGAGGGTTCAACAACTCAGATGGGTGACAAACTTGTCGACAGTACCAGAAAATCGATTACCAATGAGAATCTTGGAGACACGAATAGTGATGGCATGATGACAGGACAATGTAAAAATGAATACTGAAGAACAACTGCAGCTACACTGTATCAAAAGGGGCTACTGAAAATAAATTCTGAAATTTAGCGCCTGTGATATTAATATCTGAAATGAATCATCAAAAAAGACGAATAAAATTAAAAAAAAAAAAACAAAAATAAGGCCGATAAATAAACTAATATGGTGAAAGATATATTCTGAAGGTCAGAGAATACTCATACCGAACAATCATACGATCAATATTTAAATATGGTAGCGTTGGAATTCCCAGAAAGCAAGTGATTTGAACGCATATAATAAATCGTTCGATTAATAACGTCGATTTTTTCGCGTTTTTGAAATTTGAGCGTTTATTTCCATAATAAAATAAATTACTTTAATAATTAAAGCATTGCCCGTAGTTAGCTACTACTTTTTCCCGTCTTTCTGTCAAAGAATGGTTTTTTGAGGCCAACCATTCATTAAACCAAATTTTTCAGTTCTTCGTAAGAATATAAGTGTTGTTCTGAAAGACCGGGCTACATCAATCGAATTAAACAGTAATAGGTTGATGCATAATTAAGTTCGTTTTTTTTCAACAAATTTTATTCAACAAAAACAATAAAAATATTTAACCAAAACATGTTTAAATAATTATTCTGGAGCGTATTCACCATCGACTTCAAGAACTGCTTCCCATTTGCTTGGCAGTTGGTCGATTCCTCGGGCGAAGAAGTCACGATTCTTGGAGGCGATCCACGCCTTAACATCGGCAACCAAGTCATCCAAATCGTCGTAGACTTTGTTCCTTTGCCAATTTTTCAGCGACCTGTTGACGTGGTAGTCCGTAGGTGCTTCAGTCGGTGAATATGGCGGATGTGGGAGCAGATCCCAGCCCTTATTGGCGATGGATTCGACGACACGACGATCAACATGAGGACAGGCGTTATCGTGGTGGAACACGATGTGGTTTTTTTGGTGCGTTCTTTTCGCATCGATTGCAGCGTGAAGGCGGTTAAGTTGAGCCAGATAGACGTCGCTGTTAATGTTGAACTGCCACCTTCCATTTTTGTCCGGAATTCGCCACTCCTGACGCTCATCTGCAAAAAACAAAAAATGGGAGAAAAAAATTGAAAAAATCACTAACCATTCTCGTTCTACCAATAGCAAATGCCATTTGAGATGATCTCCCAGTGAATGATTCCGCTTCTGTCCCACCAAACGCATCACATTGCCTTCTTACAGTGGACATCTTTCGGTATGCCTTTGGGCGAAACACCTGGCGATGCGCAAACCTTCTTTCTTTTGATGTTTTTGAAGAGGAGCCAAGATTCGTCTCCAGTGACGAGGTTCTTCAGAAATGGTGTTTGTTCGTTTCGCTGCAGCAAATCGGTAAAAATTCGAACGCGATCGGCTTTGTTGTCGTCGGAGAGCTCGTGAGGGACCCATCCAGCCAGTTTCCACACCTTTCCGAGCTTTTTGAGACGACGGACAATCGTTGACTGGTTGACATCGAAATCGCCTGCCAGCATTCGTGTTATCAAGCTTTCGTCCTCTTCCACCGCTGCCAGAAGTGCCTGATCGTCGAAATACGATGGTCGACCTCTTCCTTCTTCATCTTTAATCGATGAATCACCATCCTTGAAACGCTTAAACCATTTTTGGACCATTCTCTCACCAATTGTTCTTTCACCAAACAGTTCATTTATATCGCGCGCGGACTGTTACTTTCTATCCTTTCTCGAAGTGGTAGAGCATAATATAGCGTAAATGTTCATGATTTTCAACACGCATTATAACAATACTAAACCTGAAAGATAAGTTTATAAAAAAAAATAATAAAAATTCCAACAAGTTAAAAGTAAAAATAAACAGCGAACTTAATTATGCATCAACCCAATAGGTAGTCCGAAGGGGCTAAGTCCGGTGAATACGGCGGGTGGGGTAGGATGTCCCACTTAACGTTTTCTAAATAGTTTTTTTACATATTTTGCAACATGGAACCGAGCATTGTCATGTTGAAAAATGCCTTCATCGCGTCTTTGGGGGCATTCTGGTCCTTTTCCTTCAATGGTGGGTTCTGAATGTATCTTTCCTTCAGTCCATATGGAACCCATTTTTCTTCCTTCTGGATCTTTCCCAATGCGTGTAGACGTTCCGAAATGGTGGATCGGGCAACATTCAATGCTTCTGCCAATTGTTCCAATGTATGAGTTGAGTCTTCATCTAATAATGCTTGCAAATATGCATTGTTAAACTTTTTTGGCTGTCCTGGACGTTCCTCGTCTTATATATCAAAGTCATTACTTTTAAAGCGTTTAAACAATTGTTCATAAATGTCTGTGTTAAGGTCGCAACAGACGTCGTTCTTTTTCGGTAGTCTTACACGCCCGTTTAACAGCCACACACTAGGAGTTGTTTAGTTCAGTCTATCTGAAATCGTAGCGTCATTATCATCATCAGATTCGTGATAGATCTTACGACAACGTTAGTAGTGGCGACCGTAGTGGCTATAAAAGTAAAAACGTTAAAAAAAACGTTCAAGATGGGCTAAAGAATGGTTACTTAAACGAAGACAATTTTCACAAGTGAATCTTTTAAGTGAATTACGACTAGAACCAGGAGATTGGTTTAATTATCTGTGAATGGACGAGAAAAAGTATTTAGAGCTGCTCACTTTAGTAACTCTACTAATACAAACGCAAGATACGTTAAAGAGACAAAGTATTTCACCGCATGAGCGTCTTACCCCCACACTAAGATCTCTTGCTACTGGAAGGAATTACGAAGACTTAAAATTTTCAGTTTCTATATCACCTCACTATATCACTGGGGAACAGCAATTTTGTTGACTTGGATCTGTGACTTGTTTTTAACTAACTTTTCAACTCTGAATTCAAAAATATTCACACTTTTTCTCTATCACGTCAAGTTCTTAAGCTACAGCATACCACTCATTTTACCTTAAAAGTGTACATACGAAAGGAAATAAGGTGAGATCTGACCAAATAGATTATAATATTTTATTCACGCAGAGGTTAACATATTATTAAAAGTTAAATTGTGTTTATACAAAAAATAAATAAAAGATATTATGGTAAAAATTTCTTCTTATAGCTTTTTCTGGAGTGTTCAGTTTGTGGACATTCTCGCTTGATGCTCCAACAGTAGTCAGCCGTCATACTGACATCCCATCTACCTTGATACCGCGCTTCCATAACCTTTAGATCTTGGTGGAATCGCTCGCCCTGTTCATCACTAACAGCACCAATATTTTCTGGGAAGTTAGCAAGATGACTATGTAAGAAATGCAGTTTGATGCTCATGTTCCAACCAAGTTTTTTAAAGTTCTCCAAGAGTTGTTGAACAATTTCGATGTAATTTAGGGCTCGTGTATTTCCAAAAAAGTATTTAACAATATTTTTAAAAGCCAACCAAGCATTCCTTTCAAGTTCGGTCATTGTTTCAGTGAAATTTTCATCTTTAACGAGTTGCCGAATTTGTGGACCATCAAAGACACCAGCCTTTATCTTTTTATATGACAGGCTAGGGAATGCCAAAATGATATACTTAAAGCAGTCTCTTTCAATTGACAAAGCCTTAAGAAATTGCTTCATGAGACTTAGTTTCATATGCAAAGGCGGAAATACAATGTTTTTTCTGTCGACAAGTGGCTGATGTAAAATGTTTGGATCACCAGGTCTTAGCCCAGATCTTGGCGGCCAGTTCGATTGCCCACATGCACAAAAAAAAAGGGATACTTGGTATACCCGCGTTGCTGGCCAAGAAGGAAACATACCATTTTAAGGTCAACACAGATGATCCATTGGTGCATGTTATATTGCAACAAGTCAATGACTTTCTTTATGTCGCCATATTCTTCACGCAAAGAAACTGAATGACCTATTGGGAGTGAACCGTATAAATTTCCATTATGTAGGAGAACACACTTCAAGCTACGCTTTGAGCTATCTATAAACAATCGCCATTCAGTTGCGTTATAGTTAGAAATGGCCAATTATTTCATTAAACCTTCTACGTTCTGGCAATATACAAATCCGTCATTATTTCTGAAGTACTGCCTAAATCCACTTTCTCTGGATCGATAGTAAGTGACTTTAGCTCCTTCCAAATCTCGTGCTAAATCGTTTAATTAATGTGGATTGAATCCTTTACGAACAGAATCATTGGAAACTTTGAATTCTTCGTCGATGGAGTCACTTCGATCTTCACTTGATTCACATTCTTGTATTTCTAAAGAAGGTAATTCTTGAAAAACTGGCACTGGAATTTCAGCTGAATGAGGCACAGGGCCTATAGCTGACGGTAAACTAGGGTACTCAATTTTATGTTTGTTTTTCTTGTTGAGTCCTGATGTTTTCACTATGCAAAAGTAGCAATCACTTAAGTGATCTTTGGGCTCTCGCCAAACCATTGGTATACCAAACGAAAGTTTATTACGTGTTCTCTTCGTCCACATTCGCACACTCTCTACACACTTTATCAGGGGCCCATGATTTATCTTGGTCACCTATTTTCACTTTAAAATAATCAAAATAGGCTTGCCTGACAAATGTACTAATATTAGTCCATTGAATGGGGATGGTAAAACTGCCACATATATAACAAAATGAATCAGGGCTGTTTAAGCACTTACGACGGGAACAACCAGAGGCAGATATAACGAAAATCTGTAGTTGTGTATGTATACTTTGACTTCACTATATCAGAACGACACAGACCCCCGTACTTTAGCATCTCATGCGTAACTGACCGAACTAGTTTTGGATGACGCAACGTCACTCATGCCCCCAACTCCTAGGTCGAAGAAGGTTCGTCACTACTGCTCGCCGGTAGGAGAGCAGTAGTGACTTCTGTGATTCGCCAAGCTTAGTCGGATGCGCAACAACTGCAGAGAAAAAACTTGACGTGATAGAAAAAAATGAAATAAGGTTTTGGAATTAGCATGTCAATTTACGTATAAAACAGCTTAAATATCGAACTCGACAGAAATTATTTTTCAAATTGTTCCCCAGTGTTATACCAGAAACCTGCAGTGCCATATACTCTGTTTTAAAACACAACTACATAAAGGAATCATAGATATTCGTAGTACCTCAAATGGGGCGTAAAGAGTCAATTTTTTTTTTACTGATTCTTTTGTTTCCGGAGTTATCTACTTCTTGTAAATTTATTATCATTTTATCGTAGGCTTTATTTCTTTGTTTCTATCAGAATACTCGGTAGATTAAATTTTCCAAAGGCACGTATGAAGGAAGGTTTTTGGCGACAGACCAGCCACACAAACAGTTTTACCCAGGCGGGTAAAACTGCCAAAAAAGAACGACGTCTATGGGAGCCTTTAGAGCATGTTCACCAAAAACTTCAAGCAACAATCGATAACTTTGAGCAGCTGTTTCTTGTAAATAAAAGAAGGTTAATAAACTTCCTGAAAAGAAGGTTAAAAACTCTGGTACATAATTCAACATTCAGAGCTATGAAAAACTCTTAGCAACTATGAAATCTCTTAGCAAAATCGACACTATTAACCCCAACCTATTATTTTTCCTTTGCTATATGTAATGTTATTTATTTTTAAAACTGCAACATTAAGCATAAAAATAAATAAACAATTATAATTATATTAAAACCATTTTAATAAGCAATAAAATCAATAGGATATCAGATGATTAGAATGTCAAATTAGCTTTCACCGAAGATATTTCATTACAAAACGTCATCCATGATAAAAACCGAGAACATAGAAAGCACAACTATTACTATTTCAGGCGGAAAATTACCAGTTTAGTCACTACCATGCTTTCTGTGTTCTCTTCGCTTTGACGAAAATAAATGACTTTTTTTTTCGCTTTTCTCGTTACAGATATCAAATGTGGTCATCCACCTATACCGCTGAATGCTCGGATGACCTTGAATTCTCCGGGTCTAATGCCGGGTACGACGGCGTCGTACAGGTGCGACGAAGGCTACGAAACATTCGGCAACACCCAGATATCGTGCTCCCCCTCTGGTCAGTGGGCTGGCGAATTACCATTTTGTGGTAAGACAAATAATATTTTAAGATGATTCTGAAATACCGGGCTGTCCGGGAAGTTCGTATGGATTATTTCACGAAAAAGAGAAACGCAAGTAATTTAAGTAAATGTTTATTTACCCTGTTATTTAATTGCCATTATTATTTATAACTCCTTCTGGTTCATTTAATAATTCTTAATTTTTTATTAATAAAAAATCGTTCACTTTGGGAGGAAGGTAAGAAATGGTTTCTAACCTTTCATTGCTAGCGGCAAATTTTCCCATCTCTCTGACAATTTGTGGATGCCCTTACAGAAAAAAACGTCTTTTGAGGTGGTCCTGTCATCAAGCAATTTTTCGACATCTCCGTTCTTTGTTGAAGTTTTTCATGGAAAGTACGTGAGTCGTCGATGCAAACAAGTATCGGCAACAAAAACAAATATTTACATAAACTATTTGAGTTTTTCTTTCTGTTAAAAAATCCGTACGAATTTTTCGGACATCCGAAAACATGAACGTACCCAGCTTTTGGCTTAAGGAAGGGTAAATCCGGCAGCCGCCCCCTGACTTCCTCCCAAGGGTACACCCATGACCCAAAATATTAAATATGTACAGTTGGAAATCGATCTATATATTTTCAGGAGTCAATATCGCATTTCGAAAACCAGCAAACCAATCGACCACTGTTCGAGGCGGTAGTGCTCTCAACGCCAACGACGGTGAAACAAGTACAGAACACGACAGTAAAAAATGTTCGGAAACGCAGAAAGAAGCCAGTCCTTGGTGGCAGGTCGATCTTCTGCGGCCCTATCCAGTGAAAGTAGTCAGGGTGACGACGAGAGGCTGCTGCGGCCACCAACCATTGCAGGACTTAGAAATACGAGTTGGAAACAGCAGTACCGACCTCCAAAGAAATCCATTGTGCGCATGGTTCCCAGGGACTATAGGTAAGTACAATTTTTCCTATCTGTTGTTCCTACACTCTTTTTAATTATATAGACTGGACTCAATAGCCTGTGCCAGTTCATCCACCAGGATATTTACATATATATATATATATATATATATATATATATATATATATATATATATATATATATATATATATATATATATATATATATATATATATATATATATATATCAGGTTTTCAGGTATATATAGCAGGTTTTCGACCGGGCAGATCCTGAGAAAGTTGATCCTAAGACATCAAAAACTGTACAATAAAAATCTCGTCTGTACATTTGTGGATTTCAAAAAAGCATATGATTCTATAGATCGCGAATCTTTATTCCACATCTTGAAAGAACAAGGACTAGATCTGAAAACGCTGGCAATTATTAAAGCAACATTAACTAATACAAGGTCAAAAGTTAAATTCATGCGTGACATCTCAGAGCCCTTCGAAATTAAAACTGGTGTGAGACAAGGGGATGGACTCTCGCCACTCTTATTTAACTGTGTTCTAGAAAAAGTAATACAGGAGTGGCGTGAAAAAAAGTCCGCCCTGAATATTGACCAGCCAATTAAACTGGGGAGAACCAACATCAAAATTGATTGTCTGGCGTTTGCTGATGATCTAGCAATTTTGGCTCAAGATGTATTAACGGCACAGAAACAGATTGAAATTCTAAAAGAAACAGCAGAAAAGGTAGGACTCCAAATTTCCTTTGCAAAGACACAATACATGACTTGCAACAGACTAAGAACACCATTTCTAAAAACAAATTATGGTAGCATTAGGCGAGTCTCTCAATTCAAATATTTGGGTGAAATAATCATGGAAAATGGGTTGGAAAAAGCGGCCAATAAGGGTAGATGTCAAAAAATGGAAACGGCATTGAGACTTACACAAAATATTTACAACAACAGTTATTAAGCCAGAATGTCTATATGGGGCAGAAACGCTCATTTTGAATAGAAAGAGAGACATCGAGGACATTGAAAAGAAGGAAAGAAAAATTATAAGAAAAATCCTAGGCCCCAAACAAATAAATACAACATACCGACTTCGAGAAAACCAAGAAATCAAACAATACACAGATATACATAGCGATATGAGAAAAAGAAGACTTAAGTTTTACGGACACATAAAATGGATGAATCCAAATAGGCTAACTAGACAAATAGTCGAATTTTATGAAAATAGGAGTAGGGCTAAAGTAGAAATAATTAAATAGATTGCTGCAATTAAAGAGGGCCTAAGATCAGCAAATATTACACAAAGTGAAATTCAGGATAGAGGCTGTTTCAGACACAAGGTTGACGTTTGGAAGATTGGCCAGAGAGAAAAATGTAGGAAGACTGGAACAACTTGGTCTGACGAAAGAAAAAAAGCTCATAGCGAAAGAATGAAATTAGTATGGGCGCAAAGGAAGGCTAACAACAACAAACGCCTCTAATTGTACTTCGCGTGGTCCACCCGGGCCCATACGTGAATAATAATAATAATAATATTACGTGAATAATAATATAATATATATATATATATATATATATATATATATATATATATATATATATATATATATATATATATATATATATATATATATATATATATATCTTAGTGTGAAAACTTTTCACTAAGAAAAGTTTAAACTAAGATAATTTCTAAAAGAATATTAAAAAAACTGAATGACGCACAACCAAGAGAACAAGCAGGATTCAGAAGTGGATTCAGTACAATGGATCACATCCAGGTTGTACAGCAGGTCATAGAAAGGCACAACGAATACACCATGCCACTGTGCTTGGCTTTTATCGACTACGAAAAAGCATTTGATTCCATCTCAAAGCATGCGATAATGGATGCACTGCTTAGCCAAGGTGTAGAGAGGGCCTATGTAAACCTATTAGAATCGATATATGATGGAGCTACAGCCACAATTCACCTTGATGATCTTGAAGTGGGAATTAATATAGAACGAGGTGTACGGCAGGGTAACGAAATATCGCCTATTCTTTTCTCGGCTGGCCTTGAAGAAGTATTCCGTAAACTGGATTGGGAACAGGATGGGGTAAAGATCAATGGTGCAAACTTAAACCATCTTAGATTTGCAGATGATATTATTCTCATTTCACAAGACCCAGAGGAGCTGCAAAGACGCATACAAGAACTGCAAAGGGCTGGCGAACCATTTGGCTTACAAATAAACCTGAAAAAGAGTCAAGTTATGTTCAATAAGGACAGAAGAATTTCGCTCAGAACAGAAGAATTTCAGTTTTAGGAAGGGATTTAGAGATTGTGGACAGCTTTATATATCTTGGGCAGAGGATTTCAATAGAGGGGAATACCGCCCGGGAGGTGGAACGGCATATTAAATGTGGCTGGCAGGCATTTGATAGGCTCCACATAATGTTTAAGAGCAGACTTCCACTTTGCCTGAAAAGAAAAGTCTTCGATCAGTGCGTTCTACCCGTTATGACATACGGAAGTGAAACCTGGATACTCACATCGCAATCAGTTCAAAAACTTCAGGTGGTACAGAGGCGAATGGAAAGATGTATGCTTGGCATTACAAGACGAGACAGAAAGTCCTGCGCATGGATCAGGGAACAAACAAAAGTATGTGACATCATTAGAAGAGTAAAGCAATTGAAATGGAGATGGGCGGGCCATATAGCGAGGCGATGGGACGACAGATGGACCAAGGCAATTCTGGAGTGGATACCGCTTGATCGGAAACGTCCGCGAATAAGATCGAAAGCACGATGGATTGATGACATCGTTAAGTATATTGGACCCGAGTGGCAGAGGAAAGCCCAGGACCGTGAAAGTTGGAAGCATGCTGAAGAGGCCTTCATCCTGCAGTGGACCGATACAGGCTGATGATGATGATACACCCACTAACTGGCATAGGCTATAGAGTCCATTAAAGCTCCAGGAAAGGACAGTATAACTATTGAAACTAATAACTATAACTATACTCAATTATTCTATTGGAACCTTTGGTGTGAAACATTAAACTTGAAGTGATTTACCACTAAACACCAAAACACTTTTTTGAACTGTTCGACGGACGTTTCGCTAACCATGTTAGCATAATCAGGAGATGATTGAATCTCAGATTAATTAATTAAATCATCTCCTGATGATGCTAACATGGTTAGCGAAACGTGCGTCGACAAGGTCAAAAAAGTGTTTTGGTGTTTAGTGGTAAATCTCTTCAAATTTAGTATAACTATACTGTTGAAACTAAAGCTATAAGCTACTGGTCAAATTTCACGTCAACTAGTTGCAAAATTGTATTAAAAAAATACTCAACTTATGGGAAAATGCTGAAATGATTCTTCTACAAAAAAAAGGAGTCGATAAAGATCGCTCTAAAAGAACTACCGCTCAACAGACCTGATATCAGAATGTACACATTTCACACCAAGATGATTGCTAAAAAAATATTCAAAAACAAAGAAAAACTAAAAAATAAGTTCCACAGAATATTGCCCCTTCCTTGCTCGTGTGGAGTACGGATAAATTGTCTTTGTTTTTGAACATTTTTTAATATCCTCACGCCAATTCATCAGCCCAATTGCATATTTCATGTTAAAAGAATATTAAGGCAACTGAATGACTGAAGCAGGAGTCAGAAATTGATTCAGTGCAGTAGATCACATTCAGGTGGTACAACAGGCCATAGAAATGCATAGTGAATACAGGATGCCACTCTGTTTGGTTTTTATCGTCTATCAAAAGGCATTTGACTCAATCTCAAAGCAAGTCATAATGAATGCACCGTTTGGCAGGGTGTAGATAGAGTCTATATAAACATACTGGGATCCATGTATGATGAAGCTATAGCAATAGCTCACATTGATGATCTGGAAGTTAAAATCAACGTAGAGCATCATATACCTATATCCAGGGATGGATGTTATTGACATATAGTTTCAACAGGATGGAGCAACTACTCACATCCCTAAGATCTCAATAAATACTAGGACAGTTGTTTTCCAGTCATCTCCAGATACGGAGACAGCTTGACCAGCAAAATCACCAGATTTGACAGCATGCGATTGTTATTTGCGGAGTTATTTAAAGAACAAGGCCTACGTAGACCCATCATAAAATATTGCCACGGTGAAACTCAGAATTTAGCAAGAAATAAACCGAATTTCTACAGAAATGTGGTATTGTGAATGAATAATGTTGGATTGAGCTTGGGATAGTGTTTACGAAGAGATGAAGGTCACCTTTCAGACAGAAGCTTTTCTCCTTCTGGTATATTTCTAATTTTTTAAATAGAGTATTTCGTTTGTTTGGCTAAGTGTTCTTTCAGAGAAGTCCACCTTTCCATCCAAACACCTAATAATGTACATCCTTCTAATAATCGCAAAAGGATTTCCTACGTGATGTAATAGAACATATTTTTTCTTTAAGAATTAGTTTCAATTAGTAGCCCGAATCGTGAATTACCACAAACTCTGTACGAGATGCGAATCTCTAACGGAGGCAACAGCCTTATCAGTCAATTAAACGTAATTAAAAAAGAAAAAAATCAAACACGAAAAATATTATATCATTATGTAAACTCACGCTCTTTAACGGTAAGTTAATTATTAATAATTAAGCAGTTAAAAGCATAAAAAATGCGTTATTGTATTCGAGATTTTTTTTTGGTTGTCTAAAATACACATCATAATTAATTCGTTGTTATTTTTTCAACATTTATATTAATAACATATTGAAGGTTTTAAGTGGTATTTCAAATTTATTATCGGAGATTTTCATTGATCTCTATTTTTCTCTCTTCTCTTCTTTTTTTCCTTCTCCTCCTTATTTTTCTTCAATCTTCTATCGTCCATCGTCAGATATAGATCTCTCCTCTTTTCTGTTATCTGTCTTTCTCTGTCTTCATGGAATCACGGTTTTTCTATAACTTTTTATCTTTTTAACTTATCCTTTCATATCTTCATCCCTCCCTTTCCTCCTCCCTCCCTCATCCATATATATATATATATATATATATATATATATATATATATATATATATATATATATATATATATATATATATATATATATATATATATATATATATATATAGAAAGAAAAGAAAGAAAAGAAAGAAAAGAAAGAAAAGAAAGAAAAGAAAGAAAAGAAAGAAAAGAAAGAAAAGAAAGAAAAGAAAGAAAAGAAAGAAAAGAAAGAAAAGAAAGAAAAGAAAGAAAAGAAAGAAAAAAAAGGAAAGAAAGAAAAGAAAGAAAAGAAGGAAACGTAGTTGTAGACAACATCTCAGAACTTTTTTTAATTTATTATATGGCTTGTAAACAACCCAGAACTTTTCTTAATTTATTATATGGTTTATAGACAACAAACCATATAATAAATTAAGAAAAAGTTCTGGGTAATCCAAAGGATAAAGTAGGCCAACATGAAAAGTCGAGGTTCACGAAATTAGTTGTCAAGACTGTGATCGAAGGTATATTGGGCAAACAAAAAGATCCATATTGACAAGATCTAAAGAACATATTGCCCACATTAGATATGGGAGAAATGAAAAATCTTGTCTTATTCATCATGCATCGAACATGACCACAGTCTAGATATTAGTAATTTAAGACTAATTAAAAGTGTTAATAATAATAGGGCTTTGGATGCATATGAAAGCATTCAAATAGAAAAATGTAAGAAAATCATGAACCGAGATAAAGGACCTATCCCGTTCAGTCAACTTTTTCAGTTACTAATGTAAGGCTTAGAAAAACTTCACGGTTCATGATTTTTACACGCTTCGTTAGGTAGGGTTTTTCATATAAATAGTACATAGTTTAGTTTTAGAATTAGATTAAATTATCTCCTGATGATGCTAACATGGTTAGCGAAACGTGCGTCGAGCAGATCAAAAAAAGTGATTTGGTGTTTAGTGGTAAATCTCTTCAAGTTTAGTGTTTCACACCAAAGGTTCCAATAGAAAAATTGATATAGTAGAGTGGTTTATTAAAATATATTGTTTAATATTTTGAAATATATTTCTATGTGAGCCAGTATATTCGCAATTATTTATTGCGAATTAAGACAACTACAGTGAAAGGAGAAACTATAATATAAACTGCGAAAAATCTTGTTTTATTTCTTCCTTATTAAAAAGAAATTCTACTAATTCAATTTTAATTTTTTTCTGTCTTCCATATGTTTGATATTTTCTTTCTCATTTCAGACGAAGGTTCGACTAAGACATTTACTTGCGCGAGATCTCTCATTGGACAGTTTGTTTTCTTGCAACTGGTCGGCGTAGAAGGGTCACTGTCACTTTGTGAAGTCGAGGTGTTTACTACTGATGGTAAGTATCCTTATTTTTAATATTTATAATTTATTCTAGTTGATATTTCAAGAATAATATATAGAGATAGAATGTGTTTTTGTTAAAGTGAAATGTATAGGATTGCCTGGAATATAAGAGTTTTCCAATAAGAATGTCAGAACTTTGAAATGTGATAGCGGCAACACTGTTCTAATATAAACGTCACTCAAAAACTGGTGTGTTCGGTATATTGAGTAAATTCACAGGGGCAAGATACATGATTCACCAGCTTGAAGAGATATTGGAACTTGGAAAGCGACCCCCATTTTGGAGAAAAAATAATCTTAATTGGTTTGTGAACAAGCATAACGGCAGGATTTTGGCCTAAGAAAATCCTCAAATCAGGATTCATCCTCCGATAGTCGCTGTTTAATGCGATTTTAAGGCGAAAGGTTTGATATTATTTAAAAGTCGATAATGGAAATCGTGCTCCTGTTAATGGTGAAGAATATCTTTGCTCTGAACTGATAAATGTGGATATAACGAGAGGCAGACAAATGTCTGCCTCTCGTTATATCCACATTTGGATATAATGTTTAAATGTTTTAAAGATGTTTTAAAAATAATATCGTTCAAATGAACGATATTATTTTTAAAACATAATTAAACCATTAGTTGTTCTTCAAGATAAAATAAAAATTACCAGATTATCAGTTGTAGTAATCATTGTGCCTCATCTTAAAGTCATGACACTCTTATATAACTCTTTTTCGTTTGCTCTAATTAAAAAACCACAGAAATCTGACAGAATATTTGGACTATATGATGGATGTGACATAACCTCTCATCTAAAGTCGGGAGATATTATATGATGGGAATTTAAAACTCTTTAGATCCTAATTCCTCACCTAGAATGGAAGAACCGTGCTTGATAAAGATACGATACCTACTCGCCCGATCTATCCCCCTATAACTATTTTCTTCCAAATCAGACAAATACGTGAGATAGTGGAACACTGTGATATATTTTTTAGCAACGCTCATATTCTTTCCTTTCAAGTATTCTACCCAAGTTTCTTCACAATTTTATATAGATTCTTCAGTAATATACATAAGTATTAACAACATAAGGAAAAATGTTAATAATTACGAAAGACGCTAAAATAAATTTCACAACAAAAAACTAATGAACTAACAGCCTTATATGAGAAAAAAAACACAAAAAACTAGTGTGAAGGTTTTTTGTAATTATAGCAGCACACGTCTAGGTTATTTCTTACGGTTTTTATGCTTAAACATTAACTAATACATAAGCGTCTAAAATGGGTTATGGGAGAATACTTCAAGGTCAAGGAAAAAGGCATTCTGAATGATTCCAAACAAGAATTTAGTATATATTGAGTAGTATTATTTTCCGAAGAACTTGTCAGATTTTAGTGGAATGTATAATTGCAGATTTTTAATTATTAGCTGTGAATATTTTTCAGCTAGGCAAAAAAAAATGTGTGAACAGGTGATCAACTTTAACAAAACAGGTTATTAAACTGGAAGATATTTTCCATTAAACACCAAATCACTTTATTTTATCGACGCACGTTTCGCTAACCATGTTAGCATCATCAAGAGGTAATTGACAATTTAATGGTTCAGAATCAATCATCTCCAGGGATGCCATCATGGTTAACGAAACGCGTGGCGAAACGTTTTAAAAAGTGATTTTATACTTCGTAGTAAATCTCTTTATTGACTGTTTTCATCGTAAAAGTGATTGTTTTCGTTCCATAAATAGTCACCAAGAGAACGTACATATTTTTTTGAGTATGTGAGACAGATTAAATTATCTCCTGATGATGCTAATATGGTTAGCGAAAGGCGCATCGCGAAGTTAAATAAGGTGATTTGATATTTAGTTGTAAATCTTTTCGAGTTGAGTGTTTCACACCGACCGTTCAATAGCTGATGTTATTTCAAAAGTGTTATTAAAGAACATGTCCAGTAAAAATGGCGTATCGATCATTCTATACCTGGTTTTAAAAACATTAGTAAAGAAATCGATGTCAACATCGCTCTTATTCAAGTATTAAAAACTAGGTCAGTGATTTTAATTGTTGAAGATGTTATGGAGTAGAAGAGGCCATATGTTGAATAAATCATACGAACGCATTTGTAACATCAAAATACGAAACAAAATCAAAACAAGCAAGTTTTTAGTAAACATGGAGACACAGAGGTGTAAAAATTGACCAAAAGCAAACCAGAGTGACATATAGTTTCCTATTCTTAACTTCAACGTCTACGTTTGTCAATAGTTCGCGGAACATGACCAAATGAGATAGTTTTTTATTTGTTTTGACCTTCGCTTTAATTGCCCGCCTCTAAAAGTAGATTTCTGATAGAACAAAAATTGAAAGTCGGGTTTCGAAAGGGAAAGCGTTTTCAAGTGACGCAGCTGACGTGAAATGTAAACGATGCTCGCTGGGGTGTAGATCTGGCGTTCGAGGAGGATGTTTTCACTTTCCTTTTCAAAAAAACTAATTTGGTTGTTGTTTTATATGAATTTAAAGTTTGGATGCGCTAAGAAAGTTATGCCATCATTCGTAATACTTAACTCAAAGAAAAATCACGAAACATCGAAACACTTTATTTAGCATGTTAGCATCATCAGAAGATGATTTAATCTTTCCTCTATTTAGTTAGCATCATCAGGAGTTTAAATCATCTCCTGATGATGCTAACATGGTTAGTGAAACGTGCGACGAAAACCTTAAAAAAAGTGTTTCGGTGTTTAGTGGTAAATCTCTTCGAGCCTTTGTGTTTCACACCGAAGGTTCCAATAGAAACATTGACAAGTACTTAAATCAAACACTAAAAAAGTCACTTTACATGATAATGTCCCTCGTATAACGTCTCATCGAGTCTGAAATTATTCCAGTATAATAGTTTTCGTGCTAATGTAAATATTTCGAATTATTTAATTAAATTTTAAAATGTCATGGTAAACAACTTCTTGAACAAACAGGAACAAGCAGATTATTTTTTTTACAAACAGATAAAAAAATCAGAAGGTATTTCATCATCCATATTATTCTCCAGATTTGGCACTATCGAATACTCACCCTTTTCCTATCGATGACTATCTTATGAGAGTCACACGAAACGTTTCCTGCCTGACAAAAAGATGTTGATTCCTTAGATGACATGCTGTAAAAGTCTAAAGTGTGGATTCTTTTTTTCTTTTTTCTACCCAAACCTGAAGAAATGACTGACTGGATGAAGATTCACTTTACCAAGTCTGTAAATATGAAACCGGAATTTCTCCATAGATGGCCCTAGCTGTCAGTGTAGTTACCGTCAAACCGCGTCATTTCCTGGTTAACATCTGGCAAAGATTTTCAACTCACAACAATACAAGTTTCATACAACAGCACAGTTTGTAATAGCGTTGAACATGTCCAATTTTGTACCTGGAACCTACAATTTGCGGATAGCATTGATTTTCTGTTATCATTTGAAGAAAACTGCTGCAGAATCGCACCGAATGCTTGTAGAAGCTTACGGTGAGCATGCTCTTGGTAAATCACAGTGCTTTGAGTGGTTATAAAAATTCAAAAGTGTCGATTTTAACGTGAGAAGCGAGACACGTGGAATACCACCGAAAAAGTTCGAAGACAGTGAATTGCAAGCATTGTTGGATGAGAACGACGCTCAAACGCAACAACTCGCGGATCAATTAAATGTGACACGAGAAGCCGTCTATACGTTTGAAAGTCATGGTAAACATCCAGAAGATCGGAAAATGGGTTCCACATCAACTGCGAAATTTGCGAAATGCTGCTCGTCAGGTACAAAAAAAAGTCATTTCTCCATCGAATTGTGAGTGGCGATGAAAAGTGGATATATTTTGAGAATCCTAAACGTAAAAGATCATGGGTAACTCCAGGCGAACCATCGACATCGACTGCAAGGCCAAATCGCTATGGACGGAAGACAATGCTCTGTGTTTGGTGGGATCAGAATGGTGTGACCTATTATGAGCTACTAAAACCTGGCGAAACCGTTAACAGTGAACGCTACCCACAACAAATGATCGATTTGAATCAAGGTTTGCGTGAAAAACGACCAGAATATCAAAAAAACACAGCAAAACTGGTCAAGGAAACGATTGAGGCATTTATTTGGGAAATACTTTCGCATGCTGCTTACTCGCCAGATTTGGCTCCATCCGAGTACTACTTATTTGCATGGATGGGACACGCACTTGCTGAGCACCGCTTCCCTTCTTACGAATATGTACGAAAATTACTGGATGACTAGTTTGCCTCGATGCAACAGTTTTTTTGGCGTAGCATTCACGAATTGCCAGACAGATGGGAAAAATGTATAGCTAACGATGGACAATACTTCGAATAAAATATTTTTATCATTTTCATACAATAAACCTGAATTTTTTATTCAAAAATTCCGGTTCCATATTTACAAATCTGCTAAATGATGCATTGAAAGTTGAGACAACCCTATCACGTCAACATAACTTCCCAATAACTGAAGTTAAGCGACGTCTTGAATGTCGGTTAATACCTGGAAGGTGACCATACGTAAACCACTCGAATATAGGCTTATTAAATTATAAATTATGTGTTGAAGTGAAATAATTTTCTTGAAGAAATTAAGTTAATAATTAAGTTAAAACTTAAGTTAAAATTATAATCTCTACACTACAAAAATTTTATTGATAATTTTTGTTGTAGAATTTTCAGTGGATAGATGTGCACCTAAAGATGCGCCGGAAGAAGCTCAAATTGCTGCCTTCTCACGTACCTGTTACGAATTTGGTGTAACCAGAGGAGGATCCTTCCAAGAAGCCAGAGCTTACTGTCAAAGTAAGTAAAAATCTACAATTCCCAGCCAATACTCAAACTAATGCTATAAAAATTTAGGTCATAACGGCGACTTGGTTCACGGAATGAACCCAGGACAGACGTCCTTCATTTACGCGGAACTCGAACGAAGAAAACCGACCCTACGAACCCAGTTGGTTTGGATCGGGGCACAAAAGGAACCCGGACTAACTTCCAGGACGTGGAAATGGGTAAACGGTAAGATATATCATGTTTCATTATTTATAAAGTGTGAGGCTTCTAACATTTTGTCTGAGCGACAAATATAACGAAACAATATTTGTGAAAGTGCAGTTGAGACGTGCAAGTTTTACTGTGACTTTACTGTGAGTGTTTATTTGTGATTTACATTTTGGGAAAATTGAAGTTTTACAACCAACGTGAATTTGAGCGAACACATTCTATTCGTCTGGCGCCTTATAAAACGATAATTTAGAGTCGTTCAAACAATTTCAAGATCATCGGAGCTTATCCCTAAGGTTCCGCATAAGAGATCCAAGAACAAAGTAAAAAGTGGAGGTGTTTCCAGAAACGTCATTGTGAGAACGTGGAGCACAATTGGGAATTTCTTCATGCAGTTTCCGCCCAATTTTAAGAAATAACTTACGCATATTTCCCTATACACACACACACACACACCGCTTTTTCACTCTGGTTTTTAGGTTGGTCTCTGCCCTTACCTGTCTATGATAAACTATACCCGAAGCGGGTCGATCCCGGGAAGTTCTTTTGAGGGGCATAGTCTGACCTTTCTTAAGATTAGGGTTTACAACAAAGTTCAGAGAAACTTTGCGAAGGTTAACTTGATAATGAAAGCTGTCTAAATCGGAATTGGGAAACTTGCCACGCCCAATGCCAGCGGGTGTCATCGGCCCGCCATATGGCGCGGGGATTTTACTATAGCGGTTTAGCTATTATGGAACTTATGTAAGCCGAAAACCCGAGATGTTCGGGCCCCATAGGCTTACTACCATGGAAATTAGGGGACAAACTATTAGAACTTAAGCGCACCAAGGGAAGTGTGGAACGCTGCGCTCAGCTGGGCCTGAATTTGACCTAGCAGCTGAGCTACAAGTTGCTCCACAAGGTTGGAGACCATTTCACCTTGTGGAGCGGGATTGCTAGATGGAACTTGCTAGCGGGATTGCTAGATGGAGTCCCTTTGGGACCCCCACACGAAGGTTGGTGGGGATGCGGCGGTTTTACGGGACTTGTTAACAGCGGTCCCACGAGGTTTTCTCCGTGAAAGCCTTTGGACTCTGGTCACCCATGCACTTTACACAGGCCGGATCAGCATGACACTTTCTCGCCGTATGGCCGAATTTCCGGTAGTTGGAACCCTGCACTACTCAGCCATTCGAACGCTGACATTGGATTTTGACATCCTGACCTAGGAAAGTCTTTATGTCGTGGATACCCTTGTCCTAGGGACCACTACCTGGACGATGGCCATCAGAACGCCATCTTTACCTGAATTTTTCCCATCTCTCCACATGGACGGGGTGAAAACCCATCTCGTTCAGTTCCTTAGTTACCTCGAAGACTGAAATCGTCTCCAAGACTCCCCCGATAAGAACGCGATTCCACGATTTTTGGGATTCCAAAATTCATGAATGCCTCAGAGCAGTATTACAGTGAGTTGTTAGATAGATTCGATAAGTAATTGAAGGAGACACGGCCCTATTTGGGAAAAACATGCTCTTCCATCACGAGAACGCACCGGCACATTCATATTTAATTGTCGCGGCCAAATTCCACGAACTGCGCTACGAATTGCTTCCGCACCCACCTTACTCGCCCGACCTGGCACCCAGCGACTTTTTTCTGTTCCCTAACTTGAAAACATGGCTCGCAGGAATAAAATTCAGCTCAAATGAAGAGATTATCGCCGAGACCGAAACGTTGAAAAATCGTATTTTTTAGACGGCTTAAAAAGTTGGAGAAACGCTTGGAAAAGTGTATAGACCTAAAAGGAGACTACGTTGAAAAATTAAAATAAATTTGTGAAAAAAATTACGTCTTTATTTTAAACACGGACACTTATTGATCAACGCTCGTATATATTCGATTGTGTTATAGACTACCTTATAAATAGTAATACAGGGGAATCGCCAAAATTATAAGAAGTACTAACCACAAACGAGGAACCAAAAGTAAAATTTAAAGATGGCTACAAACACAGTTCCTGCAGTTTCTCGCTGTATTATACAGTCGCGTAAATATTTATGTGCCTAAAGATCTAGACTTCTGTGTGTTCGGACAATCAGTACTTTGCACCTGGTCTCCTTGTCTAGGTATCAAACTAGAAGCATATCTGACTAACCCCCGTATGTTACTTTATATATGAAAAGAACTACAAGATTATGCACATTCTTCTTTACTTTGTACCCAGTTGATTTATGAACCGTCTTTACCGTATGACTTATTGGTTAAATTGTTAAATTATAGTAATATAAACAAGATGATTAAATAACAAGTACTTTCATCCTGTCATTTAAGTAACATTGCTTAGTCAGTGATAAAAGCGCCTTTCACGAGTAACCATGTTAACAAAGTTCGCGTTTTTCGCTTGCTTCTTCGCGGCCGTCCTTGCAATCGAATTCGATCTGTGCGAGTTTGATTTAATATGGCACGACGGCAACTCATCTTTCCCGTTCCTGTACAAGGCACGATCAGAAATCACTGATGGTCTGGAAAATGCCGAAAAAGTCGAACTCAACACCACCGTCGACGTGCTGCACGATCTGGATCTTAGTTTTATTCCAGAGTTGAGAGTCCTCGTTCTGGATAACGTGGGTTTGAACGAAATTATGCCTGGAGCTTTTAAAAACATACCAAAAACTGTGGAAAATCTTACGATCACCAACAACGCCATTCCGATAATTTCAGAGTCGGTATTCAGCAATCTCACCATCGTGCATCTGAATTTGTCCAACAACAAGATTGAAACCATCAAACCGGAAGCTTTCGACAACATGAAGAACCTTACTTCCATCATTTTGGATGACAACGAAATATCAGAGTACAACATGTACTTCTCCAATTGTCCTAAACTGTATCTGATATCTCTCAGACACAATTTCCTCGAGGAGTTATGCGAAGGAGTCTTCTCAACGGTAAAAGATAATATTCTAACCATTGACATGAGCCACAACAACATCAAAAAAATCCACAAACTGGCCTTCGACATTAAAGAATTCAAAGAAGTTTTCTTGAATCACAACGAGCTGGAGAATGCAGTAGTGTTGATAAAGTTAGTGAAGGCTGACAAAGTGGATCTATCCAACAATCAAGTCCAATGTCTGCCCAAGGAATTCATGGAGAACGGTCTGAGTAAAATAAAAAATTTAAATTTGATGGGAAACCCACTCAATTGCAGCTGTTTGCACGATTTGAGGAAGAAAGTGAGGAAGAATATCGAATTTCAGAAGATGTCACCATTGGTAAAGAATATTCACATTACACTACCAGAAAAAGAGTGCGAGAAATAATTGCACCTTAAATATTGTAGAATAGAACTATAAAACACAATATTTCCTTGTCTTCTTTTTTGTATCACATAATCCAGAATGCATAATATAAGATCTATAGAAAGATTCTCCAACGTTTCATTATTGGGTAGTGGTTTGGAAGTAGAAGCTTGCTCCAAGATTCCTTTAGAGTCAAATGAAAATTCTCTGAAAATACTGTAAAAAAAAGGTGAGCACCACACCATCATTGATGTCCTGGACACGTGGAGCTTGATTATCTGCTGGACAACATAGGATTGAATGAAGCCAAACATGAAGCTTTCCAAAACGTATCCAAAGCTCTGGAAAATTTCCCTGTCAACACCAACATAATATTTTAGAATAAATTCCTTTTATTTTTATTACTGTATAACATGTACACTATTTTACACAATAAAATGTATTTCTTTTAAAATTTACATGATTGTTTTAGTTTTATACATTAATGAAGCTTTATAGGGTGTGGTTCATACCGGGTATGGTTGACAGTAGCGAACGGCATTAACTGTTTCACCTGGTTTCAGAAGCTCATGAAACAGGACACCCTTCTGACCCCATCAAATAACCAGCATTGTTTTCCTTCCAACACGATTCGGTCTTGTAGTCGATGTTGATGCTTGTCCTGGGTCAACCTATGATTTTCTGCGTTTTGAATTCTCGAAATATATACACTTTTCCTCTCCAGTCACGATCCGATGCAAACAAGCCTTTCTTTCATGCCGAGAAAGCAAAACTTCACCCACCGTTTTTCGCTTTTCCATCTGTCTGTCGTTCAGCTGAAGAGTAGTGTCCATTTTCCTGCCTTCTCGATCTTTCTCATGACATGCAGACGGTCAAAAATGGTGGGGCGACCAACATTTAACTCTCTGCCATTTGTTTTTGAGTTTTCGTATGGTCTTCTTCCAGCAATGCTTGCAATTCGGCATCTTCAATTTTTTTCGGTTCTTTGTCTTGCAAGTCGAAATTACCACTTTTGAATCGCCTAAATCAAAGCCCACAAGCGTTTTGAGTTGGGACATTGTCACCGTAAGTTTTCACATGTATACGACGGTTTTCTTTTGATTAAATATGAAAAGCAGTACTTTCCCAAAATGCTCTTTATTTGACTCGAAACTCGAGTGTTTACCAATCGAAAAAGATATGATGCTAACTCGAAATCGTTTAAACATGGCGTTTTGAAAAGTTTTGTCCTAACAACAAAATGACAGAAGGGATTAAACTGTGAACTGACTCTGGTTTCCAACGCCATATCATAAAAAAAAATAAGAATTGTTACCCGCCACACCTGTTAAAACGTACACAAAGTGCTAGGTCGACTTTTAATTGTTACATTGTTACATTAAAAGTTACAAGAAGAAAGAAATCTAATTATTTATTGTTTATAATTTCATGTATCTTTGGAATGAACATACCACTTTTGTATTTATTAATCTTGAAATTAGAATATCTATTTTACTCTGTAAAAAATGGAAGATAACGATACAAAATACCCTGTATAAATTAAGACTCAATACAAACAAACCTAGAACTATCAAAAATTGTTTTTCGGGTAATACCCTGTCGTTTTTCATGTTGAAAAATGGACTTATTTATAAGAAGTGATCGTAAACATAATTTTTCCCATCATTCCAAATGATGACAATGAAAACTCGATACTTAACAGAAGATGATTCGAAAAAAAATACATTCTGCTGGAGGCAAGTCTGTCGAATATACTGGGCGTGGAGGAATTCCAATTTCCTAAGCAAGCATTATCGAAAAACGTGTATAGTAGCTAATTTTCTCTGTTTGTATTTTTTCCATGGTGATAAAACGTTTAAAAACCATAGGAGTGTAACATTTAAGAATTTTAACAATTCTTTGTATATTTATGCTAAACCTTATTCAATATTAATTAAAGTTCGATTGCTTTAAACTTTTTTGATTATTCAGATCATTCTTGGACTTGTTCACCAAAATTATCACTTTCGAATTATCACTCTCTATTATATATGTTCATTCTGATGAAAGAAAATTATCGTAAGTTTCTGGAAAACAATATCAAAAATAACCTTAAAAACATTAAGTCTAACACTCGTAATTATTTATAATAGTCAATTAAAGAATCATTCGAATGAACACTTCTCGAAAATGGTTAGAATTGTTTAAGCGCAATTTTGCTCTGTTTCGTCGTTGTTTTATAACAGTAGATTAAACATGGATTCATTATTAAACGAAATTTCAATTCAATAAAGCGAAAATGGTTCCATCTACAAAAAAAAACCCATGGCTATGGTTTTTTGGGATTCTCATGGACCGAACATCACCGAGTAGTATTACGCTTCACCGCGGAACAAATTAAAGGTTGCTATTCAGGCTAAAAGTCAACATCTGGGCAAAAAAGGGGCTCTTTTACCACGATAATACGCTTTCCTCTTCCCAAACCTGAAGAAATGATTCAACGGACGAACACTCACTTAAAATGTTGAGGTCAAAGCTAAGATAACATCTAATTCTCATAAATCTTGTGTTTTCTTTATATTGTTTCTACAAAATCGAATTTAGCTGATGCAGTTCTGCTTCCAAACCTGTTAGAAATTAGTGACGATACACGCTCTTCATCAACATTTTAATTTTTACCTTTTTTTTAACTTCCAACACTTAAGATATAGATAATCAATATTAAAAATGTGGGACTAGTTGATCTAACACGTGAGATATTTTACCGCAGAAATAGAAAAACAATATCGCCATTAGCATATAAGTTTCATACAAGGAGGCGAAATTATTTACACATTTTTTAACGAACAGCCAGCTATTGTATTGCTAATAAACAATAATTTATTCAGACTCCTTATAAATTATGTGAAGCTCGCTTAGCAGACACGTTCAAGTCTAACACAATAAAGTTATAGTTAATTAACCATTATAATTAATTAAAAAAGACTTTCACCTTCACCATTGTCTTGAATGGCGTGAAAAAAGAAAAATGATAAAAAACTGGGAAAAAATGTTTTGTGAACTTATTTTGCAGCTAACCTTTATAACACTTAAAACTTTTATACTATTACGGTGAAAAAATAAAGTGACTTTCTAAATAAAACATAAAGTATTTATTTATTTATCCAAATGTATTGTTTTCTCTTTTAAAGTAGTCCCCTCTCACTGCAATACACGTATTCAAGCGTTTTTTCCAGTTGTCGAACATTTTTATACTGTACTTCTGATATTTCCTCCAAAGCGACGAGCGAACTGTCTTGAATAGCGTCTATGGACCAAAAACACCATCCACAAAGTTTGTTCGACCGATCGTTTGTTCGTTTGTTCAATCGATCAATCGTTTGTTCAATCGATGGAACAGCAAAAAGTTACACAGTGCCATATCTGGTAAATATGCTGCTCGTAGAATGGAATTTGTTTAATTTTTTAGTATGCGATGATGAGTAATCGTGATGAATAAAAGTGATCGCAACAATGATATCTCAATGCCATATCCTTGATTTTAGTGTTCGAATGAAAAGTCTTCCTAAACGAGGTTAATCTTCAACTGCTTCTCTATCTTTACTACAGATCTTGTATTCCTTGTAAACATTTATTATTGACAAAGCTTCATGTCCGTACTACTTTCCTAACATTTTAATATAACAACACAAAAAAATTCAGACAAAATTTAAAGCAAATTATTTGCTCCATAAATTTATCCATTTTAAAAATCGCCGACAAAGATTTTTAGCAATTACAAAAGACACGATAAATTCTAATCAAACAAGCGAAATTATATGTAAGTTCTGTCAGATGTCAAGGAGAATCATTCCAACTCAAAAAAAAATAAATGGTTGTATCGATACGTAAAGCGAGCGAATTTTTAAAGCAAAAATTATCTTATTGTTTGATTTTATAATAGTATTACAAGCTCTTAGTATCCCCTAATAACAGTCATATTTTTTTTTGTGCTGAACAATATTTCTTAATACAGCTTCGAGAAACTGCACAAAAATTCTAAATTCTATATGATACAGAAGCACAATTTTGAAAATTATATCACTTAAATAACCGCCTGCGCCTGAAGTAGCCACCCCTTTTATTAGAAAGAATGGTAAACAACAATGCCAACCTCGTCTTCGAAAAAGTAGGGACAATTGATTGCTACAATCACATCGAAAAGTGACATAATGATGACATAATGTCAAATATTTCCATAGGTACCTATGAAACACTAAACGCGAAACTTAGCGTGAAACACTAAACTCGATTTACCACTAAACACCACTTTCCACTCTTTTAACTTTTCGGCGCACGTTTCGCTAACCATGTAAGCATCATCGGGAGATGATTCAATCGGATCTCTCTAGGATGTCTCTCCCATTTATGATAGTTTCATTCGCATCAATAAAGATAAAGATAAACATAATTTTTCACATAGCATTAACTTTTTTATCATCTTTTTCATTAATTTAGCTACTTAGTGTGTCAAACATCAAGATAAGAAAAAAATAAAACATATAAAATCAATAAAAAATAATAATATATACATATATATATATATATATATATATATATATATATATATATATATATATATATATATATATATATATATATATATATATATATATATATATATATATATATATATATATATATATATATATAATATATATATATATATATATATATATATATATATATATATATATATATATATATATATATATATATATATATAAAATAAAATGAATCGAAGTTTTTTGGGAAAAATAGAACAAAAAATGGCGAACTTTGATGATTTTAAAAAATTAAATATTGTTTTGTACATTTTCTAAAAAGTTTATTCAGACATGAATAATTTAAAACAAAACGTCTTAATTAATCAATTTTTGGCAAAGTTATGACTATTCCAAAAAGCCAGTTAAAAGGGATCGGGTTCAAAAGTGGTCGATATTTAACTGAGTTTGTTGATACTTTATGTAAATTCATTTCCAATATATGTAAAACTTGTATGCATTACAATTGTTCCGACACACAGTGCCTTTTTCAAATACGAAATTATTAAACTTAGTTTAATATTAGTATTACAATTATATATATATATATATATATATATATATATATATATATATATATATATATATATATATATATATATATATATACAGATTCAAAGCTATGAAAAAGTATGTTTTATGCACAATGACAACTAACAACGAACTGGCTCTTGATGGCGTATATTTACCCTTCAACGAATGTATTAGTAACGCCATCTCGTAGCAAAATTGACGTTATTAACCAAAGCATCTATTATATTTGAGTTATAAATATGAACAATATGCCAATGCCAACAAGGATTTAGTAACCATCATTGACAACTGTGAGCTCCGGAAAATGTATCTGGCAGCACCATGTTAAGCTTTATTGACTTATGACGCCAAGTATTTTTTTTTTATTTTCTCCGCTGAAATTACAACTTCAAGGACACCATTTTGATTCCACTCATACCTCATACCACTAAATCTGATAATTTAAACGTTCAAAATATTCATTCTTACTTTGATATAATTATTTCCACTAGATAAACAATTAAAATTGTATAACCGCGATAAAATACATGTTTAATTCATAAAAACTGTTAATTAAAACCAAACTTACACAAGATCTAATTTGACTTGGTAATGGGTGAACCAAAACTACAGGGTGTCAAATATTTGGTGTGCTCTTCTCTAATCGAGAGTGAGTAATTCGATGTTTAAATTTTTTTTTTGTTGATTCTACAGGTGATTTGGTTCAAAGACCAGCCTGGGGCAAAGACCAACCCAACAATTACAACGGAGAACAAAACTGTGTGGTATTGGACGGAGGTCGCGGGTGGCTTTGGAATGACGTAGGATGCAATCTAGATTACCTGCACTGGATTTGTCAGCACGGTAAGATGGCGTTGGCCTTGAATTCGGTGTTCTTTTGTTCGATTATTAATAGGGAATGATCGTGGTAATGTAATATGACCTGATGATTATTAATAACTTATTCACAAATATATTTTTTCTTAATTTATTTACTTACGCGGGTGCTAGACGATGAACATATATGTCTCACTAGTACTAGTTGTGGGAAGATAAAAAAAGGAAATACCCAAAAACTTTTTTTATTTTCCATATATTAGGTATGATAAGCAGTAAAACAATGTGTGCATAGTGATAAATTGAAAACCACATAAATTGTTTTTGTTCTTCTTTCTTGATACAGTGATGACACCTTCTTGTTGGCTCTTTGGGATGGGTAAGTGATCCCCTATATTCAATAGCGTGGAAGCTGATGACGGCCTACCATATTGTCTTCTGCGTACCTCTTTCGCATGTTGTCGGCCATAACTGTTTACTACAGTCAATTAATCGCCATGACAATTTAAAAGGATTGTTACATCTTTGGTATCTTTCCATGAGACTGCACATGTACCATACTGATTGCATAAAAACCGAGCTTCACCTCTTTGATGCTCTCTATCTCTATCGAATTTAGGCATGTTTTTTCTGGTAGATTGATGTACCAACTGCAGCAAAAGGTTGAGTTATTTCTAAGTTGAATGCTAGCAAAAATACTTTCAAAACATAAGCTAACATCAGTATCTCGAATAGTTTCTGCTAACTTAATGATGACATTTTTTCCTAGAGTTGAATTTTGATTTCTATTTTCATCTCTTTTTGAATATCTATTCAACTAGCCAGTTTTTGAATCACATCTAACCCATGATTGTACGCCTCTTTTAGTAGGTTTTAGAGGAAGGTACAGTTTCGGGTAACTTCTTCTCTTAAACTTAAGTATAGTCTCATCAATACTCTGAAATGTACTCTCACTTCTTGCTTGTGAAAAAGTTTACTTAAAGCAAGAACTTTGTCCATATAATATATTTTATGGGCATCATCTGGCTTTTGGGGGGAATTGAAATATAGTTTGGAGCACAGTAACTGGGATCACTTCCTAGAAATTGTTTGTTTGATCATTGTGTTGTCAAGTGAAGTATTAGTAGACCAGTAGTGTCTCTGTGTGGGCACTTTATTATAGGACATTACGAGAAAACATCCAATGACAATCGTTATTTCATACTGATCAGTTTGGAGTATAGATAATTTCTTTTTTGCTTGAAGTATCTCGAATATTTCGTTGGTTTTTCCAGAAATCCATAGAAAAAGGGCTTTTAGGGAACAGTTTGAAAAAAATGTCGAGTTTTGCAAAAAATTGTTATCTACAGATTTCCATTGGTACAAAATGATTGTAGGCCTGTATGCTTCAGAAGATGAACATTCCGTGAACGATAAATTTTAATTTAGTTCGACTTTCCCTTTTACTTTGCTTGTAGATGGTCCCGAAAAGTCATCACTTGAACCCACTGAGGATGACTGGACATATTCTCAACTCCTATTAGTGAACGGTTCATCTTCCATATCGGAAATATTGTCTGTCAACTCCATGAGTTCCTGCTCAGACAATGGTTTATTTCTGAAATGAAAAATCACATTTTACTTGTAGTAATACCGTTGGAGCAAAATTATACCACAGCGAAATCAAATAAATAAATCAAATAAATGCCAAGTATACCAATATAAACGTATAGCACGTGGTCTACGTATAGTAAACAGATTCACTAATCCGTTATATTAAAAAAATACACAAACATTTTAGGTGTATTAAAAACAATGCATAATATCAGTGGGGCATCGGCCTGGGTAAACTCAACGCGAGTATTTCTCCCTAAGTTGCATTAAACACCTTCTGGGACTTATATCACCCTCATCCTCAGAAAGCTGAGACTCGATTGAAGCTGAACCCCGCCGCGAAATGCCTCCAACAGCCAGAAAGATGATAATATCCACCTAATCCAGGGTATAATGCGTTCTGATTGTCGAATGACGGTCAGGATAATCGTGGAAAAATTGAATTTGACTCAAACAATAGTTGATCAGATTGTATCGGATTAATTGGGGATTAAGAAACTCGAATGGGTTCAATCGACAACAGTATTGCGGTAAACCAACAATTTTACTGAGAAGTTGAAGTAAATGCATGAAATTCACGATATAATCGGGTCCTGGTAATTTTTTTTTAATTCCTACCTTTAAAGTCCTACCTTGTTTATCCAGATATTTTTGTATTGTTATACTAAAATCTCGAGGTTCAATAGGGAAGCCCCATGTTGCAACTTGACGTAAACTGTCCACAATCAAAGTTTCTTCTTCGGGATTTAATGCAATTATATTAAATAGTATTTTCCAATATTTTCCACTTTTTATTTGCTTTGGCTTGAGACATGCCCTTTTTAATATCATCTAGTGCTTTTTCTAGGTTATCGTCACTATAACTGCGAAAATTACGAGCGCCTAATGCACTAACGTATGTGCGAGGCATCGTAACGCAAGGCACAACCTCCCGTAACAAAACTCAATCACGCACAGGCAGGTTGGCACCCGCGCTTCGCTTTCCCACAGCCGCGATTCGCTCCCAAGGCTCGTTGCCAATGTCACCCCAGTTTACGGTTCATTGACAGAAGACCAAACATCAAGAACACCTGAGGGCTTCATTTTAACATTGCGCCTTGCTATGCAGCGATTTCATTTAACGGTTTTTTTCAAGTAAAAACATCACTATATCTTCGCAGTCCTTTATTGATCAGATTTGAGTCATTGTGACTTCTGCAATGGTGGAATTCACCACAAAAGGCATCATTTTGAGACATTGGAGAACACTGAAAAACATTGATATCAAAAGTGGACAAGCCATCTCCATCTCCGGTGTCTAGTCTTTAAATGAGACAATGTAGAATGCTAATTTCAAATGAACAAAGAAAATTATAAAAAATCACTTTCATTAGTTATTTTACAGGATGATCCAAAAAGTTCTTAAGATTTGATTGCGATGTAGAGAATTTGGTAGGAGCGGTAGAAAGGTGGGGTCGGTCTTAAACGATAGTTCGCCTCAAAGACATTTAGTCACCAGGCAGAGCTATACGGGAGAGGAGAGCTCGTTTTGTGTTTGCGAGTATTGCAGCAATGGGTTCGTAAGTTTGACGAAATCAGTTCAACATTAAATAAACGCGTCCCCGGCAGTCGAAGATCCCGATCAAAAACATTGAGAGACTGAGAGCGTCCGTACGCCAAAAACTAATCTTGTCGAGTAAAACTCGAGAGCACGCAGCTACTTTAAACGTGACGAGACCTTCGATGCTTCATAAGTATTTACACATGCACCCGTACAAGATTCAGCTAGTGCAAGAATTGAAGCCGACGAACCCCGCCTATAGACTTTTATTCGATAACGAAATGATGAACCAATTTCTAGCAGTCGATAACGTCTTATTTTCCGATGAGGCTCTTTTCCACCTTAATGACCATGTTAGGTCGAAGCCCGTCGATCAAGCACTTCCGATAACCTTACGATAATGTTAATGTCTCACTGCCTACGTAGGTTAATGCAGCGTTTTTGCAAATATTAAAACAAAACACAAATTAATGGGTTTAAAATGACGTTATTGTTCATCAAAATTCAGTTTCCTGAAGTCGTTTTGGTTGTCTACCGATTTGAAATAAGCTATTTGAGGGGAGTTTTGAAAGTAAGGACAGTAGACACAGTAAGAAATGAAGACATTAGAAAGGAACTGAAAATAACTTCATTAAAACACAAAATACGGGAAAAGAAGCTGGTGAAGCTCAAGATGCTTTAACAAGAATGAACGAAGCGAGACAAGAAAAAGTGGTGCTGGAAGTAAGTGGCCTGCACAATTTTTGCTGCTGTGGACGAAAGTGGAAATTAGAGAGTCAGATATAACTTCGAACTCAAGAAATTCACAACTATCTGGATATTATGGGATAGGAGGGTTCAATGATTCAGATGAGCGTGGCGAGAATAATAGCAAATTGAATATAGGAGGAGAGGAGAATCATAGAGGGTCAAATAAGAGGTAACAGAAAATGAGGTAGACCAAAGACACGGTGACAGGATAATGTAAGAAGAGATCACAAACATCAATATTCATGTTGCTTACCATACAATTTCTTAAATTTTACGAAGGTTTAAACTATCAGGACTGTCAGATTGCAGGATCTTTTGTAGTAACCTAAACGAGTTAGAGTTTGTTTGGGGCTAGGCATAATCTGCTTCAAGATAAAACTTAAGGTCAAAATCTTCTTCTTCAAAAAGTTCTCAATCAAAAAAAAACTGTTATACACATTGTTTGTATGGCTAGTATACTATTTAAGAAAGAAAAATAAGCAAGTGAAAAGTGATTGGCGATTTGACAAGTTGAACTTTGAAAATACCAATGCACAAAAATCTAGGCGTGGTGTTAGTTACAACATTTTCGCCACGATTATGGAAACAATCTAATTTTAACAGCGCTCCAAGACCAGATCAAAACGCCTTTGTTGTTTTGCTGCATTATGTAAACAATTTATATGGAAAATGGCATTTCAGACAAGGTTAAATCGCCGCATAGAATAAACAAATATGATAATTAATTATAACGATTTAAAAAAAAATCGTTACGCAATATTATCCATTTAACAAAAGGTACTAAATTTAAATTTTATTAAGCTTAACACTGTCCAATGGTCGTTAAAATCCAATTTTTTTTAAACGCAGGAATTTTACTTTCCAATTTAATGAAAGTTACTAATCTTGCGTTCACAGTTTTTTTTTATGATTAATATTTTATCCTGTTTCATACTTTTCTTTCGAGTTAAATTCTTTTATATAACCATTATCTTTAGAATTATTTTTGTAACTGATATTTTATCCTGTTCAACTTTAATTCTTTTATATAACTACTAGATCTACCCAGCCACGCGTTACTGTGGCTCAGTCTGGTTGAAAATGTTAAGTGACAGCAGCTGTCAAGAGTCAGGCTGTCACAGATGTGTTACTGTCAACAAATTGCGCTCCCATTACCCTAAACTATTTAGTACAAGCTGACCCGACAGACGTCCAAATTTCAATAAACTTGTGTGTGATCGTTTTTTTCTCCTGAAAACTTTTCTAAAACTATAACGAACAAAACAAAAAAAGAATTATGCACATCCATCGTTGGAATCGTGAGATATGGCCTTGAGTTCAATTTTTTTTCTTTATTTTTCAAAAAAGCATATTTTTACCTGTCACAGATATGCCATTTATATAATAGGTATGTATAAAAAGACGAGCGTATTCGAATGCAACGTTCTGTCAAAATTTCAAAGCAATCGGAGAAGAACTTTCGGAGATTTAAGATTTTGAACAAACGAACATTTACATTTTTATTTATATAGAAGATTCTTTAGAATTATGATTATTAAGTTGTTGTGCGGTACAAATAAATGTTGAAAATTGCTATTCTAACTGTTTTTTGTCATAAAATATTCTGCCACGGACTAATCTGCATTATGCTTACGAGGATTATAATGAGATCGGTGGCGTATCGTTCCATTTGAAAACACTATTGGTTTTCCCTCTGGAGAGAAGTAGCAATAACATCCGATGCGTCTTCGATACGCGTATGAACTCCCTAAAGTCACTTAGTCGTTCATAGCAATTCTTTTCGTGAATCGGAATTCGGAATTTTCTAGGGGTTCTGAAAACGACCGACTTCGAAAATCTTCGCCAAAAATGATTTCGAAAAACCCTTCGCAGGATCAAAAAACGAGAGAAACATGTCTTGACTTTTTGGGGCGGTCTCGGATTTTCGAAGACAACGCGGAAACGAAGCGCCAGAGGCCGAAATGGCACAGTTCAACCCCACCACGACCAAAAGAACCCAGAATTAGCAAATCGAAGATCAAAAGGCTTGAAATAAAATTTTCACTCATCTTCAGGGGGCAATACAAAGATCCGGTTCGCGAAAACAATTTGCTACGGATCACTAAGCACTCGAACTAAAGGCGCATCAGATGTTGTTATGCATACTCTGGTACCAACATTTAACACCAATGAATTCTTTTATTGGAACCTTTGGTGTGAAACACTAATCTCGAATAGATTTGCCACTAAACACCAAATCACTTTTTATAATCTTCTCAACGTGCGTTTCGTTAACCACGTTAGCATCATCAGGAGATGATTTAATGATGATGAAGCGCACGTCGACAAGTTAAAAAAGTGATTCGATATTTAGTAGTAAATCTCTTTGAGAACACTGTGTCTGTTGTACTGGAACTATAAGTCGAATTCGTTGATTTGATTTCAAGACCACTTAGCAGTTATAAAAACATATGCGGAAACGGTAAATATCGATGGCGCAAAGTCTGGAGAATAGGCCGGATGTGGAAAGACTTCCCGCTCGAGTTCTGACGGTGCTCCTTCCTCACGTTTTGTAAAGTCGCTTTTTAACCTAGTGCCCCATGATAGTTTTTGTTGCCTTCTGGCCAAAATTATATTCCATGGCGAATGACTTAAAATGCAAAAAGAATTTAAAAAAATTACCTTTAATTATTGCGATGCTTGTTTAGTTCCATCGTCCTGTGGAAGTCCCGATAAGCTCATCAACACTACAATCACAGGAAGCGACTATAGCTTAGGTGCTACAATCAAGTATAACTGTCCCGAAGGACATATGTTGGTTGGAGATGGGAGCAGAAGCTGTGGTAACGATGGATTTTGGACAGGCATGTCCCCCAAGTGTAAATGTATGAAAATATTCTGTGATGAACTTCTAGTTTTATTTTTTAATATATATTTTTTCATTTGTAGTTGTGGATTGTGGAAAACTACCTGATCTAGAACATGGAACAGTGACACTGAAGGATCTACGAACGACTCATGGTGCTAGAGCAATATATACTTGCCATGAAAATTATACCCTTATAGGTATAGCTGTTATATCTATTCTATATTGTTTAACCTATAATAGGCCTACACACTATACAAGGTATGTAAATATGAAGCCGGAATTTTTGTGTAGAAAATGCACGTTTATTGTATGAAAATGATAAAAAAATATTTTATTCGAAGTGTTGCCTATCGCTAGCTATACATTTTTCCCACCTATCTGACAATTTGTGGATGCCACGCCAAAAAAATGTTGCTCTTTTGAGCCAAACCAGTCATCGAACCATTTTCGTAAGAAGTGAAGAGTTCTTCAGCAAGTGCGTGCCCCATCGATACAAATAAATAGTAATCTGATTGAGCCAAGTCTCGTGAGTAAGCCGCATTGTCTTCTGTCTATAGCTATATATTGTACCCGGCGAGCAGCATTTGGCAAATGGTTTTTAGGTTTTCCTGCTGTCTTTTATTTAGTTCACGTGAAACCCATTTTCCCATCATCTAGATCTTTCCCACGGTTGCAATGCTTCCAATTCGCTGTTTTCAAACTTTTTCGCTAGTCTTCGACATTCTTCGTTTCAAAAATCACCATATTTGAATTTTTTAAACCATTCAAAGCACCGTGATTTCAACATGTTCAGCGCCATCACAAAAGCCAAGGGAATGGCACCAATGACGCATTTGACGGTAACTACATTGACAGCTAGGGCCTTCTATGGGTAAATTCCAGTTTCATATTTACAGACCTATTATACCTATACTAAATCTATATTATACTGTGGCTACTATAAGAAACCTATACTACAAACAACCTCATGACTTTTATGAATCATTCTTCTTGCAACATCTACTTTCACAAGTAAATTCACAATAAATATTTAACATGTTCTTATATCAAAGGCCACGAAGTAAGAACCTGCGGCGATGATGCTAAATGGACCAATTCTACTCCTCAATGTCTTTTCGATTGGTGTCCTGATCCACCAGACATTCACGGCGGGGTAGTCCACACTTCTGGACACAGAGCTGGTGATACCGCCACCTATACTTGCCAGCCTGGATATGTTATCTCTGGAGAAGGCGTAAGTTGATCGTTGATAATTCATTTTCTGACAAATCACCAGGGTATTTGAAGGTGCTCTCTTGTGGTCTTGGTGGAGAATGGTCTGGAAAGGCACCCACGTGCAAATACGTGGACTGCGGAGCCCCACCGAACATAGATTTCGGTCGATATGAACTAAGAAACGGTACCACGACAGTGGAGAGTGTGGTGGAGTACTTTTGCGATGATGATTATTGGTTGGACGGACAAAAAGTCCAGAAGTGTACAAGAGAAGGAAAATGGTCTTCAGATACTCCTTTCTGCGAACGTAAGTGACCCTGAACTTCCAAATCCACGACTCTTAAACGTCTATTTTTCTAGTAATCACATGCGAGGAGCCAGATGTACCATCAGGAAGTTATGTAGTGGGAGTGGACTTCAACGTTCACTCTACCATTGAGTATCACTGTGAAGTCGGACATATTCTTCGAGGAGAACCATCCCGTATATGCCAAAGAATTGGAGACTGGTCCGGAACCACTCCCAATTGTGAATGTAGGTTCTTTTTTCTCTAACTCTCACTCCAGTATGCTGATTATATTTTTCTTTGTAGATATTGACTGTGGTAAGGTCCCCACAATGTTATACGGTGAAGTTAATTATACCAACGGCACCACATACTTGGGAAGCGAGCTAACGTACTCCTGTGCAAAACACTACAAAATAAACGGTGTCTCCAAAAGATACTGCATGGAGAGTGGTATGTGGAGTGATGCCACACCGAAATGCGAAGGTACCCTCTCGTTTCATAAAAAACAACACATCAAAACAACAAAAACTAATAAAATCGATCACTTCCAGAAATCAGATGTCCAGAACCGATCCTGGCAGAGCACGGTATCCTTTCTGTGACCGGAAACGACAGAATGTACGGCAGAACATTGATACGAACTGCGGAAACAACAAATGTGGGATCGTCATCTTTTAAAATTGGCGCCCTTGCAAAATACAGATGCGAGAGAGGTTATAAAGTGGTAGGGGAACCGCTCAGTACTTGCGAAGACAGTGGACAGTGGAGTGGGGATGTGCCCCAATGCGTCTGTAAGTACAAAACAAGAAAAACTGTGGTGTCGTGGTAATATTCCGCTTTTTTAGATGTTGACTGTAGAAATCCAGAAAAAATCCACAATGGTGTGGTAACCCTACCATCCAACGCGACCTATTACGGAGCTTTGGCTCTGTACGCTTGCGATCCAAACTATGAACTTGATGGAGTTTCCAGGCGTTTGTGCTTAGAAAATGGCACCTGGAGTTCAGACACTCCAGTTTGCAAAGGTACAGATCCACTTCTTATATGTTCCAACATAATGCCCACGTGTTTTCTGTAGAAATTCAATGCAAAGATCCAGATACTTTTGCTGGAGTCAACTTTAAAATTAGCACTCATAGTGTGGGTGGTGTGGGTCAGTACTACTGTGCAAGGGGACACAACATGCAGGGTAATTCAACTAGAATTTGTCAGAAAAATGGTTCCTGGAGTGGTCTGGCACCTACTTGCCTCCGTAAGCATCGCCTTCACCAACAATCAACTGTACATTAATTAAAAAACTATTCATTTTAGCTGTCGATTGTGGTCATCCAGGTTTAATAGAAAATGGAAGAGTCATAGCAACAAATGGTACAACCTACAACAGCGCAATAGAGTACCTCTGCATCCCAACATATGAAAGAATTGGACCATATCTGAGGAAATGTTTAGACAATGGCCAGTGGTCTGGGGATCAACCAAGATGTGAAAGTAAGGAATCTGATGGAAATAAAAATATATTTCGAAAAAAACTAAATTCGTAAAAAGTTTTGGATTATGTTGATTTCTGCTTGATGGAATGAAACACTTCCTTGCGTAATTTCCGCTTTATTACATGCGTTTCGCTAACACTGTAGCTTCGTCGGAATGACTTGAAATCATTTTCGTTTGCTTTTTTTATGTATTGCTCTGGCTAGTGTGAATTCTTCCCTAGCATTATGTCTCACAATAACATTAATTGTATAAAAATTATCAACAAAAACCAATGTCAACTGTCAGTAAAGAGAGCTTGATAATGGCTAGCGCATTAAGCCCCTTATTAACTAAGATATTTATGGATAACATTGAAACAATATTAATTCACTACAATGAACTGGAGAAATAATTTGTGCAATGGTATAGATACGTGAACGATATTTTGGAATGTTTTGTCGGTACCAACAGGCAATGAAGTGGCTTTTTAGAACATATTAATTCAGCCCAGAAAATATAAAATTTACAGTTGAATTAGACTATTTAACGGATCTCAAACAAACATGGTTTCAAGTTATATCACAAACGTCACACATACAACAATACTTAAATCATTTCAGCTTTATACATATACTGACTGATGTTTCTGTATCAGACATAGACTTTAATAAGGAATTAAAGACCATAAAATAAATTACGTTATCTAATGATTATTCAGAGACTAATAGATAACATTTGTAAAAAAAAACTGTATAAAAATGCTGTCTCCAAAATATATGCACAAAAGAACGAAAAAGATAATACACTCACAACACTAACATCTTTTGGTAAACCATCTGAGAAAATTGAAAAAAATCTTATATAAAAACAATCTCAAAATAGCTTTCAAAACAAAAAATAGTTAGAATTAATCAAATATTGCAAAAGACAAATCCAGGGTATATGAGCTAGATTATGGGTCATGTTCAAAAGCCTGCATAGAATAAACAGGTAAACCATTCACGAAAAGAATAAAAGAACATAAAAGAAGTTATATATATATATATATATATATATATATATATATATATATATATATATATATATATATATATATATATATATATATATATATATATATATATATATATATATATATATATATGTTAACTTTGTATAAAATGTTAACTTTGTTAGTGAAACGTAGGTAAAGTAATTTCTATATTGGTTTGAGTGCAAAACTTATAATAAAGTTTTTATTTATAAACAAAACTTCAAAAATGTACATCAAAAGGTACTAAATGTATCTTAAAAATAATTTTAGTGGCAACAGAAGAGCCTCAGGAGGACTCAAATTTAGGAACGAGCATAGGAATTGGGGCAGGCGTTGTGGTATTCCTCCTTGTCCTGTTGGGAATTATTTATCTGAAATTGTAAGTATATAGGGTAGACAACTAGTAAAACATCCGCGAATTCGGTTAAACAGAGTACGGCAGCGAAATGGGTGATTTTCTGGGTCAGATTTCCCGCACAGCCTTGACTTTATTTAAATTAATAAGTAAAAGGCATACTACACTAGTATTGATTGCACTGGACCTGGAAAAAGACTTGTACATACGTCTATAAATCTCTAGAAAATCGAAGATTGTATTCGATTTCAGACAGGAGTTTACGGTTTGATAAAAATCCTCACCAATAACAGGGAAAACGTTTTTGACATGACAATTAACCAGGTTTCCTATTTTTAATGATGACACGTGGTTTCAGCAAGATGGAACCACTATCATGACATTCCTTGGCCAGCAAAATCGTCAGATTTATCGGCATGTGATTTTAATTTGGGAGTTATTTAAAGAATAAAGGCCTGCATTAACACCCCCCCCCCCCCCCCCCCATAAAATACTGCAGAGCTAAAACTCAGAATCCAGCATCAAAGAACCAGTACAATCTTTTTCTATTCTTTTTAACATGGTATATTTCTAATTTTTTAAGAAAATTGATTGGTTTAATTTTTATAGGAGCAGTTTCTAAAAAAGTTTTTTTTCAAGTATATTTGTATAGGTGTACACTTAAAATATTATATTGCTTTCAAAACTATAAATTTAAAAAACAAAAAAAAATACTTAAATTCTTAAACTTTAATTTCTTACAAAGGGAACAAATGTCACAGCAACAAAAATACCCACTGAAGAAAAGGCAGCATAATGAATGAATAAGACCCATACATCAGAATACTACAATTCAAATAACCCATTATGTTTCATTTATATTAAACGAGGTTAGCTACTAGACCAACCTCTCAAGACAAATTTAAAAAAAAAAGAAATTACTTTAACAATGAAGTTAAAGTGAATACCATATCATAGCCATAATCACTTTATTCAGAAACACTGTATATAGAAGGTAAGGTATACCTACTGGCGCCACCTACCAATGTCTTGACTAATTTATACAAACAATTCAAATGGAACATCACCCAATGTTGTCAATTTAATTAAAAAATACTATTTATTAATTATTTTCTAGCAATTTACGATCCTTTTCAGACGTAAACCGGTAACAGTGAAAAACACAGAAAACGTGGAAGGAGCTGAACGAAAAGAAGACAGAAATGCCGCTGTGATGAGTTATGCAACACTCAGTGACCGTAATGGTTATGGTGGTTATGGTCACACGAACATCTATGAAAACATTCACGATCAAGATAATATGTATGACGCCCCGTATGAAGATTCAAGACGAGACAGTGGGACCTACGAACCAGAACCTGTAGGAAGGGCTAATGGGAACGTGGTGACTATCAACGGGGTTGCTGTTCGATAGTTTAACAATTTTTTTTTGTGATTTTGTACATAGAAAAAACAGGGATTGCAGGAATCCTAAATCAAGAAAATATTAATTTATTATGAATATATACGTGCACTGTGTCCGATCTTTGGGATTCCTTCATTATTGATACACATCTTCAATATTTAAGCACACAAAAAACTTCACGAAAAGAACTCACAGTTACCTAGATTGTAAAATACTGTAAAAATTTGTAGCTTCTTGATGATTTGCGAATGAACTGAGTGAATGGTGGATTCGAATGGATTAAAACTTACAGAAATACTATGTTTTTAATGTAAATATATTTTTGTAATAAATATATAAAATTTGTTTGAATAATAAATGTTAGAAAAAATGTCTTACTATAAACTGTTTTTTTCCCTGGCGCATTCATAATATATTGATAAAAAAGCAATTTTTGTGGCCATTACCTTGATAATTTCTTTTTCAATGATTATCCATGAAATTTATTAACATATTCAAGCTAAAAATTATCAAACTCAGCTTAAAGGTAAAATATAAACGATATGTGTAAAGAAAAGGAAACATTTTCCCCTTCTCACGCTTATTTGGTTGCCAAATATCATAGCACCATTATATCCATATATGGTATTAAATCAAAACTGACCCACATATCCTTTCTTAAAATAGCGGGACACATGTTCATTTTTTCCCAAGTTAAATACAATTATTGCCCTAATAATATATGTTCTTATATTAATGCCCTCTTTGAAATAAAACTGACAACCTGGTAGGCATATTTACTTAAAAATATATGAGTTAAGTCTACATATTTTGATTTATCGTATTGAAGGTGTGGTGTATTGCCAACTTAAAAATTTGGATGTTTCTACGTAAAACGTCAAACACTCCCATAACGAAATCATCTGTGTGAGTTTATGGTTTGTGGTTGTTAAACAGTCTGAAATTTTATAGCATTATTAAAGCAAGGTAAGCCCCTAGTTAAATAACCCTTTTTTGTCCCACAGTAACTTTATTTTACCCAAAAAGAAAACAAGAACATTGAAAATCCAGTAATTCTTATAATAAATATACATTGTGTATGATTCATACTTGTAAACGACCATAAAATGCCAACGTTTTCTTTTCGAAGAATTCCTTCACCGACTTTTTATTTATATATTTTCTTTAATAACAACCTGTTATTTTGTATTAGCAACAATGTCTGCAAGAAAAACTGTCAGCCGTCGTGGTACCACCAAAAAGAGGGCCCAAAGAGCCACTTCCAACGTCTTTGCGATGTTCGACCAAGCCCAGATTGCTGAATTCAAAGAAGCTTTCAACATGATTGACCAAAACCATGATGGTTTTGTTGATAAGGAAGATTTACATGATATGTTGGCTTCGTTAGGTTAGTTTTTAGATTCCACAAGTAGTATTTTCTATCTAATTGGATTCTTTTTCAGGAAAAAACCCAACTGATGACTATTTGGATGGTATGATGAATGAAGCACCAGGTCCCATTAATTTCACCATGTTTCTTACCTTATTTGGTGAAAGGCTTCAAGGTACTGATCCAGAAGATGTCATCAAGAATGCTTTTGGTTGTTTTGATGAAGATAACAATGGGGTTATCAATGAGGAAAGACTGAGGGAACTGTTAACTACCATGGGCGATCGTTTTACTGACGATGAGGTGGATGAAATGTATAGAGAGGCACCCATCAAAAGTGGATTATTTGATTATGTTGAATTTACTCGTATATTGAAACATGGAGCTAAAGACAAGGATGAACAATAAAGTTCCTGGCATTTATTTTTATCGTATAAATATTTCATATATCCCTAAAATCTTGACACTTACTTTTTGAGTATTTTATAACATTCTTTTTTTGTATTCTGAAAATGCTTAAATATTGTGTATATAGATAAAGAGTTATTATATGGGTCTTAAAAGTTTTGATATCAAAAATAAACATTTTTTTTATATTTATTAAATAAATTAACTATCTCAAAATGGTTTGTTTCATTTATATGGGGAAGAAAGAAATATATTTTGCTAATAAAGTTTTCAGTTTCTTTTCAAAAAAAAAGCGTACAGAGTGGAAAAAATATCAGAAGACAATCTTTTTACTATTGTGGCCTATTGAGCATGTCTAAACACACAATAAGATAACACAATACAGACACAATAAGAACACAAAAAATTAAACTGGAACAGGGGGATTCTAGAGCAACAAGTTATAAAGGAAGATAAACTTTCTTTTGGAAACTTACAAAACTAACATAGTTTTTAAAAAGTAATATCACTCTATGTATGGCCTATGAAGCATTCTAAACATAAGCAATAAAATAAAGACTATTAAAAAATCTTCTAATAAACTCACGTATTCTATACAATTAATTGAAATATTACAATTTTTATTTCAGTATAACTAACTAAATATGAATCATCGTAAGTAATTGCAATTTTCTTCATATTTATATCATTCAGGAACCTGTTTGATGTCCAGGCCTGATACCTCTGATCCCTACATTATAGCCCTTGTCATATTTATATATTAAATATATAGTTAATGTAAGTCTATATAGTTAATGTCTGAATGATTGTGGCGTGTTCATATTTTTTTTCCCTTTATTTGGGTTTTTCGCCATTTTTGAATGAATATCTTGTCTGAGAAATGTCTATAAACTTTCTTTCTTAATTTGGTCATATTTAGTTATAAATATTAAATAATCAAAATCGATCAACTTGTAAACATAATACCACCTCTATAAATTTTTCACTGTATGTAAATGCGACCAGAAATACAATTATTTTACATAATTTTAACTGAGTTAAGTAATTTTAGACTTGTCGCGCCATCTAATGAACCTTAGCTAAAGTACGATATCGGTTTATTTGTGGTGCTATCTGTTAAACACTGACTGAACTATATTCTTACAGGTTCCTGTATTACCGACCTACCGTAAATAAAACAAAATTTATTTTCAAAATAAAAAAAAAAGAAAATTACTATATCTTCCTTATTTTCATTAATTAATAAATACATCGTTTTAAATAGAAATAAATACTGAAGAATGTTTTAAATATGAGCCAAACATAAGGAGATGTTTTATTTTATTTCTTTTTGATTAACTCAAAATCTCACACATTTTCAACATTTCTTTACAGTTTTTAGCATTACATATGCGGTCTTTAAACAAGGATTTTTTTTTTTAGATAATATTCGCTTGTCTGCCTCACAAACGATTACCTTCATGTTAAATTTAGTTGGTTGTTGATAGTGACTGCTGATGAATATGATGGTAGGTCGATAATCTCTCTTAATTTTTCCTCACCTCATATGCTTATGTATTCGATTAAAGTTAAATAGACGTAATAGTTTAAGTCAAAAAATGATTAAAAACTGTTATGTAGTAAATTATTATAAAATCAATTTTATAAACAGCAGCAATTCAATCTCCTAAATACCATAACAAAAAATACATATAAATATGTACTAGATTAACTGACAAAAAAACTCCTTGTTGAATGACCCTATATATATAAAAAAAAACAGGATGGTGGTATAAATTATGTCACGTTTATGCAATGTTTTAATCAAAGAAATGTTTTCAGTTTAAAAGAGGGAAAAATCGTTGAATTTAGTAATCAGGATTAAAGAAATTTGGTGTCTGAACATATTATATGGTATGAGAAAAACTGGTACAATTATTTTGAAAACCCACTCTCAGAAAACGAATCAGTGCAGGAAGAACCACCTGAGGAAGAGGTTGAAAATCATCTTGCAAGGACTTAACAGGCAATTGTCAAATTAAAAAAAATGTAAATACACTCTAATCTAACAATATTCATAAAGAACTCATTAAAAATGGTGGAAAAGGGTTACCACATGAGCGGATACCAAAACACAAATATATAAAACATAAATATTATCCAGGATAACATGCAACAGAAACAAGACTGAGCATCTGAAATTAAGACACTGAGAAGGATAACCAGTTAAATACTGAAGGACAAGAAAAGAAACAGGATAGAATGAAACGTAGATGGTTGGCAAAGTGGAGAGGAAAACATAGGGGAGCATGAAACGAATAAATAGGATGAAAAATTAGAAAACATGTAAACCACCCAACGAGTGGGAAGACTCATTGATGTCAACATCGAACGAGACTTAGGTTGGGGAAAAAGCTAAAGTAAGACAAACTGTGAACATCAGTTACAGGTAATCAGGTCAACACCTAAAGTTTTCAAATCTCAGTTTGTACTTAGTTTTTTGAAAAACGTGATGCGCTGGAGAATAAATAACGTGGAAATCATCGTCAAAGAAAAGAATCGAACCGATACAGGTTGTTTCCATGATAATCAGCACAGTACAACTAGAAAAAGAAAATTCGTCAATTAAATAAAAAAAGAAGCATCTGTTTGCCTTATTAAAGAAAGAAGTTAACCTGAACTGTAAATAAAAAGAATTGTACGTTTAAAAAACTTTAGTTCTTTAGAAGACGCAGAAGTTGACATAATTTATCCTTACAATAAATTTTTATCTCAATTTAAATTTTGAAGACATATAGAGCAAATATTCCTTCGTTTTCAATAATATTAAACATAATATAACAATGACATTGTGGATTTAAAATTACTCATATAATAATATAACTGTTTTCCATCCCTGTCGGCACTGTAGATCTTTGTGGATATTCTGCCAGGAAAGATGTCGTCAATGACCATGTTCTAAAAAACAACAAAAAATATGTTAAAAACAGATATCAGTAATTTAAAAGACAGATAGATATAGAGAAAGATTAAATTATTAGTAGTGACTATTATAACTTTTAAAATCTGTATAAAAAGCGAACAAAAAAAACAAATTTAAGTACACTAATTAACTAAACTTGATGAGATTCACCACTAAACACCAAATCACTTTTTTAAACTTCTCCACGCACGTTTCGCTAACCATGTTAGCATCATCAGGAGATGATTTAATCTATCTATATAGATTAGGAGATACTGGAGAAGTTCAAAAAAGTGATTTGGTGTTTAGTGGTGAATCTCTTCAAGTTTAGTGTTTCACACCAAAGGTTCCAACAGAAGAATTGATACACTAATTAACGTGCATGTCAACAAGTAAAAATAAACAGTCTAAAATAGACTACAACAAGGTATATAGAATTCAATTAAGTATAGTTAATGATGCAAGAATGTAAAGCGCTCAGAATTATAAATCGACCACTATCTGATGAAAATTATATGGCTATTACATAAAACAAAATTAGTTATAGAAGACAAAAACCCCCTACAATATAACACAAGACATAACAAACTTCAGAACGAGATGGGGTAACAAACATAATTCATTGATATAATATAAAAAGAAAACAAGATATACGAAGATTAGAATAGAGCAATATTTTAGCTTTCTAAGGATTAATCTCTTGACTAATTATATCACCAGTTATATGAAAGGACTTTAACATAAAAGTGTATATTTCAACCAAATTAATTGGGGGGATCCAGTCCTTTGATGACGATGAGAATCCTCATATAGGGAACAAATTACATGATATAGAACTCTAGATAGTATCTAGTGACGTCGAAAACCCTTTCAAATGTCAACAGATACTATTTGTTGCATAATGGGTGGTAACAAGATATTTTCAAAACATCAGAATTACCTAGATATACGAATTTTATAGTGAGCATTCAAGCACGATCAATTCACAACAAAAATCTATTAAATAAATATAACGGGTCGCTATTATCTACGAAAACGGTCAAATATCTCGAGAACGCTTTGAGATTTCTTAATGAAATGTTGTACACAAATATAAGGAAATGTTTCCCCCTTTTTGAGTACATTTTTATTTCTTTTTCTGGTCGCATATCTGAAATCCAAGACTAACTCGATTTTATTTGATGATAATAGACCTTGAATTTGGCATCGTCGCAAAGAGCATTTTTCCTGAATTCGACGACGTAAATATTGTACTAATAATGTACAATACTGTATAATGTACTGTACTAATAATGTAATCTAAATAGATTTAAAACAATGGCTATGAGATGTTTCTCTCTATTTTACACTTGACAACTGTCAACGTCAACGGACAACTGACAACTGTCAACTGACAACTGTCAACGTCAACGTCAATTTTTATATAAAATTAATATGTATTAAACTGAAAGAGGAATAGTTGAAATACTAACAATAATTGGATACGGTGACAGAAAACGCACTTATGCTAAAGTCTGTCGAGTATTTAATGAAGTACCTCCGAATTAAAACATCACTAAGTCGACAGTTTCAAAAACAGTGAAAAGATTTAATGATACTGAAGACATTAAAACTCATCCAAAGTGAGGTAAATAAAAAACAAAAACTAATGACGAAAATTCGTTGACTGTTTTAAATGATGTAGTAGAATGGGAAAGTTTCTGTGCAATAGTTAGCTTTAAATCATAACATATATAGGCGCCCAGTATCAAAAAATAATAAAAACAGATTTCTATCCTTACATAATACAATTACTACAAGAACTAAGTGAAGATTACTTTGATGGAAGAGTTGAGTTTTGCGAAGTTATGATGGAAAAAAATTAATACCATCAAAATTTTGTTTCAAATATTATTTTCACGCATGAAGCAACATTCTGTTTAAACTGTCATTTTAACAGACACAAGTGTAGATACTGGGCTGATACTAATCCCCACTGGATGGAGCAGGTTCATACACAGTATCTTCAAAACTTAAATGTTTGGATGGGATTTAGTGGAAATAATACTATAGGATCCAATTTTAATTAACCAAAAGCAAGAAATAAGGTTACCAGGTCAAGATGGCGCACAAGCACACCATGGCATTAACGTTAGAAAAAAACATGTTGTCATTAAAAAAAAATCAAGATAGCTTTGGATTACTAATATGTGACAAAAAAAAATTAAAATATACCCAAAATGTGGTAAACATTTCCTGATGTTTGTGTACAATATTTCATTAAGAAATCTCAAAGTGTTCTCAAGATATTTCACCGTTTCGATACATAATACCGACCCTGGATATCTAGCACCAATGGAACAAATAAGAAAGGAAAACTATAGAGCAGAAATAAATAGACGAATCAAACTGTGGTTGGCATCATTTGGTAAACTCATCTGCACACCGGAAACACAAAAAGTGTCCTCAATACCTCAACACCAAGCTATTTCATCAGTGGATTTTCTCTCTCCCTACCATTACTTGTGGATTATAAATTTGGATATTTACAAAGGCAACTATGAAAAAAATTGTGCAAGTGCAAAGTTCGAAGAACAGACGGATGCTGCTTTAAAACTGACAAGTAGAAAGTGAGATGGGTCAGTGCGTCGGTTTAACAAAACCAAAAGACGTGGTGGCTGAATTAAAATGGAAATTTGCAAGTCATAACATTAAAAAGAAAGATTGAATAAGCTTAAAGTGGACTGGAGAATATGGGGGCTCCAGGGGGTACTAGGGAGGCCACAAATGGCATGGATGAATGACCTGAAAAGAAGAGTTAAAACAAAGTGAATGCATATTCCAACGAACAGCGAAGAGTAGAAATTGAAGAAGAGGCTTTACAACGACATTTCAGGCTATACAAATTTAATCACCTGAAAACACATAATGGCTCTAGAATGAGGAATAATTATTAAGCCAGATATGTAATACATAAAAAAAATATAACGAAATGGATAATTAATTTTAGAAGTTAATTTAAGGAAGTGTTTCAACATCAAATATTTCGTAAAAGTTAGATTTACCTGCTTTATGACAGATTGGAAGTGTCTATGAAGTTGAACATCAACAGTTGTTCCATGGGGTTGTGCTGTTCCTTACGGATGATGCCTGAGCATCAGCTGATGTTCAACGATATGGTGCCTTACTAGATTGACTGATTTGATTTATCTGTAAAGGATTCATAGAATTAGAATGATATTTAACTAGTCCTACATTTACAATATATCAAATTCTAATTTATTTACCTTGATCACCAGTATTCTGAGGAACAGGAGAAATTTTAGTAAAATTTGTCATTGCATTGGTCTCTTCACTTGTAGGGGTGTTTTACATTTGTGCCTGCTCTTCGCAGGTCCTGGAAGTGTTTTCTAAATGCTCATAAGAAAAATTTATTATCTTACATAATAATCATCACTAAAAAAATTAAATTGTACTATTACTTACCTGCAAAATACCCGGGCAGTTTCTGTCTTTCGTTTCACTTTTCGCACCGCACTAGATCACTCGAAATCGGTCACAGAAATCATCTGCGCTACTGATACTATGGTCTAAGAGCACTTACCTGAAACAACAAAGAAAAATAATTTAGATGTTTATTTCCAAAATGTTAGGGCCATAATATGATGGACCGATAAATATGCAACTATATGACAGTTAATAATAACAGTGAAACAGAAATAGTTTCAGATTTACCAGAAAGTTCAGATAAAAGCAACTTGAAAACTCACCTGGAGGCATCTTGAAGCTGGTTCTAATCCTACTGTGGTCCCCAACAGATTCATTCCAGGGCAGCACCAACTGCGATCTGTCTAGAGAACAAATAATTCCAAGAACCAAACGGTCCTTGGAACCTGTGCTCGAAAAGATCACAGTTGAGACATTTAACATCGGACATACTACATAGCAAAATCACTGAAGAGCAGTATATAAACAGAAAACAATAATGCTGAAAAAAATACCTATCTCTGATAAAAGCTACTAAATGATCATAATATACTTCTAAATGTTTAAACAGTTATATTGAGAGAGTTGCCTTGAATAATCAACTTTCTAAGTTAGTTATCTAATACCTATCACACAACTTAATGTAATAAAAGATCTGCTACTTATATGCTGTGAAATGTCTTAGAACTGACCAGGAATCGCGACGCGAACACGCACTGTCTTCCTTTGGGCTGATCTACCATTTGTCCCGTCTGAAAACAAAGATTAGACATTAAAAACTGCCCAAATAATGATCAGAATAGTTCATGATTCCAACGGAAACTCACCTGCATCCCCATATCCTGCTGCCCTACTTTCTTCGATCCAATCTCTTTATATGCGACGAAAATAGCATATCGAATGCTCGAGATTCCTTCAGGACTTCGAACGATCCTCTTTAGCAACGCGTCATCGGGCTCGGCGATGCCCGGAGAACCCCGGAGATTGGACCAGTCACTGACCGGCATCACACTTGTGCACCATAATTTAAACACTCACGCTGCGTACTCGGAATGTCCTGGAACAAATGGCCGAAATAAAATTCTCCCTCTAGTAATTCAAAATTTAAATAAAACTCACCTTATTGGTTTAAACAGGATGCGGGTCTGTGCTGGTTCCATATGATACTAAAACATGCTTCCGCCCAAGCAAGGACCAAAACAATAAACTGACAAAAACCAGCTCAACGTGGGAAACGAATTCCCCACGATGCACTGGTCTTGAACTGAATATTGCCAGATCCCTACAAGAGCTGAAACTGAATTAAATTATGTTGTGAAATGTTCATCGAACAAAAGAGAAATAAACAAAAACAATGAATGACTTTATCGCGCCGAGGGTCGTGACGCTGGGGATGAACTGTACAATTCGGATGGGCACCACGGGACTTCCGACACTGGATGCCTTCCCCAAATTGCTTGCAGACCGGTATATTTATACGGCGTAGTCCACATAACACCGAACAGCGAGTCCCTACGGACTACTCCCCAAAAGTCATACCTTCGTTCTTATCCTGCGACGTATTGTCAACCCCCCAGCTGTAGGGGAACCTCTAATACGCCGACAAGCCAGTTACCAGACTGGGCCCTTGGGAGACCTAAAAAGGTGACCGAAAAGCCTTCACCCAGTAACGAACAAAGAGCTATCTTCTGAGAACCCCAGCGTGCTACCAGGGGTATGTTATATGCATAAAAACCACAAAACGGAAACATCCTGTCCCCTACAGACCAGACCCAGGAGGTCACACGCGTAGATCGCGTCTGGATTCAGTTACTACCGCACCTGAAAGCAAAAACAGAAAACGAATTATTTTTTTAATTCAACACCATTAATTAAACTGCTATATTATTAAATAGGTTCTATAAATTCTCCAAAAAAGGAATTTTATCATAAAAAAGCAACTATACAACTAAAGTTGATCACTGAACAAACAATACAACAAAAATATTTAAATCATATATAATACTTAAAAAAATCTGTAGTTTTAGATTCAATTTTAGAAAAAAATATTTCGTTTGTATATACTAACAAAGCAAACACTGATTTACGTTATATCCATAACGAAAATAGGAACGGATAATTTAAGTATTGCTAATAAACAAAAAAACTTTTGTAAATAGAAAATTAAACCCGTTAAAAAAAGATGAGAAAGATAATTAGCAACAGACAAAATATTCATTGCTTATTAGAGGACAGTAAACATTTGTTTACAACTAGCTGTTATACCGTAAAAACACAACTTATCACGCAAGCCACAAAGCGGCCATTTTCATATTGGCATCCAAATACAGGTTGCTGGAGAAATTAAAACACATAAAAAAGAATTAGAAATGAAGTAACTTGTTTACTCACCCGTTATGGAGCTCAGCAGTGCACTATGAAGAAGTTAGAAAATCGTATTACTCGGAAAAACTACCCTTTTAACGAAAAGAATCCATAAATCAATTGGCGACAGGCGACGACGTCGAGCTACTTCGGATAGCACCGCCCGTCTAAATGGCTTGATGCCAGGCCGGAAGTACGACCACATTAGATTTACACCAAGAAGCAGTGTTGCCGTTGTTATGGAAGTAAATTTCTTGATTTCTCTTTAAAGTCTACATTTATTATTATATTTGTAAAAAAGTCTAATTTTTACCGGAATTGTTTAAAAAATAAACAGTTTTTCAGATTGAGGTATTAAAAAATCATTAATTATTACTTAATTGTCAATAGGTTATACCAAGTTTTGAAGTACCACCGGCGTAATATATTTTAATGAGTAGAATATGAAAGTATTTATTCTGGACTATATAATCCAGTATTATTAAATAATCATATTCTAACATAAAGCTTTTTTAACTTACTTCATTTATTCGTTATGCAAAAAAAGTATCACTTTGGCAACGTCGGTATTCTGGCCAAGACAAGGTACCTCCTAAAAAGTCGTAACCATGACAACGGCTAAAAATAGATTTTTGATTTTATGATGTTTTAATTATTTCTACTATAAATATGAATACTTTGAGCCCTTTTTAAAATCTTTATTCAATAGCATGCAATTTTTTTTTTTTTTGGGATACTATGACATTATAACAGACTTTAATCCAAAGAAAAATACCTTTTTCAATAATATGGATGAAATATAAAAAGGAAAATACAATTTAATTTTGTATTAATTATAAATTTACCGATGAATATCGTCATTTTTTTTTATTTTTCGAAACTTCATAATAACATTTCTTTAGATAGACTAAACTTTAATGTATTAAAATATTTGTTACCACTTGTTAGATAGTTATTTTTGTAAATTTGGAATTGGAATTTGAATAAGGAACAATTAAGATTACAGGGAAAACGAAAACGAAAACCAATCAATTATCGATCATACTGAAAAGAAAGCAATTGCACAACATACAAATACTCTTTTTAAGTGTAATTCCATTTATTTGTTCATAATCAACAACCACTATATGATGATTCATATATTATGGGTATTAAAACGTTAGAAAACAGCACATCAACTTTCTGAGTTAGATTTTCATCTGTCATAAAATACTTGAGAAGTAAACTTCGCCTCTGAAATGACTTCCAAATTCAAACATGAGTGTATTTTTAACAAAATTAAAGTATTGACTTTCAAGGGGTTGTATTTTACAACAATACTGTTACAATTCCGGAATACAGAACCAATAAACTAGCAATATTTTAACAAATTAGAAATGAATATAGCTACTACAGGTTGCCTTAACTTCTACTTTATGTTATAAAAGCACTATGTTTACCCATAGAATACTTTTATGTCATTATGACATCAAAATGACATTTCGCAATGTCACGCCTTACATAAAATATGTTTCATAAGAGTTCATGTGACTCATTATGTCATACTTTTTACATAGAATGCTAATGTAACAGCGAAGATCCATTCATGACGTCACTATGATCCTTATGATATAATGAAATTTACGTCACGAAGTTTACGTCACTGTGATTTAAAAATGATAAAATAAACTGTAACCACTTTTTCACCCTGGTTTTTAGGCTAACTTCTGCTCTTGCCTATCTAAGAATAAATTGCCCTGAAGGATTTGTAATTTCTATGGGATTCTAAGCTATCAACAATGTTCAGGGAAACTTTGCGAAGGGTAACTTTATAATGACGGACTGTTTCTATCAAAAAAGGGAAACTAGCTACGTCCAATGCCTGGCCGACGACCAGCGTCGCCATCGATCCGCCATGTAGTACGGGAGTGAGAGAATTGCGATAGCAGTTTGCCTGTATGGAACTTAAATAAGCCGGAAACCCGAGAAGTTTGGGTCTCATAGGATTATTGCTATGAAGATTAGAGGACGAATTACAGGGAAATAAGTGCTCCAAGGGAAGAGTGGAGCACTGTGCTCAACTGGGTCTGAATTTGACCCAGTATTTGAGCTGCAAGTTTTTCCACAACGGCGGAGATCGAATTCCGCTGTGGAGCGGGGCTGTTTGTAGAAACAGAGTTCCTTTGGGACCCCCACACGACAGTTGGTGGAGGTATTGTGGGTTTACGGGACTTGATATCAGCGGTCCCAAGATGTTTCCTTTGTGAATACCTTTGTATGTGAACCCCTACAGTTGCAGCACGTTGGTGATTCATTCCGATCTTTCTTGCACTCCCTGTGGGTGATGAGTGTTCTCCCGCACACTTTACGCAGGCCTGATTGACGTGACACTCCTTCGCCGAACGGCCGAATTTTTGGCAGTTGAAAGACTGCACTACTCGGCCATTTCAACGCTTATTTTGGATCTTGACGTCTTGTTCCAGAAACGTCTTGGTTTTATGGATACCCTTTTCTTCCCTAGAGACAACCACTTGGACGATGGTCATCGGAGAGCCATCTTTTCCTCCGCTTCTCTACCTCTCAACATGGACGGGATGGAAACCCATCAAGTAGAGTTCCTTAGTTATCTCGGAGACTGGAATCGTCTCCAAGACCCCTTGATGAGAACGCGAAGATTGTGTTCCTCAGGGGCGCAGAACGAGTGGATCTTATAGTTCCTTTCTTCGAACAGCTACGTCGCTGCTCGATAATCGTCAGAAATCTGGGATTGAAAAAGAACCCTGTTTCGCTTCCTGACAGATTTGGAGAACAAGATCCTGTACTCTTTGCAGATCCTCATTATCTGCAGGTACACGCTCTTGTCCCGAAGAACGATTGGATAGACTTTGGAAGTCCTCTTAGGCTCAGAAGATTCTGACTTCTGGTCTACCTCAGTTGATGGATCCGGCTTCTTGAAGGTTGGTTTCTCCGAATTCGGAAATTCCTACTCTGATTTTTTAAGAGGGGGAAAGTCCTCTTTACCGAGGTCGAACTCCTCTTCACTCACTCACTCACTTCACTCAGCACTCGCGTCATCGTCTGAGTCCGTTTCCGCTGCAGACTCTGGCTCTTTTCTTTCTTTTTCACTTCCCCCAGATGCTTTGACAAAAGCATCCGAGAATATCTTCGCCAGGCTCTTTTGGAGTCTCTGGTTTTCACCATCCTTTCCCTTCAGATCGTCTATTAGTCCGATCAACTTTTTGCGTAGCCCGTCGTTTTCGTCGGCCGCTAGCGCATTAGTCTCTGGGGCGTATCTCAACTGACCTTTCAGGCCAGTGACACGCTTGTTATTGTCAAGCGCACGTCGGAGAGCCTTACAGGTTTTCTCCGTGATGGCAAACCCCCTTGGGTTCGCCATCACTACTTTACCCGTACAGCGAAACCGATACCCGGACCGCACGTAGAAGACGTTGAAGAGTGAACATCTACTCTTCAACGTCTCGACCCGGACTTATAAACTGTAACGTAAATGAACAGTATTTATTGGACTTATATCGAATTTAGTAAGTGAGTGGACGCACCTAGCGCCATCCATCGACGAAAATTGTGATGGTATTAGAATTGTAGGTAAATAGAGGTATAATTATTAAATAAATTAAAGTTGCGGCAATTTCGCATATACCATTTGTGACGATATTTCAATTTTAAATTATTTATTTTAGACACTCATTCAGAACATATTGCCTTGAGCTTCACACGTAGGTCATATGTATGTAATAAAATGTTACGTAAATTTGACATAAAACTGACTCTCTTCATGATCGCAATATGATGTCATTTTGTACGATATCATTGGGACATCATACTGACATAATATTAACCGTCCGCCATACTCGCCTGACCTATCACCTACCGACCCGGAATTTTACCCTTGGGTTCGCCATCACTACTTTACCCGTACAGCGAAACCGATACCCGGACCGCACGTAGAAGACGTTGAAGAGTGAACATCTACTCTTCAACGTCTCGACCCGGACTTATAAACTGTAACGTAAATGAACAGTATTTATTGGACTTATATCGAATTTAGTAAGTGAGTGGACGCACCTAGCGCCATCCATCGACGAAAATTGTGATGGTATTAGAATTGTAGGTAAATAGAGGTATAATTATTAAATAAATTAAAGTTGCGGCAATTTCGCATATACCATTTGTGACGATATTTCAATTTTAAATTATTTATTTTAGACACTCATTCAGAACATATTGCCTTGAGCTTCACACGTAGGTCATATGTATGTAATAAAATGTTACGTAAATTTGACATAAAACTGACTCTCTTCATGATCGCAATATGATGTCATTTTGTACGATATCATTGGGACATCATACTGACATAATATTAACCGTCCGCCATACTCGCCTGACCTATCACCTACCGACCCGGAATTTTACACAACCGGTATAAATAAAATTGTTTTTCGTCTCGTCTTGTAAAATGGTTAAACTTCGCAATAACTTTTTTTAACAACCTAATAAGTTAATTACTCTTGAAGCAACATTTTTTTATCTCGAATTTTCACAAGAATTCCAAAGATTTTTATTAGTAAACTGTCTCATTGCGTCACGCCTTTTACGACATCTTGTGGGCCCGGACTTATCCCACCCCTGACAAGTAGGTAGGGCATGTTCGAAACTACCCCTCTGGCAACCAATCGGATTGTTTAGGCAGATTTAGATTGCTCGGACCAATCTAGGGTGTTAACTTCCCTCTAAATATGTTATAAAAATGTGGCTGTCTAGATCTATAGTATAAACTAAAAATAATTTTACAGTTACTATTGTTATTATTAATAATATTTACAGTATTATTAATGGAAACAAAAGTATTTATTCATATATTTCTTCTTTCCTTCTCCGCTCGTAACTGGATTAAGCACATTAATATCTATATTAAATAACTGTAACTCTTTTCACACAACCCTCGTATGAAATTGTGGACAGTATAAAAAAAATCCATAATCAAAATATTTTAATATAATTATTTTTATTTATTAATATTTTTATTATTATTACTTAAATTATTTAACGTCAAACTTGCAGAATGCTTAATGCGCCCCCCGTAGAAAACGATACAAATCACTTGTCATCACATGAATATCAGGTGTGAAGTTAAATTTTGTAGATTATGTGACGTCATCGATCCATCTCCCCAGTACTTGTCTTTCCCTGTCTGTTTTTCACCAACATTTTCCCTGATAACTGTATAAGGACACATCTAAGCGCAAAATCATATCTAATCCAAATCGTTAGGAGTCGACTCGATCATCTGGAGGTTCACTCAAATGAGCTAGCAAATTGCGTAACAGCAGAGCCATAAACCGAAAAGAAGAAGAAGAAGTTAAATGTTTACATTTTTAATGTTTTTTTTTTGTTCATTATTATAGTTTGATTTAAATAGAGGTAAAATGATTATGCTAATATGATTATATGCAAGTTGGAAATATTTACAAATGTAAGTTACAAATATATTTACATATATATATATATATATATTAAATTTATCAAAAATGTTTATTTTAGTGTATGAGCTAGACAACTGAAATGTTTTCATTTTGAACTGTTGGTAAACTTATTATGGTACGTACATTCAATGGCATTTTGTAAATGTATTTTTTAATTATTGTTTATAGATATTCTCTTGTGAACTTTAGATGAATATTTTCATTATTTATTTAGTATGAAAGAACTAATGACTTATGATATATTTATAAGCCATAAAACTGACTTTATAACATGTTTTGAAACATATGTAAGTAAAGTCTAGTTTACTTTTTGCATATTCTGTAATATATTCTATACAATTATAGTAATAGAAGCAATTTTATTATGTGTAAGAAAAGTAACATGGAATTCACTTTTATTCTTTTTGTATATTTTCAGATTCTTTGAGTCATAATAAGGTATAGATGAATTTAACTGTCATACATTTGAGATATATTATATGATTGATATGCAGTTATGAAGGGAGCATAGAACATGATCAGTAATAAAGATGGATTAAGCAAATGATTCTTTAAATATAATTAGACTCAAAAATCCTGCAGTAGCAGATGAAATTCTTATATAGTAATTATTTGTTCAATGACAACAACAAGATAACTAATACCATTATATTTCAGATAGTATCATTGTGAAGAAGTGTTACCAAAGCAAAGGTGGAATAAAATAGTGGTTCTTTGGATTAAAAGAATGAAGAATGCCTATGGTATCAGATTTATATGGAATGGTACAGATATTTATGGTAAGAAGCTCTTCAGTGTCATTAACAAAAAGTTGGTATGATGCTATTTTTACATGTTAGAATCATATAAAGTAATACTGGAGAGCATGACTGCAGCATTGGCTGTAAATTCAAAATGTTTGTCATATTTTTATTTGTAAGCTAATAGCTTTTATTTAACACTACACATTGGGAGAAGTTTGCCATACTTTTAAATTATAAAAAATGCAAGAAAACAAAACTTATTACAGTTTAGTATAGAATGGATAGGTTATGATTTTTTTACACTTAACTGGGAGATTTTGAAATTTCTTCTAGATATCTAATACCATAGTGAAACAACAGAAATCTTAGTGAGGTTGTTATGTATGAGAAATTTGGTACCAAGTGAGAATAAGAATGGATTAAGATGAAATAGCTGGCTGGTCCTTTAAATAATGTAACATTTGTCTAATTTCTTCTCTGGTTTCGTTTGATTTCTTTATCTTCAGAATACAAACGAATTTCCAATCCAAACTGCCAATAAGTTTTCTTCAAAGCTGACCTTAAATGAATTTCAGAACAAATACAGATTATTTTGTAACAAGCATGAAATTTCAGTGGCTAGCGTTGGTTATCATTAGGAAAAAAGGGACAGAAAGAAAAAATAAAGTGTTTTATAAAAAACAATTGATTATCCTCACATGCTTATATATTATGTATATTTATTTGTTGTTTATCTATAACCAATATATGTTATAATATTTTGAAATAACCCACTTAAAAAGACATGGTAATAAAAAAATATTTATTCAAAAATTACTAAATTTATTTCTATACATTTTTTTGGTACTTTGGGTTATTAAAATATCAACGGACCTTTTAAAAACTCAATAAAAAGCCTAATAAATAGTAATCTTCTTCCTGTACAATTCAGACATAAGCTGACATATGACAATATATGAGAATTATGACTATATATGCTTATTTATGACTATGTCAGTACTAAAGTTTACTTTCATATTAATCACAAGTTGTTTGATGGCGTCTCCTTGTAATAAACTGTGACATCTCTTAGTGTATTTGACATCAAAGAAGTGTCACAGGTTTCTCAATAGGTGGCATTTCTGTATCAAAATCCATTAGTATCATTTCTGCTTTTCCTTCCTCTTCCTATTGTGCATAATAATTGACAAAATTGTTACTCTAAATTATAATATTTGACACATTCCAGGATGCTTTCAACCTTCTCAGTCGTTACGATGTAACCATCGAACAAGTAGATAATCTCAGAAATACTTGGAAAAGGCTTCTGGATAACGCGTTGAAAGTCCATGTTAGTCTTCTGGATATGCAACTCCAATTCCAAAACGATCTCAGAGGCAACCTGGACGAATTTAAATAAAACAAAATCGACTATTCCAACGAATACCTCACTGCTAATCCCATGTAACCTGGATGGACTCCAAGGGAAGCTTCAGATAGATTGAAATTATTCCAGGTACGACGAAAAAGTCAACTAGTCTTGTATACATATAATGCTGTTCGATTTAGAACCGATTTCATGGAATGTGGAGGAAACTACAGGCGTATCAATGCGGAGAAGACTCATTTGGACTACCCACGATAGACTATCCAGATCTGGCTCAGATTCGAAAAGAACTAAACTTGCTTCAGAAACTTAATAAACTGTACAATGACGTTATAGATCAAGCTAACAGTTACTATGATATGCCATGGGGAGGTGTCAACATAGAAGTCAACAATGAGCTGAGTTCCAAAATCGATGCAGGAAGTCGCCCAAGGTTTGTGCTGTTTACTATTCGATCTTTAATTAATTTTTTAGCTGACTAATAATCATCACATTAGGGTTTGAAAGAGTGATCTGCATTTATTTGCCCTGAAAAAACCATCATTGGCAACGAATCAGAGATCGATAATAAAGTGATGGACTTTCAAAATCGATGCAGGAAGTCGACCAAGGTTTGTGCTGTTACTATTCGATCTTTTATTCATTTTTAGCTGAATAATAATCATCACGTTAGGGTTTGAAAGAGTGATCTGCATTTTTTGCCCTGAAAAAACCATCATTGGCAACGAATTAGAGATCGCTAATAAAGTGATGGACTTCCAAAATCGATGCAGGAAGTCGACCAAGGTTTGTGCTGTTGCTATTCGATCTTTTATTCATTTTTAGCTGAATAATAATCATCACGTTAGGGTTTGAAAGAGTGATCTACTTTTTTTGCCGTGAAAAAACCATCATTGACAACGAATCAGAGATCGATAATAAAGTGATGGTCTTCCAAAATCGATGCAGAAAGTCGACCAATGTTTGTGCTGTTACTAATCGATCTTTTATTAATTTTTTAGCTGAATAATAATCATCACATTAGGGTTTGAAAGAGTGATCTGCATTTTTTTGACTGAAAAAACCATCATTGGCAACGAATCAGAGATCGATAATAAAGTGATGGACTTTCAAAATCGATGCAGGAAGTCGACCAAGGTTTGTGCTGTTACTATTCGATCTTTTATTCATTTTAGCTGAATAATAATCATCACGTTAGGGTTTGAAAGAGTGATCTGCATTTTTTGCCCTGAAAAAAACCATCGACGACTTTAACGACATCTATCCGCTGATGTAGCATGAAACCGCGTAATTGGCAACGAATCAGTGATCGATAATGAACTGATGGAGTTCCAAAATCGATGCAGGAAGTCGCCCAAAGTTTGTGCTGTTACTATTCGATTTTTTATTAATTTTTTAGCTGAATAGTAATTATTACGTTAGGATTTGAAAGAGTGGCCTGCATTTTTTGACCTGATAAAAACCAGCGACGACTTTAACGACACGTATCCGCTCTTAAAATTGATGTAACAATGTAGCATAGATGCTAACAAGGCAATGAAACCGCGTCATCGGCAACGAATCATAGACTCGTTGTAGCACATTTTCGAGCTGGAAAGCACTGGATTCTGCTTGAAATATATCCTGGAGGAGCCCTGCTACAACATAAGGAAGATATCGAAAACATATGCATCTCGACGATGAAGGAGAAAGAATTTGAGGCCAAACAGACAAGTTACCAACGAATGGTCGGTACATGGGCTCACATTTATGACGTTTGACAACAGCGGAAACCATAGGACAACTAGAAGACAGTGTCATTGTGTTAGGGTCACTTTTGTCCAACAGGTTCAACCAAATTCAAAGAGATTTACCACTAAACACGAAATATTTTTTTTTTACCTTGAACTTGAAGTGCGTTTCACTAACCATGTCAGCATCATCAGGTGATGATTCAATCTTTTTCTTGTTTTTTGTTTTTTTTATCAGGTCAAAAAGTGATTTGGTACTCAGTGGTGAATCTCTTCGAGTTTAGAAGGTCTGATCTAGTTAAGAAGTAATATAGTTTAGGTTTTGACTTAATCAAATCTCTTTTCAAGGTACAACGAATTCAACAGTGGTTCAAGAAACGAATTCAACAGTGGGGTTCACGATTTATCCAACGCGAACGAAATCCTGGAAAGATGGTTGCTCGTTCAAAACGTGTGGGTCTATTTGGAAACTGTGCTTGTGGACAGTGACATAGCTAAAGAGTTGCCGGAAGAAGCTAAGAGGTTTTGGAAGATCGACAAATCCTGACAGAAAATAATGCAAAGAGCACACGAGACTCCTGGAGGTGCGGCCTGCTGTGTTGGTAAGATCTGATTGTTAGTACGATGAGCATAATCAAACAAGCACTGGCACTTTTCCAGGGGATGATATGCTATTTAGAAAGGAAACGAACGATGTTCGCGAGATTCTTTTTCGTCTCTGATCCAGCCCTTTTAGAAATCCTCGGACAGGCCTCCGATTCTCACAGGATCCAGAATCATCTCTTATCCATATTTGATAACACCAACTACGTCAAGTTCCATGACATCGAATATAATAAAATAATAACCATTGTTTCATCAGAGAGTGAGTCGATATAGCCGGAGAAAGCAGTTAGGGCGGAAGAAAGTGTCGAGACATGGCTGACCCCACTGTTGCAGACCTCTCAAGCGTCTTTACATTCGATTATAAGACAAGCCCATAAGTTTATTGACGATTCCGATTTTTAAAATTTACTGTTCTTGCAGACATTACCCGCTCAGTTTAAAATATCTCCAACATAAAATTGAGGTATTCCAATTACTATATATGTATGAGTGTATGTAATATATTATAATGTTATAATGTATATAACACAATAATATTGATTTTCATTTTCCTAAAGAATTAGATAAAAGTATTTAATTTTACTTCATTTAATTTCTAAGAATGAATAAACTTTTAAAATGTAAAAATCTGTTATACATGAGGAAATTTTCCAGTAAAATAAAATATAAAAAAGAAAAATTAAAAAAATGTTTGCAATCTTTTTAATTATTTTTGCCTTCAGTGAAAACAAAAATTGCTAAATTTTAGCCATTTCATAGAATATTGTGGAACAAAGTACTTTTCAGAATTAAAATGGAGTTATAACTAATGATTCGATAACAATTTGTTGTACGTCATTGAATAAGAATTTTAAAAACACCCCAAAATGTCCTAATTTTTATTATTATATTTAAAAATTCATAAAATAAAATCTATGTTTAGCCGTTGTTATGGATACGACATTTCAGGAGGTTCCGTTTCCTGTCTACATTTACAACGTTGCCAAAGTGATACTTTTTTTGCATAACGAATAAATGAAGTAAGTTAAAAAAGCTTTATGTTAGAATATGATTATTTAATAATACTGGATTATATAGTACAGAAAAAAAAAACTTTTATATTCTACTCATTAAAGTATTTTATGCGGGTGGTAATTCATAACCTGGCATAACCTATTGAGAATGAAGTAGCAATTAATCCATTTTTTAATACTTTAGTTTCATAAACTGTTTATTTTTTAAGCTATCCCGGTAAAAACTAGACTGTTATTTATAGATATATTAATAAAGGTAAACAAAGAAAAACCAAGATATTTACTTGTATAACAATGGCAACACTGTTTCTTGGTGGAATGTAACCTGACCGTACCTTCCGGCCTGAGAACAAGCCAATCAGACGGGCGGTGCTATCCGAAGTAGCTCGACGTCGTCGCCTGTCGCCAATTGATTTATGGATTCTTTTTCGCAGAAAGAGTAGTTTTTCCGAGTAATACGATTTTCTAACTTCTTCATAGTGCATTGCTGAGCTCCATAACGGGTGAGTAAACAAGTTACTTCATTTCTAATTCTTGTTTTACGCGTTTTATTTTCTCGTGTAACCTGTACCTGGACACCAAGATGGCCGCTGTGTGGCCTGCAGGAAAAGTTGTCTTTTTTTGCGTATGACATCTGATTGTAAACAAATGTTTACTTTCCTCTAATAAACAGTGAATATTTTGTCTATTGCTAATTACCTTCTTCACATTTCAACAAGTCAACAGGTTTAATTTCCTATTTACAATATTTTTTTTTTGTTTATTAGAAATAGTTAAATTCTCTGTTCCTGTTTTCGTTATGGATATTCTTCTGCAAACCAATGTTTGCTTTCTTAGTATATATTATACAAATGAAATATTTATTCTAATTGAATCTAAAACTACAATTTTTTTTTAATAATTTTATATGATTTAAGCATTTTTATTTATTATGTTCAGTGATAAAATTTCCGTTTTAGTTGTATAGTTACATAACACATAATTTAAACTTCCACGAACTGCTTTTTTATGATAAAATTGCTTTATTGTATAATTAATATAACTCTTGAATAATATAGTTAGTTTAATTAATGGTGTTGAATTAAAAAAATAATCCGTTTTCTGTTTTTGCTTTCAGGTGCGGTGGTAACTGAATCCAGACGTGATCTACGCGTGTGACCTCCTGGGTCTGGTCTGTAGGGGACAGGATGTTTTCGTTTTGTTGTGGTTTTTATGCACATAACATACCCCTGGTAGCACGCTGGGGTTCTCAGAAGATAGCTCTTTGTTCGTTACTGGGTGAAGGCTTTTCGGTCACCTTTTTAGGTCTCCCAAGGGCCCAGTCTGGTAACTGGCTTGTCGGCGTATTAGAGGTTCCCCTACAGCTGGGGGGTTGACAATACGTCGCAGGATAAGAACGAAGGTATGACTTTTGGGGAGTAGTCCGTAGGGACTCGCTGTTCGGTGTTATGTGGACTACGCCGTATAAATATACCGGTCTGCAAGCAATTTGGGGAAGGCATCCAGTGTCGGAAGTCCCGTGGTGCCCATCCGAATTGTACAGTTCATCCCCAGCGTCACAACACTCGGCGCGGTAAACTCATCCATTGTTTTTGTTTATTTCTCTTTTGTTCGATGAACATTTCACACCATAACTTAATCAGTTTTAGCTCTTGTAGGGATCTTGCAATATTTAGTTCAAGATCAGTGCATCAGGGGAATTCGTTTCCCACGTTGAGCTGGTTTTGGTCAGTTTATTGTTTTGGTCCTTGCTTGGGCGGAAGCATGTTTTAATATCATATGGAGCCAGCACAGACCCGCCTCCTGTCTAAACCAATAAGGTGAGTTTTATTTAAATTTTGAATTACTAGAGGGAGAATTTTATTTCGGCCATTTGTTCCAGGACATTCCGAGTACGCAGCGTGAGTGTTTAAATTATGGTGCACAAGTATGATGCCGGTCAGTGACTGGTCCAATCTCCGGGGCGCTCCGGGCATCGCCGAGCCCGATGACGTGTTGCTAAAGAGGATCGTTCGAAGTCCTGAAGGAATCTCGAGCATTCGATATGCTATTTTCGTCGCATATAAAGAGATTGGATCGAAGAAAGTAGGGCAGCAGGATATGGGGGATGCAGGTGAGTTTCCGTTGGAATCATGAACTATTCTGATCATTATTTGGACAGTTTTTAATGTCTAATCTGTGTTTTCAGACGGGACAAATGGTAGATCAGCCCAAAGCAAGACAGTGCGTGTTCGCGTCGCGATTCCTGGTCAGTACTAAGACATTTCACAGCATATAAGTAGCAGATCTTTTATTACATTAAGTTGTGTGATAGGTATTAGATAACTGACTTAGAAAGTTGATTATTCAAGGCAACTTTCAATAGAACTGTTTAAACATCTAGAAGTATATTATGAACATTTAGTAGCTTTTATCAGAGATAGGTATTTTTTTCAGCATTATTGTTTTCTGTTTATATACTGCTCTTCAGTGATTTTGCTATGTAGTATGTCCGATGTGAAATGTCTCAACTGTGATCTTTTGGAGCACAAGTTCCAAGGGCCGTTTGGTTCTTGGAATTGTTTGTTCTCTAGACAGATCACGGTTGGTGCTGCCCTGGAATGAATCTGTTGGGGACTACAGCAGGATTAGAATCAGCTTCAAGATGCCCCCAGGTGAGTTTTCAAGTTGCTTCTATCTGAACTTTCTGGTAAATCTGAAACTATTTCTGTTTTACTGTTATTATTAACTGTCATATAGTTCCATATTTATCGGTCAATCATATTATGGCCCTAACATTTTGGAAATAAACATCTAAATTATTTTTCTTTGTTGTTTCAGGTAAGTGCTCTTAGACCATAGTATCAGTAGCGCAGATGATTTCTGTGGCCGATTTCGAGTGATCTAGTGCGGTGTGAAAAGTGAAACCAAAGATAGAAACTGTCCCAGTATTTTGCAGGTAAGTAATAGCACAATTTAATTTTTTTAGTAATGATTATTATGTAAGATAATACATTTTTCTTATGAGCATTTAGAAAACACTTCCAGGACCTACGAAGAGCAGTCACAAATCTAAAACACCCCTACAAGTGAAGAGACCAATGCAATGGCAAATTTTACTAAAATTTCTCCAGTTCCTCAGTATAATGGTGATCAAGGTAAATAAATTAGAATTTGATATATTGTAAATGTAGGACTAGTTAAATATCATTCTAATTCAATGAATCCTTTACAGATAAATGAAATCAGTCAGTCTAGTAAGGCACCATCTCGTGGAACATCAGCTGATGCTCAGGCATCATCCGTAAGGAACAGCACAACCCCATGGAACAACTGCTGATGTTCAACTTCATAGACACTTCCAATCTGTCATAGAGAAGGTAAATCTAATTTTTACGAAATATTTGATGTTGAAACAGTTCCTTAAATTAACTTCTAAAATTAATTATCCATTTCGTTGTATTTTTTTTGTGTATTACATATCTGGGTTAATAATCATTCCTCATTCTAGAGCCATTATGTGTTTTCAGGTGATTAAATTTGTATAGCCTTAAATGTCGTTGTAAGCCTCTTATTCAATTTCTACTCTTCATTGTTCGTTGGAATATTCATTCACTTAATTTTAACTCCACTCTTCAGGTCATTCACCCATGCCATTTGTGGTCCCCCTAGTACCCCCTGGAGCCCCCATATTCTCCAGTCCACTTTAAGCTTATTCAATCTTTCTTTTTAATGTTATGACTTGCAAATTTCCATTTTAATTCAGCCACCACGTCTTTTGGTTTTGTTAAACCGACTCACTGACCCATCTCACAAATTGTGACAAAAAAAAATATGCCCAAAAGGTGACAAACATTTCCTGGTTTTTTCATTAAAAAATTTAAAAAAATTAAAACATCTCAAAGCGTTCTCGAGATATTTCACCGTTTTTATACATAATAGCGACCCTGGTTATTTACCACGAATGGAACAACTGAGTAAGGAAAAACTGTAGAGCAGAAATAAATAGACGAATCAAACTGGGGTTGGAATCATTTGGTAAACTCGATCATTTGGTAACGATCAAAATCATCTTCACTTAATCCTTGTAGTAATTGTATTGTCTAAGGATAAAAATTTTTTTTTATTATTTTTTTTTTGCACTGAGCTTCTACACATGTGAATTAAAGCAAACCTTACCATTGTCTACTACATCAATTAAAACATTCAACGAATATTTATCATTAGTTTTGGTTTTTTGTCTTCCTAATTTTGGACGACTTTTAATGCTGCCTGTATCATTGAATCTTTTTATCATTTTTGAAACTGTTGACTTAATGATGTTTTTATTCGGATGTACTTCATTAAATACTCGACAAACTTCATCATAAGTGCGTATTTTGTCACCGTATTCAACAGTTGTTTGTAATTCAATTCGTTCTCTTTCAGATAAATACATATTAATTCCATATAAAAATTGAAGGAAATTATAAATTCGCAAATTGACGTTAACAGTTGTCAGGTGTAATCATATACTTCATCTGTCATACGTAGTTTCATAGCTTCCAAAATGAAAAATATATTTACCCTAAAATACAGAGAAACACCTCTTAGCCATTTTTTAAAATTCTATTTAGAGAAAAACCATACAATATTAACATCGTTGAATTAATTCAGAAAAAAATGCTCTTTGCGACGATGTCAAATTCAAGAACTTATTTAAAAAACAAGTATTGACAAATGGCGAAGGCGTCAAAATTTTAAAAAGAAAATAAATTGTGATACTTAGGCGCGCCCAACTTTGTCTCCCGCTAAAAATACACTCTGATCTGTTTTCCCAAACGCGCCATAAGCAGTATAACTTCAAAAATCTAATTAGTCTTGGATTTCAAATATGCGACCAGAAAAAGAAAATGTCAATATACCCAAAAAAGGGCAAACATTTCCCGATGTTTGTATACAAAATTTCATTAAGAAGTCTCAAAACGTTCTCGAGATATTTGACCGTCTCCATACATAATCGCGACCCGGTATATTTATTTAATTGTTTTTTTGTTGTGAATTGATGGTGATTGAATGTTCACTATAAAATTCGTTTATCTAGTCAATTTTGATGTATTGAAAAGGTCTTATTACCACCCAATATTCAACAGACAGTATCTGTTGACATTTGAAAAGGTTTTCGACGTCACTAGATACTAACTTGAATGCTACATGGTGTTAATTTGCTCCCTCTATGGTAATTTTCATCGTCAGCAAAGGGCTGTAATAGCCCCCCCCCCCCCCCCCAGTTCATTTGGTTGTTATTCACTTTTCTGTTAAAGTCCTTTCATATAACTTGTGGTATAATTAGTCAACAGATTTATCCTTGGAAATCTAAAATATTGCTCTATTCTAATCTTCGTGTTTTTCTTTAAATATTATATCAATGAATTATGTTTGTTCAACGTACCACATCTCGTTCAAAAGTCTGTTATATTCTAGCGTGTTTTTGTCTTATATAACTCATTTTGTTTCGTGTAATAGCCATATTTTTTTTCATCAGGTAGTGGTCGCTTTATAATTCTGAGTCCCTTACGTTCTTGCATCATTAACAATCTTTAATTGAGTTTTATATAACTTGTTGTAGTCTGTTTTTAGATTATTATTCATGTTAATTAGTGTACTTAAATTTGATTTTGATTTTTTTTGTTCCCTTTTCATACATATTTTAAAAGTTATAATAGTCAGTACTAATAATTTAGACTTTCTCTCTATATATCTCTCTTTTAAATTACTGATAACTGTTTTTATCATATTTTTTTGTTGTTTTTCAGAACCTGGTCATTGACGACATTTTTCCTGACAGAATATCTACAAAGATCAAGAGTGCTAACAAGGATGAAGAACATTTATATTATTATATAAGAATAATTTTAAATTCACAATGTAATTGTTATATAATGTTTAATGTTATCGAGAAGGAAGGAATATTTGCTCTGTATGTCTCCAGAATTTAAATTCAACAACATATCATGGTATAATGTTTAAAACACCATTTAGATTCTGAATTAAAAATTTATTGTGAGTATAAAGTATGTCAACTTCTGCGTCTTCTGAAGAACTGAAGTTTTTTAAACGTACAATTCGCTTCTACGTTATTTATTATCCAGCGCATCAGGTTTTTCAAAAAACTAAGTATAAACTGAGGGTTGAAAACTTGAGAGGGTGTAGACCTGCTTACCTGTGACATTGTGTCTACATAGCGGTCTTACTTTAGCTTTTTTCTCCAACCTCCAACCATTTGGGTGGTTTACATGTTCTTCTGGTTTTTCAGCCTATTCGTTCGTTTCATGCTCTCCTGTGCTTTTCTCTCCACTTTACCAATCATCTACCTTTCATTCTATGCTGTGTTTCTTTTCTTGTCCTTCAGTGTTTAACAGGTTTTCCTTCTCAGTGACTTCATTTCAGATATCCTGTCTTGTTTCTGTTGCATGTCATCCTGAATAGTATTTATGTTTTATACATAAATATATTATACTGAATAGTATTTATGTATTTGCATTATTTTGTGTTTACACTGGTTTCACACTTGCCTGTTAAGTCGTTTGCAAAATGATTTTCAACCTCTTCCTCAGGTTATTTTTCCTGCATTGGATCAACAGTTGTACCAATTTTCCTCATACCATGGTTCAGACACCAAATTTCGTTAATCCTGATGCTCTACTAAATTCAAAGAGTTTTTTCTCTTTTTCTCTTATTAATTACAACTAAAAACATATTTTTGATTAAAACATTGTATGAACATGACATAATTTATACCATCCTGCTTTTTTATATATAGGGTCATTCAACAAGGATTCTCTTTTTTTTAATCGAATATATAAACACTAACTGTATATGGGGTGAGGAAAATTTAAGAGGGTTAATCGACCCAGCATCACATTTCGAGCAGTCACTAACAACAACCAAATTAATTTAACATCAGGCTAACCACTTGTAAGGCAGACAAAAGCGAATATTATTTTAAAAAATCCTTGTTTAAAGACCATGCATATAGTGCTAAAAACTATAAATAAATGCCGAAAATGTGTATGAGATTTTAATTAATCTAAACAAAAATCTCAGGTTTTAAACACATTCTTCAGTATTTATTTCTATTTAAAACAATGTATTTTTTAAATAAAGGATGTTATATTTTTTCTTTTTTTTTTTTTAATTTTAATGTGAAAATGAGCTTAAGTGTTGATTATTGTACAATATTAGTCGGTAATACAGGAACCTATAATATTGAGGTACATCCACTGTTTAACAGATGGTACTACATGTAAACTGGTATGGCGCTCCGGCAACCGTCTATTAGATGGCGCCACAAATATGAATTGACGTCATACGGTAAATTTTAGTAAAAATAATTGTATTTCTGGTTGCATCTAAGTAAAATTGTATTTAGAATTTGTGATTTGTCATGTATTTAAGATTAACGTCAATTAATTTTGGTTATTTTTCAATATTTATAAATAAATGAGACCAAATTAAGAAGGAAATATAAACACAATGGAAACACAAGATATTCTATGAGAGAAATATCGGTTATTTGATTTTTTTAATGATGCTATCTTTCAAATATTTATTTAGAGAAATTCAAAATGTCTTTCGGCAAAGATCAAGTGAATTTTAACGGTAGAGGCAGATGAAAATGTAAAAAAAACTTCGGTTCTCTCGATGTAGTATATTTTTACACATTGGCTACATATTTAATGGAGAAATATGACAAGGGTTATGATGCAGTGATCAGAGGTATTATGTCTGGATATCAGTTTCCAGAATATTACAAATACAAAGAATATTGCAATTACTTAAGATGATTTATGTTTATTTGGTTTAACTGAAATGTATAATGAAGATATTGTAATATTGCAAATAGTTGCTATAGAGAAGTACATGTGTGTGTTTTAAGTGTTCATTGCTTTCTTATTAATATAGCTTTTAGTATTTGAATATATGTATTTCATTTGATGATATTATTTTCTGTAAAACGTGTTACATTAAATATAACACTCCTTTTTCTAAATTCCCAAAAGATTTATTGTCTTCTTCCACCTTTGTGGTAACTCAAAGTAAATATTTTTCTTCCTTAAAGTTATCCTTATCGCAAGTCAATGCATCTGATATTAAACATATTTATTCCTTAATATCATGAACATTTATATACTGTCAGGGGCCATTCTTAATAAGAAGATAATGCAGCTACGACTAAAGTATTCTAGTAATACAATAGGATTATGATAATTACAGGAATAGGATAATTACAGAATTAATAAGTACAATAGACCACACTAATCCTCACAGTGCTTGTGTTTACCTTGAAGCAGTTTCTATGCCAAATGTTTAAATAATGTCTAGTGCCCAAAATAACATTGGCATATTATTTGTGTCATTGAAGTTGATTGAAACAACTTTATTTTAAAATCGATGTGAGCAAATACTTTGTTGCATACTGTATTTTAAATCTATAAATATTAGAAACAATTGTTTCTATTTAATTATATAATATCATTGTTTCTAGTTATCTGTAATAATTGTAATATTGTTTTTGCGATTAGAACTACAGAATACACACAATCATTCTATTTAGTGGCTTAGTAAATACAATGATTTACATTAAAAATTGTAGTGGGGAAAAAACAAAGAACAATCCAGTTGTCGTTTCTAGAGTATATTTTGAATATTTCAAGGACAACACGACAAGATGAAATAAATCATCGGTAAAAATCGATCAGTGGTTTGATTTTGACTTGTGTTTAGATGGACTGCGCTTTCTCGGACTTTTTGATTTCGATTTTCCAGTACCCTTTCTTTTGGCCGTGCTCTTGGATCGGGATTTTCTCTTAATTTTCCGTTTTCCCTTTTCTACAGAGTCAGGAGATAATACTTTCTGGCATGATTTCGCTACTTCCGGTTGTCTAGCGAACGAGTCATAACCAAAAATGGTACAAGTTTTACCTGGAATTGTTACAAACAGAATTATTTTCAGAACAACATGAGAAGTAACCTTCTTTGTGTTTTACCATTGCAAAAATCTTCACCGCATTCTGTACATGAAACAACTCTCATCTCGACCACTCCAGACTTGTTTTTTATCTTTCTTGTTTGAGGATCGAGTTGAAATTGTCTCTTTTCGGCAGCTCTGCTTTTGTTCTCCATCTTGCCCAACTCCACTAGTCTAAAAAACACAAACATCAGCAATATATAGTAATCAAGTCAACTGGAAAAACCTGGAAAAATAATTCTCTTCTTGTTTGCTTTTTGGACGTAGCGTGGTCAACATCCTCCAATCAATGGTGACCTCAGCAAGGTCGTTTATCTTCAAGGATTGCATCTCCAAAGGTAAGGGATTCATGAACTGATAAGGCTCTTTCATGTGCTTCAAATCTCTCTTTCCAGATTTAAAGACAAACCGTTTTTCCCGAATTTTCACGCTTTCCACTCCTACCTTCTCTGGCTTGATCTTGAAGTCAGGTACCTTCTCCAACAATCGGCGAAACTCATCTTTAGAACTGCAACTGGACTTGGACATGTCCAGAATAGGAGCTGTTTCCTTCTTCTTTGTCAGAAAGTCGTCCAGTTTGGCCATGACTAATTCTGATGACAAAACAAACAGGATAAAATAATATTTTGACTGAGGAAGAATCTTAAAAGGTAAAATGAAATCTACATCCTGGTTTAAAGGATTTTATTGATGAATGTTAAGTTCGATTTGGCGAAAGGTTTGGTGTTCGGGGGCTAATCTCCCATTTAGCCTGTTCTTGAATCAAGCCGTTGTGTAAGCAGGTGAGTTTGGCTAGTAAATCCACCTTATTTGGATCCTCGTTACTGTCCAAGGAATCTCTGTTGATCCTGTCGTTACTACTACTTGAATACCTGATCTTAGTTTCAGTTCTGGGTGTATCTTGGTCAATTTTGAGTATATCCACTTTGATACTATCTCCACAACCATGTCTCTGACACCTACACGTACAGCAACACTTATAATACAACTGGTCTTTATCTGTCTCCAAAGGAACTATTTCCCGTTGATACATTTTCAAATTTCCACTGAAAATTCGCTCTTCCGTTCTCCATCTCGCTCTTGAAGGACGTTTCTCTATCAATTCATTTTTCCTGTAATGCCTAGGAGTTCCCGTTGGACTGTCATCGCTAGAATTCTTCTCGTCGTAACTCTTATTAGCATTATCCCGTTTTTGCCTCAGTTTCCTCCTTTGATACAAAGGGTCCTTCTCGCTCTGCTTCATATATCGCGTAGGAGGTCTATTCACGCCCCATTTGGGTCTTTCTTCTGTGCTTTCGCTTCTGCTTCGTCGTTCTTGTCTCTTGTTATCATAATTTACGTCCAGGTTGTTTATTTTTTCTCGTAGATACTTTTCTCTGCTGTCGCTGGTTTCTGTTGATGATCTGGCAGAGCTGGTGATCACAGGATCAGTTTGGGTGCTACTGTCGCACTTGGGTATATTATTTCGGTATCTGGTGGGCGTTAAAATCCGATTTTCTGTCCGAGCTGTATTAACAATTTCAGTTTGTTGAGGGAAATTAACCGGTATGGCCAGAGGAAGCTGGGCAGCAGCTGTGGGAATGAGAAGCGCATATTGGAGACCTTCCAGGGAGGGTTGTAGAAGATACGTAAACGGTTCCAAGCGAGGGGTGAAGGTATTCGTGTTCCTAGGAGACTGATTGATGGGAGTTAAGCTTCTCCTATTGTTTTGGTCACTCAGAACTGACTGGGGCAGGCTGGTGGTGCTTTTGGCCGGTGATGACGGCATGTTTAGAGCTTCTTCGGTGAGGTTGTTATTAATTTCTTTCGTAACATTGTCAGTTTTCTGTTTTTGGTTTACTTCCCTCACATTATTGAGACATTCTTTCTCTGTGTTATCAGTTTTCTCTATCGTTTCAATGATTGATTCAGGTGGTCTCTTTTCTTTATCCACCACATTCTCAACCATGTTACGTTCATTATTATGACACTGCTTTAACATTTTCAGACGGATTTTCTCGAGTTTGGCCTCCTTCTCCGCCAGTTCCATCGCCTCCCTGATCGCCTCCTTCCTCTTCCTCTCCCTCTCCAATTTCTCCTGTTGCACCTTCTCCTCCTGCAGTTTCTTCTGTTTCTCATACTCTTGTTCACGTTCTATTCTCAGTTCTTCTTCTCGCTCTTCTCGGATTCTTCTCGCTTTTTCTTCCTGTCTGCGGCGTTCGCGATCTTCTAGTTGTTGACGAATTGCCTCCTGGTGGGCTAGAGCCAGTTGGCGTTTTCTTTCTCTCTCAGCCAGTTCGACAGCATCAAGATGTATGTTTTGGCCTCTTATGTAACTTCTGAAAAATAAAGTATTGGTTTCGTAATATTGATTGGAACATGCAATTGAACTGAAAAGTATCGGGACTTGTTCTAACTGTAACTCAACGGCCTTATTAAAGCTTCATCTTTTCGTTTTAAAACGAGGTATATAATAAAAGACAACATATATAATATAATAAAAGAAAAGACCCAGGATCTAATAATTTATATTAGATGCTTTCTTGAATAAGTCCCGATACATATCGATGAGAAGATTACGCACGCACCTATGTTGAGACGAACTGGACCCTGTGCAAGGTCTTTCTGCCTCATCGTATCTTTGTTCTGGAGAAGCAGCAGGTGACGAGTTGGCTACAACAATGGCACCGTCTACCTGCAGACCTCTTTTTACCCAGTTCGGCGGTTCGTTGGCAATTTTGTCGTAATTTTCTTCCTTGGGTTGCCAGAATTTTGCTACCCCCACTCCTTTGTCACCCCATTTTGGTCTAGAAAAATCATATGACGTTCCACCAAGAAAATAGCAAGAAGTAGAAGGACTTTTAAGAAGGAAAATAGAAGAACTTTTCTCACCGATCATCTCTGTAACTGGACGATGATTCATAGCCATTCTGTTGTCCTCCTGTCCACTGGCTGACACCAGCAGGAGGAAGACCAAGTTCCTTGTATTCTGGAGTATTGTTATCACTCCCATAACCGGAAGTTTCTCCTCCTCGATCGCACTTTTCCACTTTCTGGTAGTCGTAGTTCGAATTGAACTGGTTCTTGTACAATGGGGGCAGACTGCTCCTTCTGTCAAGTTCCTTAGGGTAACTGTCCAAGGAGGATTGTTTCGGTACCATGGAAAGTCTGGATCCATATCTAGCTCTACGAAGAAGAATAGTTTTTACTTCAATATTACATAGTAAACAATATAATTTACCTTTCAGATGGCCTTTCGAAACTTTGGCTGTACTGTCTGAAGGGTGTTCCTAGATTAGCCAGTTCTTCTATAAAAGAAAATGTTTAAAAATATTCTCCTTTTGTTGATATTCTAAACAATCTTGTCACTTAAGCGAACAAGAAATCACAAGGTGATAAATCAGAATTGTACGGTGGATGAGGTATCAAGAATTAAATAAAGTCAGTACCTCTTTCTTTTGCCCACTGTAGCTTCTTCCTTTCCACCAATGACATAGGCTTCCTACTGAAACCAGAGGTAGTCATATCTTAACCATGGTAAATTTGTAGAATATTGGTGCGTATTTCTAGCTAAAAATAATATCAACTAAAAATATTTAGTAATAACAATATCTCATGTATTTTTAATATTTTGTTTGATTGTCTGGATAGTACTTTCGATTTTTACATGTAGATGGCGTTACTTGCATTTTTATAACAGCGCGTAATAAAATGTTATTTTCTTAATAAAACACTGAAAGTACAGGGCAATCTTGCAAATAGAAAGTTAGGTTATTGAACCGCAAACAGCAAACATTCAGGGGAAAGTAATCGAGGATATTAAAAAGTAAAATGAAATTTTGTATGCATAATAATTTGAATTTGAATTAAAAATTCTACGATAATAAATTTGCATTTCCATGGAATTATTCTTACCTGCTTTGGAGGAAAAATATTTCTCTGTGAAACTTACGCCAAGGCAAAAGAAGTCTCGTTTTCCTACCAGCATTATTATAATGAGGAAAAAACATGATAATAGTTATGTAAGAGACTTAATGAGGGACATATTTGACATGGTTTCATAGGAAAAAGGGGACTGATGTAGATTTCATTTTTATTACATATTTTATGGAGGTCATTTCATTTTAATGTCGTTTTTTTCAAGTTTAAAAAGCATTGTGATCTACTGACAATAATTTAACTTAAAATAATCTATTATGGTTAAATATATTCATTATTTAGAGAACGTGAACCCTATAAAAATTGTATAGCAAAGATGTTTAATGAGTTTCGAAAGCATAACAATGCTAAGTCTGGAAGACTTCAGTTTGATAACGCCATGTTGTTGGCTGAAATTGAAGCTGCTCCCAGACAAACCATCCAGGAATTAGCCATGGTATTTTAAACAACCGAACAACTGAGCAAAGATAAGTAATATGGGTGCCATATCATCAACTTTAAGTCAAAAACAAACTGAACTACTAGTTTAATAGGTTAGATGCAATCTACTGCTGAAGGTTATAAGGGATTCACCCTAAAAAATGTAACTCTCAATATCGTAGGATTTTATAGGCGTTATTTTCTGTAAGGTTCTGAATCCTAACGAAAGTGTAAGTGCCGAATAATTTTTGTCCTCAGCTTGATAATCTAGGCATGGCTTTGGTTCAAAAAAGTCCAAGACTGATTAACAGAAAGATGTAATTCTTCACAACGACAATGCAAGATCTCGTCGTGCCAGAATTACCCAAGAAATAATCAAAGAATTGGACTATACCCTCGTAATATCCTGATTCTGCACCATCAGATTACCATCTTTTCAGATCCCTTCGTGGAACATACGAGGTATATTTTTTAATATTATTAAAATATATTTTTTCCATATTCTACATACTTTTATCTACTTTTCCATATAATTTCCATTCTTGTTGAAACATTTGCCATCTAGCTCAACAAGTTTTTGAACTCCGACGTCAAATAAATCTGTCGCCTGTGAAAATGCCCAAGTATCTCTTGAAGTATCGACATAAGTGAAAATCACTGGGTGTAAGGTCTGGACTGTAAGGTGGATGACCCAGATCTTCCCATCCAAAAGCCCTGATTGAACCTTGTGTTTGTGCAGATACATAACTTAGCAGATACGGAATCGTGAATCGTCGGTTCTCTCGAATTTGGTTGTACACATCACGAACCAAACCATCAGAAATCAGAGATGGCTCATCATGCACATTAATCCGCTCGTCTTTGAACATTCTCTGCCAAGTTTCTTGCACTCAAGAATCGATTTACAGATCGTATCCCAGTCGGCGGGCGACTTTAGCTTCTTAAACATCAGAAACTTCTCCGGGTTAGTACACAGACAAACGATACGGCTGCAAATGGCGCCTAAACGCGGGGAAAGCATGCTGGGAGCAGACATTCTCACTCTCATTCACAAACGGACCTGATTTAAAAAATACCTCTCTTATGAAATTTATTTCATTTTCAACTTCTGAAGTTTGGTAAATGAAAACGTGATCACTCTATATAATCACAGTAAAATATCACTCTATATAATCACAGAAGTTTCTGACTTTTTAGTAAAGTGAAAAAGTGAAGAAAAAAAACCCATTGAGCCAATATCTGTATCTAGATTATGATTATGTTTGAGATATCTCTTAAATAGTTTCTTGAGTGTTAAATTATACATTCATACATTCTACAGTTTTTATTTGAGATAACTCCACAAAAAGAAGCCCGGACTTGTCAAATAAGAGAGTACCATTTCTGGTACTCTCTTATTTGGAATATTGTCCATGTCTTGGTATGTAAGATGGGTCTTGGTCTGGGAGTTAAGGAAGGTCTGGCCTATACCGCGCTAACAGTGAAGGATTTTTTTCATCTAGTAATTTCTTTGCAAATAAACTTTCTTTTTTTTTCCGACGTACTCTGTATAATCACATTAATACACTGTTAACCAGTGTGATGCTATACGACTTTTATATATCAAAGTCCAAGAGATTTACCCCTAAACACCAAAGTACTTTACTTAATTTCTCGAAGCGCGTTTCACTAACCATGTCAGCATCATCAGGGGATAGGGCGTAGAATCTAGTGAATTAAATCAAGTCCTGATGTTGCTAACATAGAAACGTCAGAGAAACGCGCATCGATAATTTATATAAAGTGATTTGGTGTTTATTGGCACATCTCTTGGAGAAAATGCTTTTTTAAGCTGTATAAAACATTAACAGAATAATTTTGATAATGGCGAGATATTGACCTAAAAATTGCTTGTCGAAAACAAAAGAAAGACCACAGTGGGTAACCCAACACTCACAATAACCGAACTGAAAATTCTCTATCCAATTTCCACGCCCTCTCCCAATAACACACTTTCCACCAGGCGACGATCCCCTCAGACTCGAACAGACGGTTTTTTTGTCGTGTGGAAAAATCGGGGTTTCTTCAACCGCACTAACTCTGAAATAACCACATGCGGGAAATGTACGGTTCGCTTGATCGAAACCAGTTGCCTGGTGATGGAAAATCAACACAACTAGTGTTGGAGGTGGGGGGGTTAATAACCCCGTTTTCCTCGTATAATACGGAAAATTCGGTCGAAAAAAATCGGGACGTATGCTGTGGTTTTTCGCGGGGGTGGTCGGGGGAATGGAGGTGAATTTAAGTAGAACGAGACAAAGTATTTTTGGATGATGACAGGTTGGATACAACTTAATGGGTTGTTCTTTGAAAACGGGGCGTATTGTACTAAGTTGTAACAAAAATATTTGTATTTTTGAGGTATTTACCAGGGTTAATAATTCTTAATTTTTTATTTAAAAAAAAACACGTTTAATTTGGGACAATGATGAAAAATGGTTTAATTAAAGTATGCGCCAACGCCAGCTGCACATTTTTCTGTCCCATATCTCTGGCAATTTGTAGATGCTTTCCAAGAAAAACGGTACATTTTTTGAGTCATCAAACTATTTTTCATCTCCGCAATAGTTAAAGTGTTTCATGAAAACACGTAGTAGTCGGAAGGGGCCAAATCTGGTGAGTATGGCTGGTGGTGCAAGAGTTCCCAGTCAAGTGCAGAAATGGTGTCCCAGGCCGATTCCGCTGTGAGTAAGGGGACTTTGTGGGGCTGCAAAATCTCTTTTCCGTGTCTTGTAGCCCATTCTGGTCGCTTTTTTTGTTGAGTTTCTGAGGTTCCAGAAGCCCCCGACACCCATCTAATCGCTCCAAATGCACAGCACAGTCTTCTTTCTAAAGCGATTCGATCTTGCAGTCGATGTTGACGGTTGTCCTAGGTAAACCGATGATTTTCTGCATTTTTCGTCTCCAGTCGCGATCCGATGCAAAAAAGTCATGCATCATGCCGAGAAAGCGAAACTTCTCACGCCGTTTTTTTACTTTTCCATCTGTCTGTTGTTTAGCTGACGTAGTACCAATTTTCTTGCCCTTTTCTTTCCTCCCATGGCATGTAGATGATCACAAATGCTTCGACGACCAACATTTAAACTCTCTGCCGTTTGTTTTAGAGCTTGCCTATCGTCTTCTTCCAACAGTGTTTACAATTGACTTTTTGAATAAAAATTATTTATTTGTTTTAAGACTTTATCATAAATAATATTGATAATCGACGCGAAAAACTTTTAAAAATTTGTTTGCAATTAATTGTAAATGAACTAAAATTAATAAAATTTAAAATAAAATCATGTGACGGGCCACTATTAGCTGCCATGTTTGTGACGTCATTATGTTAAAGTGTTTTCACGTAAGTACTATCAACGACTTTTAGCTGTGTATATGCTGTCAAAATTATTGAAGTTTAGTACAAAAAATATTGTTGGTTACTAAATTAATTCAGTAATGTGTGATAAAGGGTTCATAAAGGCTATAATTATGAAAAACTAAGAAAAGTGTAGCTTCAGCAGTTAGCAGCAGGTTTTTTTCAGTAACTGTCAGCGCTATTAGGTTTAAAAATGTATTTTCAATTTGATATAACTTTTTATTTATAAGGAAAAAATTAAAAATAATTTTGTTATTAAACTTATATATGATGTTTCCATTTATAGCAAAAAAAATGTTTTTTCACAATCCCAATTCGGCATTTTTTATTTTTTCGGTGGCGTAGTTGTATTGCACTCGATGGGCCCTACTTTGAAGTCTACAAAATAAATTTTGATAAACAAGTTAATTTTTTTTGTATTTCATTTAACCATTCCGGATGGTTTTTCCGTAGAATGTTCGCAAAGTGACATCTAATTCAAAAAAAAATAGTTTTCTAGTGTCTCCTTGTATATTTCTGCTGTTTGTCTAATATTTTTCTACACACATTTTCACAATTTTCAATTTTCACAAAATACCTACACATTTTCTCTGGAAATTGTAATGTTAAATTGAAATCGTGTCAAGGCAATTTGGTCATACCTCAAATTTAAAACGGAGGGACCTGGAGAATGAGCGTGGGGGTTAGAAGAATATGACGAATCGCGTGACATTGCGGTTTCGCGTGCTAAACCATTTTCTTAAAGTGTTACGGACGTACAAGTCTCTGAAAACATAAAGTTCACAAAACGGGGTTAATGGTTTCTGGATTAGCAACAACAGACACCTAAATATTCAGTATAAAGTTTGGTGAAAGTAATATCTACGAAACATACTTTTCTAGCTTTTTAAAAATTGATTTGGTCATATTCAAGTATACACTGCACCCCATATATAAAAAACAAGACCAAATATGGAAACTAAAGGGACATAGCGCTATTTAATGCATCGTAGTGTCCAGAAAGTTCGCAAGGATTATTTTAAAGAGAAATGCAAATAATAGCTGTCCCAAAAGAAAGTTTATTTTTCATTCTCCGTCCTTGAATCGACCAAAAGAGTTGTGACCGTGGTTTCCCTAACAGAACTCTCTCCGTAAAGGATACAAAACCTATTTTTGTTTAGACAGCGTTTATATCCTTTTCGAAATAAAAAATGAGCAGAATGTGACGTAAGTGCAAAGTATCAACAGACATTTTCAATTTGAACTTGTCACTTATTTATTGCCCACCCTGTATAAGCCAGCACCTCTTTCTTTGCAACGATTTTTCCTCAAGTCTTGTGCCTTGAAATTTCATTATATTTTGATAAATATTAGACCGTATTGCTTTCAAATATACTTATTTAATGGGTATACAATTTACTGTGATATAAGAGGCAAATATTTGCATTAGATTTGATAAACCAACTCATATTACTTAAATAAAGATAAAATAAGGAAACAAGACTGTTTTAAAACAAGATTTTTTAAAAATATATTCTATCAAAAAACAGAAAAAAATATCCTTAAATCTACAATAATAATAATTGATCACCCTTACATTGTCGTTATGATGGTTAAGACAGAGAACAACACAATGTAATGTAAAATTGTATATAGGGTCACATACCATTTATCATATTATATAATATAAAAAACTGCAAAAAAACTAAGGTGATAAAAAAACTGGTTTAAAAACTTAATTAAGCCCTAATTCTTATATAAACTTATAGTACACGTGTATATGTCCAACAAAAAAATACAAAGAAATCAGTAATTATATACTAAGTGACATAGAAAAAGGAACACGCAGTAAAAGTTTTTGTATTTTAATTATATTTTGTATGCTTTTTCTAGTCACTTTAGAAATAAATGCTCAACATTTCAGCCATAGCAACGAAGCACTTGTTCGCATAAAAAAGTTTTTGACACTGTCACTTTTTCCTTAAAGATACATCATTGATACACCATTATCTAAGAGAGGCCGGATTATCTTTTCGGAAAATTGGAGGCAGAATGAATAGGACTGCTCATACAGTATTGAGAACTTGGAGAGCGTGGATCGAAGAACGTCGCCAACAACGAGCTAGAGGCACAGGAAACCATCCAGCCACGACCAAGTTCAGAAGCACTGTCTTCGGCTTTTGGCCATAAGACACCGTTTTTCAATTTCAAGGTCCATTGCTAACCAGTGGTACAAAGAGCATGGAAGGTATATTGGAATGTGAGCAATCTACTGCAGATTCTTTTGGGCTCGTTTCTTACAGACCATATCTGGTTTTACCTTTAACGGCGGAACATCGGCGTCAAACGGTTGGAGTGGTGCAGAGAAAGACATCAGTGCGATGCGGAATGGAATTGCATTGCTTTTAGTGGTGAGTATAGGTGGTCATGACGACCGTGCTCGTATAAGAAGATATCGCGGAGAACGACGAAATCCGGAGTTCTTCATGGAGAGGCACGTACATCGCACAGTGGGTGTTATGGTTTGGGGTGTCATCACACATGGTAGTAGGTCACCTCTAGTTTTTGTCCGAAGTAGTGTGACGGCTCAGTGGTATGTCGAAGAAATTGTAGACCCCCATTTGTTACCCTACCTTCAAACACTTCCAAATCCACTTTTCCAGCAGGACCATGCACGCCGGCGCGTTGCACGTGTTATTTTACGTCATTTTGAAGAAGTCCACATCAATTTATTGTCTTGGCCGCCATGGTCCCCGGAACTTACCGCAATAGAGCATGTGTGGACACATAGCATCAAAAGTAAATTGACCACCTAATTAGATCAACGCCTAGACGCCTCCATGAATATATACAAAGTGGAGGTCGGTCTAGTCATTATTGATTGTAGCTCGTTAACTCGTAATTACATTTTCAAATTTTAATCAGTTGTACTGTTTAACATTAAAACTAGAAAATAGTTTTTAAAATGTTATCATTATTTCTTGGTGTTCCTTTTTGTCATTTAGTATGTATCATTAAATACTTTAAAAAAAGGAACAAAACATTCATTCATAAGAAATGGAAGGACGATAGTTTATAATACCAGGTTCATCTTCAATCTAATTGGGGCCTTCTAAAAATGCCTTAAACCACTTGAAAACCTGGGCCCGTGACAATATATTGTCAAGTTTTGCACTTTTTCAAAACAGAAAAACCTGAAACCAAATTTGATAGCATATCGTTGCTCGAAATTGTTGTCTCGTTTGCAGAGCGCACTAGTAAAATCCAGTTCACGGAATGAATTGCTACTGATACACTGTTAACTAGCACTGAAGAAGTATTCGGCCTTGTAGTGTCCCCCTTTGAAAAGGGCAGCCGACAGTGTTCGAATTCTACGCCATTAGTATCATTACTTTATTTACACACCTCGTATATTACTGAGTGTATATTCTCATTCTATTGAAATCCCAAGATGGATTTACCTGATTTGAACTCTATTTTGAGAGACAGGGCTGGTCACTTCTCAGACGCCTAGGAACGGCGGTACCTCCACCATCAAAGATCATTGATGTCAACCCAGATCAAGTTTCTGAAATACTCTTTGATAAGAAATTTGCCAGAGAAATCAAAAGCCGAGTACAAGTCAACTTCCACCAGTTACCGACAATTTCACGATGGTCCCACCCGCTTACGATAGAGGAACTCCAAATCGCTCTGAACAGAATGAAATTACGCAAAGCACCCGGCTATGATAACGTATTCCCTGAATCCCTAAAACATCTCGGTGATCGAAGAAGAAGAAGAAGGGAAGGCCCACCAAATCCCTCTCCACCGCCAGTCCCTGAAGGGAAAAGACGGTGCCCCTCTTGATGTTATCTTTTTTAATTCTTAATTAAAACTCATGCACTTTATCTTAAGTGAATGGACATCTTGAACGAGGTAATCCCTGTTTCTTATTCCACTGCTAAATTATACTTATTCTTTATTTTAAATATATTTACAAGCACACAATACTATCTACTTATGCGGAAATATCCTCTTGCATTCAATATGCACAACTCTACCGTGAAGCAGTGAGAGGTGGGTCCCTCAAAGTTCGGGCCAAGGTCTAGGAGGTACCGATAACCCTCCTAAATGGGGGTAGCAACGTTGTTTTACTTAACTTTTGGGCTATTTTAGTGGTTCGCGACACTGAAAATGATTGCGAAACGATGACCTCTTTAGGGTATATTATCTCGGTGATAAAGCGAAAATTTGGCTTGTCTAATTTTACACCAATATGATTAACACCGGCGAAGTTCCGAACTCGTTTAGAAGGGCGAAAGTGATAGCAATACTAAAGCCTGGAAAGTCCTCCACCAACCCGGCTAGCTATCGCTCCTTAGCACTTTAAGCATGTGCTATAGACTCCTTGAACGACTAATTTACAATAGGATCTCCCCTGTAGTGGACAGTAAACCGATACCACAACAGGGTGGTTTTAGATACAGGACGAAACTGTAGCGATCAAGTGTTAGCTTTGACGCACATAGAATCGGAATTTCAAAGAGGCCTAAAAACGGCTACGGTCTTCATAGACCTTATAGCACCGACTGAAAGAAAGAGCTTGTTTGCAAATTACAAGAGATGATCCCATGTGCAAAAATATGCTGCCTGATCCAAAACATAATAAGCAACTGAAGGATCACAGTTCACCTAAACGATAAGAAAAGCTGTGGAAAGACTGTTAAAGACGGACTACCTCAGAGATCAGTGTTAGCACCCTTATTTTTCAACATACATACTAATAAGATTCCAGATAACATCTCCCGTCAATTTATATATGCAGATGATATGGCCTGAGTATACAACATAAGGACCTTGACTCCTGTAGCAAACACCTCACAACTGACCTGGCCGTCCTCGAGTCATACTATAGAAAGTGGTGACTGATACCTAATCCTCCCAAATCAGAGATATGTGCTTTCCATCTCTCGACAAGACAAGCATATCAGCATATGCTTCTCAGTTTAGTTCAACAACTGGACGTGGTTTTCGGGGGAAAAAAAGGCTTCTAGGTACATCGTCATTAAATGTCATAATGTAGTGTCTGATACGAAATATATATATATATATATATATATATATATATATATATATATATATATATATATATATATATATATATGTAGAGTCGAAACAGGTTACAGTAGATTGTTTTATTTGCTAAAAAAGAGGAACAATAATAAAACACCAGTGGACTTGTGATTTTATTTTTTTTATTTAAAAATGGTCCCCCAAAAAGATAAACAATCCTTTGACCAAAAAAAAAAATAGATATAAAGGTATTTGCGCAAATATACAAATTAAAAACAAGCCATTTTTAATCGTAATGGTGTATCTTTTCCGCTGCAAAGTGGGCCGGAAAAAATTACCCTTTTTAAGTGATGTACATAATACTTATATTTAAAAAGAAAATTGGAGAAACAGAAACACTTTTTGTAAATCGACTTTCTTGACACTGGCTGACCTTAAGGGCAAAATCTACGTAAATAAACGAAAAGTACTCACAATTCTTTTCATAAAAAAAAAACCTAAGTTCAATAGCTAAAATAACAGCATAGTGGATCGTGAAGATTAAATAAAAAAAAAAATAAGACAAAAAACTGACAAGTAAATTTCGTTCATACTGTTATACAAGACGGTTCAAGCAAATACAAATCGAATTAAATCTCCAATTTAACATCGAAACGCCCTGAATAACAATGAAAAATACAATAAATAAAAAAAATAGTAATAAACTTTATGGAATAAACTACAACAAAAACTTAAAAAATAACTTACTCAAAAGTTAAATTACAGTACATACTAATACAAAAAAAAAATAACTAGAAAAAATAACCTTGCGAATGTGTTAAGCTTCTTGGAAGGAATAAGAGAATAAAAAAGGGTTAGTGGGGTGTAAAATAGGAAAGAAAACAACAGGAAAAGGAATCTTTTCTTTTCACAGCCAAAATAGCTATCGTGTATGATGTATTCTCTACTTAAAAAAACAAAATCAGTGAATATAAAAAAAACTGTTTAGCAAAAAATTCTGAATGCAAAAAAAAACGAAACAGTGTGGGAAGTATCTAAAGCCTTGATTAAACTAAACGAAAATATTTTACTTTACAGAGAAACTAACGTATGGAAGACTTACTTGTATTTTAAGATTATTTTTTTTTGCCAATAATACGCAAAATACATTTTTTTAAAAATATGTTTAAGGCAATATGCAAACATTATGTTTATTTTTTGTTATATTTGATTCCATATTATTTTTACTTCAGGGCGAAAACAACTTTTTACCTAATACCAGGTCAATTTGAAACATATTAAATGAGCTTGTTGATTTAAAAACCTCAAACAAAAATAATATGACGAATCAAGATGTTTTTTTTTCTTTCATTATTGGCACAATATTTTAAGGGGTTTAAAATTTTTAAGACACTTAGCGCTAAGACTTTCGATGGAATGTAGAAATATTGCAAGTATGTACACTGCCTAAAATATATACTTTACTTTTTATTTTTTTCCGATATAAAAATAATACTAACACCCATATTTTGTTTGCTACAGCATTAAACGTCGTAAGCTTATAAATATATATATATTTTTTTGTATTCTCTCACCTGCACCTTTAAAGTGGTTGCTTCATTCTTAAAACCAGCTTTATAAAAGTTTGAAAGGATTGGAAACAAAAAATAAAGGGAGATCTAAAACAAATGTTCATATTAACACTTAAACTTTCCTTTGTACATCCCCAAAAGATATTTGAAAAAAATACCATGAGATCTAAAGTAAGTAAACATACCAAAGCGTGTCAAAAAGAATCTCAAAAAAGAAAAAAATTGTTCCAGCTTTATAAAAGTTTGAAAGGATTAATAAAAAAAATGGAGATTTAAAACAAATTTCTACATTAGATATAAGAACTTTTACACTTTCCCTTGTACATTCCCAAGAGATACTTAAAAAAACTACCACGAGGTCTAAAGTAAATGTTTAAATATGATAAGGGCTTCAGGAATGTTTAAACAATCTTGCAATCATTCATAAAACTGGTCCTAAATATATTCACATACCAGGGCGTGTTAAAAAGAATCCCGATAAAAATAATCCGATTTATCCCGATATGATTTGATAAACTTTCTAAACGCTCCCTGTAATAAATAATCTTGAATTTCGATTCGCAAATATTAAATATACCGAGGAAGAAAAAAGGAACGCTTTTAATAACGCAGGCAGCTTACTTGAGTATTTTTTTCTTGTCCACTGTTAAGATAATGCTTTTATTAAAAATATTCCCCTTTTCTGACATGGTGATTTTTGAGTTGCAGCTCAACAGGTACAATTAACACCTGTCTTCAGACTTTTTTTTATATATCTCCTCTCAAAGAAGAACGCGCTGTTGTGATAGTTTTGAGAATGTTCTCAACTGCAGGTCTGAGGTTGATTGTACAATCACAAGTGACCGAATTTTCGGTTTTTGGGGCTCGAAACTGGAGCTCTTTTACTTACTATAAGATATAGTAACTGAGTTGGTATAACTTTTTATTATTAATTGTCCCTGCGGGCTTTTTTCTTGCTCTTCTTTGCAGCTTTAGCTTCTGTCCAGGTATCTGAAACAAAATAACCAAAGTGATCATTGCTGTTCGTGTTAAACCTTACAAAAACACAAACCTCCTAATTCATCAAAGACAGGTCCTTCAGAAACAACCGTGGATGGTTCTTTACTAGGTTTTTCTGCTTTGGCAGCTGTTTTCACAGACTGAGCTGCTACAGGGGCTGATTCTGGAGCAGCAGCCTCACTGGGAGCTGCTTTAGATTCCTTCTTGGCTTTTTTCTCCTTCTTCTCTTTCTTCTCCTTCTTCTCTTTCTTCTCTTCCACTATTAGAACAGCTTCTTCAGGGACTTTTTTGGATTCTTCCACAACTGGATGGGTCTCTGGTTCAGGTAATGATTCTTCAGAAGTTTTTTCTGGTTCACTCACTGGAGTTTCTTCTTTGGAAGCAACTGTTGCCTCAGCAGATTGTTTTTTGGATTTTTTCTCCTTTTTAGCTGGGGACTGTTCAGTTTTCTTCTTTTTATCAGCCTTGGTGGGTACAGTTTCCCAACTCCCATCATCAAAGTCAGCAGGCTTTTCTGCATGTGCCTATAAGGAAAATGATTGATTCAACAATCTGTGTTGAGAGGCAGAAGAGACACTGAATTTTCTTACCTTCTTATTGGTTTTCTTCTTATTTTCGGTGACTTCTGATTTTTTGGCAGCTTCAACTTTCTTTACTTCTTTCACATTGTTATCAGCTTTTTTTGTGGGTTTGGATTCAACTTTTTCTTTTTTGACAGGTTCAGGGGATTTTTTTTCTTTAGCAGGGGATTTCTCTACTTTAGCTACACCAGTAGCTACATGCCCATTAACAGAGGTTTTCTAAAAAAATTAACGTTGTATAATATTTATTGATAATTTGTAACAAAGACAACAAAGCAATCTTAATCTATATGATGTAAACTAATTCAAAATTATCTGCAATTTTGCAAATCTTTTGCTTACACAAAAAAAAAATATTTGTGTATTTTTTCAAAAAATAATACACAATGAATGCACTATCTCAAATAGAATAACAAAACTTCATGATACTATACATATGTAAATATTTTAAAATCTATTGTTTGAAGCATATTGAAAACAACAGAACTGAACAGAAAATTAAAATATAATGAAAACATATGGAAAAACATCGTCACTATAAAAAGTAAAGGACGCTTGTTCTTAGTGGGTCACAATTAACAAAGTTAAATTAGAGGAAATTCACCTTCTCTTTCAGTTTCTTCTTTTTCCCAGCTGTTTTTCGGTCATCGGAAACACTAAGCTTGAATTTAGGTTGTGGATTTGGTCGTATGGCATAAATAAACAACAAAATACAGGTACCAATAACTAAAGCAACCGGAATAACCAGTATCAATTGGCTCTGTACCAAATCAGCTCCTATTTCCATGGTTTTCGTTTAAGGAAACACACGAACTGCCACGATATTCTTTCTAAAAACGCTGTCGACTATAAAATTTTTGATGACGCGGCCGAAACTTACCACTTAGTACCAACTGTGACATTTTAACAATTATTTGACCACCAACTCCTGAACAGACCCTATCCTTATATTGGTGACTGGTAGGGACAAAGATAACTATAGCACCATTAGGCATGCTATGTGTACTGAACTTTATAATGCGCCACGTATTATACTCCCGTGTATATTCAGTTGCATACTATAAAACAGTAACATTAAGGAAATAAGAATTATAACACAGAAATATAAATAAATAATTGAAAGTCATTTTATTTAAATTTTAACTTTAAAAATATGGAATTGTAACATTTTTATATTGGATAATATTTAAAAAATCTTGCTTAATTTAGTTGAGAATATGGTGAAGGTGCTATGATGTTTTTACTTTATTTTTCCGTGAAAAACATTCTATTTTAATCCAAAACTCATTTGGAAAGGTATAAAAAATAAATAAATATGTATTATATATATATATATATATATATATATATATATATATATATATATATATATATATATATATATATAATTTATTGGTTCAAAAAATAAAATTTGTTACACCATTTTGTCAAGAATTTTTAATGTATATGTCAATATGGGATACATGATAAAAGTAAAATTAAACACTGTTTCTTCTCTACATTGCTTTATTTAACATTTTATACATTCTAAACGTAAACATGGCACCACAATGACTAGAACAGAGTGTTACAGACTCAGTAACATTTGTTTTCCTTGTAATTTGGTAAAGTGATAAAAAATTGATTTATCTCTACATTTGTGATGATATAAGTTGAATTTTAGACTAACAGTGTATTTTGATAAGAGAATATAAATGCTTTCTTGTAAAATAAACAATAATAACAAGATAAACTAAAAATGGTATATATATATATATATATATATATATATATATATATATATATATATATATATATATATATATATATATATATATGTATATGTGTCAAGAAATAATAAAATTAAGTATATACAAAAAGACAGTCAAAAATTCTCTTTTGAATATATCAGAACAAACCTGCATTGAGTATTCTTATCAACTATATCGCAGTTTAAAATAAAGAAATAAAGAAATATCACAGCTGAGAACTGTTAAATTCTTACTGAATGACTTATTCATTACTCACTTTCCTTTAAAATAACAAACAATTTGCATATCATCTCATAACTGCTAAAATGTAAAGCAGTAGCACAAACTGCTTTTATTAAACTAGGTGATAATCCTTTAAAATATCCTGGTAGACCTTCCACATGGTAAATACGGATGAAACAATCTATAAGGCCTTTACAGTGAAAGGTTTCACCGAAATGTTCCCTGGCATGATGGAAACCTTGTATTTGTAGCCTTTTTTTAACTAAATCGAAAGGATAAATGAAAGCTTTCGCACACAAACCTGCTAAACTACCAGCAAATAAACTACTTGACAGAGTGGTATCTTCTGTTTTTATAATAACTTTGTATAAATCATCAAATAACTTATAGCACATGAATTGTGCTCCAGCATGTGGTCCTATCTGAAGAACAGTAGGCCATAGACCTCTGAATAACACAATAGGGCCTTCTTTAGCACATATTTCCCTACAGGCTGTTATCATGCCATGATAAACTTTGTTTTGTTCACTCTGAGCTACAAATCTAGTCCGAACTACATCAAAAGGAAATGAGATGACAGTTGCAATGCTACCTAAAATATAAGAAAACTGAAGACATATATATTACAAATAAATAAAATCTACCTGCAATTGAACCACAAGTAAAATTAACTATAGGTTTCATATTATTTGAATAGTTCAAATTATGGGCATTTCTACTTAATACTTCAAATGCCCAGAACTGGGCTATACCATAACTTATAGAAAGCCACTGTGCTGGTACATGACCTTTCCAAAAGGCTTTAACACTTTCTTCTCTCAATATAAGGCCAACAGCTTGAAATATTGATCTATTAACAAAAATATCCTCAAAATTCTTTTCATTCTTATATTAAAACAGGGGTTGTTAACTTGCCTATATTTTGAATTATGACTGGGATGGTGTGATATTGGTTCAACTTGTAGTTGAAATCTAATTTTTAAAACATCAAGAGGCTGACAGATAGCACGAGTAATAAATCCGGAGGCTCCACCAGCAAGTGCAAAGTCGAACTGACTTAGATTTTCATTAGATTTACTCCAACCAACCATCTAATAATAAAAAACAAAATTATAAACATGTCTGAAAGAACACAAACTCCACTTAAACTGTTAAATATGAATAAAATACCTAAACATAATCTTACCTTTTTGATTTAGGCTGCAAAACTAAAAATTAATCACTTGCCAGAATATAAAAATATATTTTCAAAGTTAAATTCAAGGATAATATATATAAACATTTTGTGGTTCAGTCATCTTCCTATATATCCAAGTAATTAATTACAAAATTCTTATCTTTTGGTACAAAATACCCAACATTATAATAAATTTAGGTGTTTCATAAATGAGTTAGATATTTATTTGTTTTCTATTTTTTTATGTAATTTCAAATATTAGACGATAACCTTAACCACATATCTTTGACAGATAATCTAGGAATCTAATCATCTGAATATATGCCTGAAATTTTAGCACGAAGATTTTCTTCGAGTTAACCTTGCTTATACACAAGTCGGTTTTTAATTATTATTTAATAACATCTGTATAATACATAATGGTGTGTAAAGATACATTACGAATTAAACATTTACCTAAAGAGCTATCAGATGCACAAAAAGAAGATTTCATAAGACATTTTGGAGCTGTTAAAGTGAAAGTTATAACATCCAAAGCCAAAGCAAAATCTGTTGTCTATGCGAAATTTGAAAATGAAGAAATATCCAAGAATGTTATGTTTCGTTTGCATCAAATAAATGTTCTAAATTGTCGATTGTGCGTGGAATTTGCCGAAACCGACTTGTTGCAAGGTGTTCTTGACAATAAAAGAGTGGAGGATTTACGAGATGTTCCAGATCAAAAGTTCTTTAAATCTTTTATAAACAAAGTTAATGGATTTAATGATTCGGTTGGTTTTCATCAACCACCTCCCTCACATTTAAAATACAATTATCCTAAAGCTAATAGACCTACAATAAATAATATTGCTCATGCCTTGGCAACAGTTCCAAGATTTTATACCCAGGTATGTTATTTTTTCCAAAAATATTACTGCTTATGTTAAAAAATCACTTAGGTTCTACACTTGATGAATAAAATGAATTTACCGCCCCCTTTTGCAATGCCCAATCCACCTATTAGAACAATTCAACCCTCACAACAACCTGTAATTGAAACTAAACCAGCAGAAAGTAGTTTAAATAAAGGCGAGGAATCAGAATCTGAGATGGAGAGTGATGGAGAAACAAATAAATCCAAGGAGATTATTCCACAAAAAAGGATAATGTCACAGAAAAAGTCTGTAAAGAGGCCTAAATTTATTAAACAACCTATGGGACAGATGGTGAAGAAAGCTCCAGAAAAATCTGAAGATGTTTTTGATAAGGTTGGTGTCTTACTTCAAATTTAATAATCAATATTATTTTGCTTTATTTAGGTTGATATTCAAACTCAGAGAAAGATTGAGCTTAGAGTTAACACAAATACCATAGAAGACGTAAGGGAAGTTAAGGAATCACCTAAAGAAACTCCAATATCCAAGGAAATTGTGGATGAATCAAAAATACATGACTCTGAAGAAGAATCAGGTTCCAAAGTAATTCCAAGATTAAAATCTGATGAAAAAATGAAATGTGATACATCTGATGCGGGTCAATCTTCAGTAATTTTGATAGATCAAAAGAAGATTGATAATGAAACTGTGACAACTATCAAAAGTCCAGGCGAGGTATCCAAAGAAATAAAGGGAGATTCATCAACAAATCAAAAATCAGAGCTTCATATTGAAAAGGTAACAGAAAAAACATCACCTGTTAAAGAAGTGTGTTCTGAAGGAAGTGAGGAAAAAGAGAAGATGGAATTTGAATTGCCAGCTTCACCAGAGGATGAACACCCTTGCATTTCTTTGGAAGAATTAGCTGCGAATCAGATCTCTGATTTGAGCACAGTGCCTATTTTTAAAAACTACAATCCAGGATTTCCAACAAATAAACTGTACATTAAAAACTGCGCCAAAACTGTGGTTCTGCAAGATTTAGAATATATCTATAACAGGTAAAAATGTTTTTCTGTAGTCTCCATATTTTTTCATACATTAGCATGAACTTTATAGGTATAGAGAGGAAGGAAATGAAAATAAACCCAGTGAATTTAATATAAGACTGATGCAAGAGGGCAGAATGAAGGGACAAGCCTTTGTAACATTGGATAGCATTGACATGGCTCAGAAGGCAGTGAAAGAGACCAACGGTTTCATTTTAAAAGATAAACCGTTGGTGGTAGCTTTTGGGAAAGCAGGAACAAAGAAAAAATAATATTTGTATATTTTTTCATATTTTGTTTAATAAAATATATAACAATTTAATCATGGTGTTTTTTTATAAGTACGGGAGGAAGCCCCACACATCCCTTACATTGGAGGGCTCATGTTTCCTCTGTTGGTGGTTAGACTCATCAGGGACATATGCTCTCTCGCCAAGAATAGGGAGAAACAATCAAACAACCCATATTTTCGCCGACTTCTCTTCGGATGGCTTATAAATAGAGTTTTTTGACTTCTTTGGACTGCGTCCAATGAGACAACACTAATCAGGAGTTATGCACCCCCGATCGTTGGGTTCCACAATCTCATGTGGAACGCACAACAACCTGCGCCTCCGCCATAATGAGGAATGGTTAGTTGCTTGATTGGGAGGAAGCCCCACCCATCCCTTACATGGGAGGGCACATGTTTTGTTTGTTGGTGGTTAGACTCATCAGGGTACCAACATATGCTCTCTCGCCAAGAATAGGGAGTCCCCCTCCACAATCAAACAATCCATATTTTCGCCGACTTCTCGCCGGATGGCTTATAAATTGAGTTTTTTGACTTTGACTTCTTTGGACTGTGTCCAACGAGACAACAGTAGTCAGGAGTTATATACCCCCGACCGTTGGGTTCCACAATTTCATGTGGAACGCACAACAACCTGCGTCTCCGTAATAATGAGCAATGGTTAGTTGCCTGATCAAGCAACCTTCCGATCAAGCATCAGATCCGTTTGTTGGGAATGTGCAGACGTTTCGTCAAGGTCACACTTGGCATTCTCAAAGCTTGTCTGAAATCTTCAGACTCTCGGACTAATAGTATATATATATATATATATATATATATATATATATATATATATATATATATATATATATATATATATATATATATATATACATGTAGCATGTGATCAAAATTTAATGGGACTGATGAAAAAACACATTTTTTTGCAATTTTAATTCAAATCTTTATTATCGCCTTCAAAATAGGCTCTCTTTGATTTGATACATGCATTTCAACGCTTGCTCCAATCATCTATGCAGTTGAAATACGCCTCGGCAGGAATGACCTTCAGTTATTGCAGGGAATTCTTTTTAATGTCCTCAATCGAGTCAAAACGCTTCTCCCGTCCGCTTGGGAATCCTTTCATTAACTCATTCTGTGTATGTGTTCATATCATCTGAATTGTCTTCTTTGAATTTTATTTTTCCATTATTTATCTTTTCTCTTGATCATCATACACTCTTTCTTCCGAAATTATCGAGACCAAAGGTCGCTTTTTCTCGATTACACCTTCTGCAAATGACTCCATGGATACTTGGCGATCAAACATATAAGCGTGTACCTCATACGTCACATTCATTCTATTTTTGCCCACTAACAATTAACTCTTCGGTAATTCTAACAATTCTTTATATTGTTGATAAAAACAAAAAAGTTTCTTGTCTAAGGTATGTTTATAATCGTCGTTATGTTGCTTTAATAGTATTGCTGCTGCTTTCTCTTCTTCGAAACATACATATAATGGTTGTGAAGAATAATTTTCACTATATCTCTAATTAGGAAACAGAAAGCGTTTTATTGAAGATGCATACACTACTAAGGAGAGCTTAAGTGAAAGACATTGTAAGTAAAAAAATGTTTTATATCAATTTATAAAGTACATAAGACAGTGTTTTATATACCCATAAAATTGCAGATATTGTAATACTTTCTTTTGGTCCGTGGATTTTCCAAACAGCCATAGAGGTCATTCAGTTTCAAACAGTCTCCTTTAGACATGCCTTTCCTTTGTCCTATTTTATTCGAATGTCCCATTTTCGTAGTTATTGTTGGTTTTCCTTTACTCTTGCTGAAGAAGTTCTTACCGTAGTGCATTATAGAGTCATAATCATATTCAAAGCTATACGTAGTATTGTCCAGACTTTGTTTATCAAAGTTTGACTTGAATCCTGAAAGCAGGGGAATATTATAAAACCAAAATAGTATTTAAATTAAAAAGTATCGAGATTCCTCAGGCCTTTGAATATTTTAATTTTTGAACGCATTCAAAGTAACTTGTTCAAATAATTTGTGTAATATATTAACAAAAAATTGTTATAGAAAATTAACAAAGAAAATTTGAAAAACAAAGTAATTGTTCAAGTAATTTGTATTTATTTTGCATTCAAATACTGTGTCATTTTCAAAACTCCTGTGTTTGTGCTTATTCTGAAATACAGGTAAAAAAAATCTTAAAAGAAAAATTAGTTACAGTCAAAGCTCCTTATTCACGGTTCTGTTATTGGCGTTTTCAGTATTCGCGGATTAAAAACTTGTGACGATTGTTTTCAGTATTCGCTGCTGAAAATTTCTTTATTCGCGGATCCAAAACTAATAATACATATTGTATTTTTAGTAAAATATATATTTATTTACTAGTTACCTTTCAAAACAATCGACAACCACTGCATAACATTAAAATTGTTGGACAAGCTGCATCTGGAAAGCTGCATTTTGGAAAAGAATGCCAAACAAAAGTTTTATATCCAAAAGTGAAAAGCCCGCCTCTGTTTTTAAGCCAGCAAAATATAGAGTTACACTGCTGCTTTGTTCTAATCCATCAGAAGATTGTTTAAATAAGCCACTTATACTTTACAAATCGCTACATCGCCTTACTTTGAAAAATACCAGTGTTTTGATGTGCAAACAAGAAAGCGTGGGTTACAAGTGTCATTTTCTGTGACTGGTTTCGGAATTGTTCTGTTCCTGAAGTTGAAAAAGAAAATTCATTTATGTTTCAAGGCAGTTCTTGTTTTGGATAATGCTCTAGGTCACTCTCGTGAACCTGAAGCTGTGCATCCGAATATAAAGGTGGTATTTTTTCTCCTAACACGACGGCCTTACTCCAGACTCACGAACCAAGGAATAATCCAGGCCTTTAAGATCTATTACATTAGACAAATCTTTAATCATATTGGATATCATGAAATGTGATCCTGATAGTGATCCAAAGTGCATTGTTAACATAAAAGAATCATTGTAAGAGCTGAAGCCATTCACATTGAAACTATGCTGGAAAAAACTGTGGTTTAATCTAACTGTCAATAATGATGAAGAATCCGTGAAAATTCAAACATTAACTGAAAGGGATTTCTCAAGTTGCGAATGACATAGGACGAGACGGTTTCGAATAGATAGAATCAAGACATTCAAGAATTGCTTGAATCGCAAGATGAAGATTTTACTGAAACCGACTTGGAGGAAATGCTCAATCCCCATTCAATTGAAGAGGAAGCCTCAACGAGCACTGAAAAGGTGACATTAAACTTAAAAAAACTGAGTTTGCGAATGAACGGTTTACGAATGGCAAATGAGCTTTGTGATTCTCTGTCTTTATAAAAAATGATCCGTCTGTGGAAAAGAGTCTTGTTTTTAAAAGGCAAATTGTTAATACCACAACCGAATATCAGTTCGAATTGAAAGATCTTTTAAAAACCCAAATCAAGAAAAAATTGCTAAACGCATCCCCCGCGAATAAGGAGCTTGGTATTTTAAATTAAAATGGAAATCCTTCTATTGCTCCACTCTGTATTTAAAACAGGTTGTTTAAATTGACCAGGCTTGATAGTTTTTAATTTTAACAACAAGAAAGTAATCGTGAAATTTACTTGGAATGATGTTGTCGTTGTGGATTTTTACGAATTTGTCTCGGTCCCATCTGGATTGCTCGTGAAACACTCCAAGGGCGTGCATCAATTCGTGAATGGCACGACCTTCATTTCCAAGACAGTTTGGACTAAACTTATCCGGGGCTTGTAAACTTACTATTTGAGCTCCCCCAAATCTACCTACAATAATAGATTCAAAGACTTCCTCTTGGAAAACAACATTTCACTTACCTACAAAGGACCAACACCCCTTAGGGAATTTTATAGGCCATATTAGAAGATAATCTTTAGCCTTACCATCATAGGGTACGAATTTCACACAGGTCATAAAGGTCAGTGTCCGAATTGCTTTTATAATCGTCACCTGATCACCTGGCTCTATTATAATCAAATTATTTTCTGTCGATTTTAATCTGAAAATGATATTCTTACCATATAATGGACTGATGGTGTATGGTACCACGCCGTTCTTCCACAGCTTGTCAGGAAATGCATCCCATCTGATTCCAACTCTCCAAAAATTGTAAAAGTCATTGTTCAAGGCCATGTCGCCTTGAAACAATCCTGGGGATGTTTCAGGGTCTATGTCAGCATCAGTAATGTTACCGGTGATGTTCAGCATTTCAACTATAACATTTCCGAGCGTTGTTATATAACATACAGGTTAGTTAACTTTAATCATGATTCATAAGTTCGTGCGTTTCTGCGTATTGGATATTTACACTAACGCGAATTCTGTTCCTTGAGCTAGCCTTAAATAACGAAGAACATAACTCGAAGTAATATATCCAGCATACAGTCCAGACTTGTGTCTCCTCGACATTTACTTTTTCTGAATTTTACACTATATGCGTGGATGGAGTCTCAATCCAGTTCATTTTCCTTCTACTTTTAGACATCTTTCTTTCATCTACTGTTATAAAACGCGAAACAATTTTTTGAGTTTCTACTTTTTGTTTACTCGATCGTCACTAACAAGCCGCGAAACTCGCACGTCTGAAACTTCGCAGCATGCCATCTAATGAATCATTCCTGACAAATATCATACTTATTTAGTCATTCTTGCGCCATTTTTGTGTCGGGGTAAGAAATTTTCGAGCGACCTGTAATACAAACCTGTATAACCTCCAAAAGGAGAACCTGTATACAAACATTTTGAATTACAGCTTGAGTAATTCAAATAAATAAGTAATGATACATAAATTAAAAAAAGATAACAAAAACAACGAAAAAAAAAATGGTAAAGACGACAGAGATGGTGTACAGGTTCCACATAGTCTACAAGCTGTGACTATTAAATATCGAAACTGACGCTGTAAAACATTTTATTTTGATTTCATACAAAGTTATTTTTTTTCCTCCTTTATCTCTACAACGCTCCGTGCAAATCTTCCATTGTACGAAACAGTGCTGGACTTTTTCTGTTAGCCCCTTCAGAACGCGTGCCGCTTTCTCTTTCGCAGCTTCAACGGACTCAAATCTTGTTCCTTTTCATGCAGATTTTACCTTAGAAAACAGATAGAAGTCGCACGGCGCAAGATCCGGCAAATAAGGTATTCAAAGTATCAGTACAAACATTTTTGCGAGCTTCTTGTTGTTTAAAGGTGAGAATTTTAGGAACCATTTTTTGCATGTTTAAATTGTTATGTTAAATTTGCCGTACGCATTCTTTGTCAATTCCTACAGTTGCAGCAATCGCATGAATACTTAATGACGTTCAGGTCCAACCAGATTAGCGATTTTTTCGATATTATTACTCGTTTTTGACATGGAAGGGCGATCCGGGCGTGGATCATCTTTAACGTCTTCTCGGCCATCTTGAAGACGCTTAAGCCACTCAAAAACACGTGCACGCGATAAACATTTATTGCCATACAATTCTTTCAATAAATTATAAGTTTCAGTAGCGTTTTTTTCGAGTTTCAAGTGAAATTTGACAACAATTCGTTGCTCTATTGTTACACTTAACATTTTTCCGGCGAAACAAAAAACAACCCTAAAGCTGGGTCCACATCAATACAAATTTGCGTTGTACGGGTTGTATGTGTTGTATGTGGTGTGCCTGAGCGGCAATGTAAACGCTCTGATACACAAAGTCACACACAAATATTATCGCCGAACAGCGCGCACACGAACCATCTGTTGTCCATCAGATAATTCAAACAAATTGTTCCAGTAAATTCAACACACACGCAAAATTTTATTGGTGTGGACCCAGCTTAACACAAACCACAGTACCTATTCTAAACCCAGATTTACACTTTAAAAATATATTACTTTGCGTTTGACGCAACATTGAAGGAATTAATTATTTTAAACTGCTTGAGCAGGGCCCAAATTTAACATCAAACCCCTATTGTGAACAATTCGAATTCGTAAATCAAACTTTGATTAATAATAGTGTGGTAGAAATTGCTTAGTGCTGGCAACAATGTAAAATTATAAAACTTACTCATTCAAAAAACATGAAAACATTGCATGGTGCTAAATCTGTTGAATATGGGGATTGTGGAACGGTATTTATTTGATTTATAGCGACAAATTGATAAACACTTGTTTCGGCTTTATCGTGATGCAAAAATCATGAATTCTTTTGCCATAAATTTTCCAGTAATATCTACAATGCCTTTAATACTCAATAGACGATTATTCAATTCAAGGTCTTTTATTTTGGTAATATTTTCTTCACAGATTGACGTGGAAGGTCTTCCTGAACGAAGCTCATCTTTAACAGTTTCTTCAGCACCACTAAAGTTCTTGTCTCACTTGATTTTTTTAACATAGCTTTATCGCCGTGACACTGTCCCAACAATTTGCAATCAGTAATGTATCAGCAGAAGACATGCAACTTGTTTGTTCGATAAATTTACCCATTTAAAAAAATCTCCGACAAACATTTACAAAAGACGCTATAGTTTTAACTTAACAAATGAAATAATATGAAACTTCTTTCCGATATCAGGGACAGTAATACCAGGATACGTACGTATAAGCGCGCGAATTTTTAAAACAAAACTCAACTTAAACCTCTCAAAAATACCAAAATACTATATGAAATGATAGGAAAATTTTAAGTTATATCAGAAAGTAATCGCAGGATATTTCACAAAATGCGCTTAACGTAACTAAGTTTGCTTAATAGATAGAATAATATAAACAGTTACCGTGATCTGGAAGTGGAGGATGCATGGTTTCCGGTACGTACGGTAGAAGGAACCGGCCCAGCGTCCAGCCAGGGCAGGATAAATAAACCATCAATGAAAATATATACACCGTACACATCTTCCTCTTCACTAACTGTCTACGAATAACAGTCTTTGATTTTACTCTTCCTTCTTGTTGATTGATAATGGATTAGACCATCCGCTACAAAGTACGTTTGACTTCATACAAAATAAAGTGAATATTTTTTGTGGAGTTATACTAAATTTCTGATTTATAGAAAAAACCCCGAACAATTCTTAGCCTTAATCGAAACATTCAGGTGGCAAGTGAAAAGAAAAGAGTAATCGAAAATTGGGTCCCCAGAATTTATTCCATTATTTGTTCTTCAAGATAGAATTAAAACAAATAACATATGGGAATGTCTTAAGGTTTGAGAATAAATCAAAAATCAAGAGAAACAAATCTGGTCAATACGGAGGACTTTCCAACAATTTGTTTTCCACTTAAATTAATTTGGCGATTGCCAAAATATCTTTTTCAACTGATGCATGTTATATGAGTATGATCTTCTTTAGGTATTTTTTCACAATATTTTCATCCAGCTTATCCAGAAGGCTCATTAGAATAACTTTGAATAGAGTAATTTAATAATGGAAGAATCATTTTACGTCTACCTTCGTTCGAATTAAAACGTGTTCTATATAGGAATTTCTCGAGGTTTGGGAAGAAATCAAAAGTCAAGAGAGACAAATCTGGCCATTCCCAAAATAACTTTATAAACTGGTGCATTGTTTTGATGAAGTATGATCATTGTGTCTTTTTTCACAATTTTTTCATCCAGTTTATTCAATGTTCTATTGCCCTATGGCCCTAAGGACCAATGTTTTATTGCCCTCCTATCCAGAAACATTAAAGAGTAGGGGGAAAAGGACGCAGCCTTGACTGACTCCCTTCCTATTTTGAAATTCATGGAAATTTCGCCATCGACTAAAGCAGTATTCAATTTTTCTATTGGAGTGAAACACTAAACTCAAAAAGATTTATCAATAAACACCGAAACAGTTTTTTAAAGTTCTCGATGCACGTTTCGCTAACCATGTTCTCTTTGAGTTTAGTTAAAGCATTATTAGTTATGTAGAATGATCTTATGAGGAAAATAAGGTGTTCTGGTACTGCCATTTATCGAAGTACAATCCAGAGATAACTCCTCTTGGTAGGTCGTAGATGATAGAGCTGGTACGTGATACTCGTCGAATTTGTCCATCATCTGTCTTGTATTTACGAACTGGTATATCGATTTTTCTTCTGCTTCTCTCCTATAAACGATCCCTTAAAGAGCCTTGGACCGTTTCTCCACAATACGTCACTCTTGTCTGCTTTGTATGACTGCTAACGCCATCTTTTAATACTTACGGTTTTGATATCTTCTTTGACGTCATCCCACGATTTTCCAGGTCTTCCTCTTAATCGAGCCTCTGGTGGTTTGCTTTCGAAAGTTTTTCTGCTCTTTCATTCTTCATCCTCTACAAATGTCGTAGCCAAACACCTACTTTAATTGCAGTAACTATATAGTTATATGTACATGTACAAGAATGGAGTGATTTTTTTTATTTGAAAACTTTAAACATACCCTCTATCTTCCATCAGAAAATAATCTTACCAGCACAGTAAATGTTATATAAGAAAAGTTCATTTTGATATAGCGATGTAAATAAAAGAGAAACGTCTATAAAAAGCTTTATTAATTACAGATAAACACATTTTAGAAAATTACATTTTAAAAATAATATCATCCAAATGTAAATCTTGACTCTGGCTGTCGTCAATGGCTGCCGTTGCGTATCGGATATTTTCCTTTAACTACACCAAAGAATCCAGTTTATTGCTGTATAGTTTTGATGTTAGAGAGCCCCACAAGAAACAGTCTATAGGGCTCAAATCAGGACTACGTGAAGGCCAATTTTTGTCGCCTCTCCTGAAGATCAATTTGTTTGCGAAAATTTCACGAACTCATGGCAGAGACATGTTGGAAGTGCGTGAACCATGTTTGATTATAACAAGCAAAGTTGTCCAACGTTTCCACATAACGCTCTGAATTGACGGAAACTGCGCGTCCTCTGCCGTCTTCAAAAAAGTATGAGCCGATTATTCCTCGCGCTGATATTGCAGCTTTAAGCGAATGTAGGGGTTTTGGATGCTTGTGTTTTGGGTTCGTTGCACTCCATAACGACAGTTTTGCTTAAATACATGACCGATGAAAATGAGTCTCATCCTCATTTAATCTTACGCATACTATGATCATGGCAGAACTTTCTCTACGCTACAGTTACCGAATACACAACGCACGGTCTGTTCCCGAGAAACGCTCCATACCAACTAAATTTCTAAATACGGGGCTATAGATTGACATGCGCCCGCGCCCCTCACGGTAATTGCGTTTGCGTAGTGAGCGAATAAAATAGAAACTTTCTTATGTGACACCTTGTACAAAGTGTTGCAGGAAACGTCTGACCAATCACACGTCGTTATTTCCATAAAATGAGCCACGCCCAAACGAACATGGCACACTGACAAGATATAACCCACAGTTAATTTATAACTAATTTTTTGAAATTATTTGGCAACGTTCGCGGGCTATATGTGAAAACGCAACTTAAATGTTTGCTTTTTTCTTATAACTGCATAACTAAGGCCATGTAAAATTACTATTTTTTTACTTTTTAAGCTAGAATTATTTTGCATTCATTCATAAAAATGTCATATTTACAAGACTATTAAATTGAGCGTTAATATTATTTCTTAACAAGTTAAGCAACAAATAATCGTAGAATCTTCAATAGAGCTCGAGTCTGGATATTTTATGATTTAGTTATGGTTGTGTTTATTTTAAAGATCCCGTAATGCGGGGTAGCGGGGCACAGCCCCGAAAAAAGGAATACCGTTTTATATTTAATAACTATTTGCACTAATTAAATTTTGAACGTTGCATTGCAACGTTTCACATAGAATAACTGTTCTTATTTTAAACAAAACTGTGTTAAGCAATACAACTGTTTACTAAAAAAAAAATACATAAAAAAAGTGGATGGGTCACTGATTTTAAAGATTGACAGAGTTTATCAAAAAAATAACAAAAATAACAACACACGCCAAATCTGGACAGCATATTTTGGCCTGTATAACTTGGGAACTAACATCAGTGGGAAGACAAAAAAATATTAGATGATACTATGGATTCAGAAAAAAAATTACAAAAAATTTTGTAATCTGGTTTTAGAGAAGCTCATTGAATCCATTTCATCTCATCTCCATTTCAATTGCTTTACTCTTCCAATGATGTCACATACTTTTGTTTGTTCCCTCATCCATGCGCAGGACTTTCTGTCTCGTCTTGTAATGCCAACCATACATCTTTCCATTCCCCTCTGTGCCACCCGAAGTTTTTGAATTTATTGCGATGTGAGTGTCCAGGTTTCACTTCCGTATGTCATAATGGGTAGAACGCACTGATCGAAGACTTTTCTTTTCAGCAAAGTGGGAGCCTGCTCTTAAACACTATGATGAGCCTACCAAATGCCTGCCAGCCACATTTAACACGCCGTTCCACCTCCCGGGCGGTATTCCCCTCCATTAAAATCCTCTGCCCAAGATATATAAAGCTGTCCACAATCTCTAAATTCCTTCCTAAAACTGAAATTCTTCTGTCCTGAGCGAAGTTATTGAACATAACCTGACTCTTTTTCAGGTTTATTTTCAAGCCAAATGGTTCGCCAGCCCTTTGCAGTTCTTGTATGCGTCTTTGCAGCTCATCTGGGTCTTGTGAAATGAGAATAATATCATCTGCAAATCTAAGATGGTTTAAGTTTGCACCATTGATCTTTACACCATCCTGTTCCCAATCCAGTTTACGGAATACTTCTTCAAGGCCAGCCGAGAAAAGAATAGGCGATAATGCGTCACCCTGCCGTACATCTCGTTCTACATTAATTCCCACTTCAAGATCATGAAGGTGAATTGTGGCTGTAGCTCCATCACATATCGATTCTAATAGGTTTACATAGGCTCTCTCTATACCTTGGCTAAGCAGTGCATCCATTATCGCGTGCTATGAGATGAAATCAAATGCTTATTCGTAGTCGATAAAAGCCAAGCACAGTGGCATGGTATACTCGTTGTGCCTTTCTATGACCTGCTGTACAACCTGGATGTGATCCATTGTACTGAATTCACTTCTGAATCCTGCTTGTTCTCTTGGTTGTGCGTCATTCAGTTTTTTTAATATTCTTTTATTATCTTAGTGAAAACTTTGTACATTACTGATAGGAGGCTTATTGGACGGTAGTTCTTTAAATCTTCCTGTGCTCCTTTTTTATGTAAAAGGATCACTTCTGCATTTTTCCATAAGTCAGGTACTTTTTGTTCTTTGAGGCATTTTGAGTATAATTTTGCCAGTGTTTTATGTAACGTCCGACCACCAGCTTTTAGCATTTCGACAGTTATATATATATATATATATATATATATATATATATATATATATATATATATATATATATATATATATATATATATCTATATATATATATATATATATATATATATATATATATATATATATATATATATATATATATATATATATAAAGCGCAGTATTTTTCAATCATAATTCACACAACACCAGATCGGTGTAAGAAAGTATGAAAGAAGTCAAGGGAATAACCGTGCTCTATCTCACCAATGACTCGACTAATTGCATCCTATAGTTCAGGAATTTATACTTATAGAGCTGATTTTTCACATAACCTCAAAGTTAATAGTTCAACGGTGTCAAGTCAAATTATCTTGCTGGCCAATTAACATCTACGTTTCTTGCAATAACTCATCCAGGAATTTTTTCTCTCAATAAATCAATTATTTCGTTATGATCTCACAATATCTAACATTAGTCACAGTTTCAGCTTCACCAGCAGCATTGTGAAAGAAATACGGCCCAATTATACCTCCTGCCCATGATGCACACCAAACAGTGACTCACTTAGGACTTAAAAGTTCCTCATTAACCAATCGTGGATTTCTTTCAGTTCAAAAGCGGCAATTTTGTTTATTAACATAGCCATCAATTTCAAAATGTGCGTCAGTTGCGTCAGTCAGAGATGTCAGTCAGTGCGTCAGTCAGAGATGATTTTTTGAGGAAAATTATCTGTTTGTTCTTCGATCCACGTTTTGAATGGTCCGGTTGTTTTAGTTTCTGTGTTATTTGAACCTTATATGCATTCAGAGCAAAATCCTTTCGTAAAATACACCATGTTATGGATTTACTGAGTCCAAATTGTCGTGAACGCCGACTAATTGAAATTTATGGGTTTTCAGCAACACTTTCACGTACCAAATCAATATAATCTTATGAACGATCCCTACGACTATATATTGCTCTTCTTTTATCTTCCATCGAACCAATTTATTACATTTTTGAACAATTTGATTGATTGGGCTATCAGATGGACGATTGTGCAATCGTAAATTTCACGTCATTTTCTAAAACGCCCTTTTTTATAAAATAATTCCGCAATTTCAAAGCGTTGTATTGTGTACGACTTCATTGTTATAAATGTCATATATTTTACTTCTGAACTGCGCCTAAACCTTGGCAAATTCATAACTCCATCTGTATTTTATTCAGGAATTAAGAAAATCGCCCAATTTCAAGATCTGTTAGAATAGGAACTCCTTCCCAGTTATTCTCCTCCTCCTACCAAATTATTCTCCAAACCAATTGACGACACTGTCAAGAACGAGTGTTCGGTTCTATCATGATAAAAATTTTTTCTTGACAGTGCCGAACATGCACAAAGACCAACTTATTAACTACCAGAAACATGCAAGACATATATTTCTAGATGATGTAAAATGGAAACTACTTTCAATACAACTCAGGATTTACATGATTGGTGCAAACCATCCATTCCACCAAAGCTAACACACTTTTCAAATCTACCGTTGCGATCTGAAGACACTCATACATATTTTTACGACAGTCCATTCCAAATAATGATCGTTGATAAGTGTCACGCCGATGGATAATCTCATTATCTTCGCAGACGGAATTTTTCTTCCTGTCTACTTACACGTGCATGTTCATCTTCGGACGTTGTCAGATGACAAATCTCTGTTCGGTAATTTGGCATATCATAATGCAGTAGTTAGAGGTAGTCGATTAAGAAAGTTTTTATCGTTTTTTTAGTCCTTTGGATAAAGTTATTAGACGGCCTGTGCTACATTTAAAATGTATTTTCTAATTCGCTACAACTTTACTGTTGCAGAACTGGAAATATTTGTTATTTATGGAAGTAGAACGGAGGATTAAAAATAGAAAAATTTAATTGTTTATAGATATACAGGGTATTCACTGTGAGTATCAGGTTTGGTGAATTTTACTATTATTTTTGATTTTTTATACTGTAAATATTAGCACGAAAAACATGTATTTAAAAGGTAAAGGTCCAACTAATGTCAGGCGAATGCTGTTGATTTCGTTTGGTTTGGTTTGGTTTTATTAGATATAAATAATCCAATTTTCATGTAGGACATTTAAAATAGCCATGCAACTTTTGATGCTGGTTAGCCCAGTGTAGCTAGAATGAATTTTATTTTGGAGATTTTTTTATACTAAGAATTTTCTTTCAAATATGTACATAAAAAGCGCAACTTATATCAGGTGAAGTCTATAGACTTTCTAGAAATTTTTAAGTCATACATATTCAAGTTTTCATGCTGGTTAACCCAGTATACTGGAATGAATTTTATTTTGGAGATTTTGTCTCTCTATTCATGTCAGGAGAAGTCTATTGAATTTCTGGACATTTTTAATAGCCTAACATATTCAAATTTTCATACTGGTTAGCCCAGAGTGTCAGAAATAATTTTATTTTGGAGATTTTGGCAGGTACGAATTTTTCTGTAGAGAGATTTTTTTCTCAAACATGTACATAAAAAGGGCAACTCATGTGAAGCGAAGTCTATCGAATTTCTGAACATTTTTAATAGCCTAACATATTCAAATTTTCATGCTGGTTAGCCCAGAGTGTCAGAAATAATTTGATTTTGGAGATTTTGGCAGGTACGAATTTTTCTGTAGAGAGATTTTTTTCTCAAACATGTACATAAAAAGGGCAACTCATGTGAGGCGAAGTCTATCGAATTTCTGGACATTTTTAATAGCCTAACATATTCAAATTTTCATGCTGGTTAGCCCAGAGTGTCAGAAATAATTTTATTTTGGAGATTTTGGCAGGTACGAATTTTTCTGTAGAGAGATTTTTTTTTCAAACATGTACATAAAAAGGGCAACTCATGTGAGGCGAAGTCTATCGAATTTCTGGACATTTTTAATAGCCTAACATATTCAAATTTTCATGCTGGTTAGCTCAGAGTGTCAGAAATAATTTTATTTTGCAGATTTTGGCAGGTGCGAATTTTTCTGTAGAGAGATTTTTTTTTCAAACATGTACATAAAAAGGGCAACTCATGTGAGGCGAAGTCTATCGAATTTCTGGACATTTTTAATAGCCTAACATATTTAAATTTTCATGCTGGTTAGCCCAGAGTGTCAGAAATAATTTTATTTTGGAGATTTTGGCAGGTACGAATTTTTCTGTAGAGAGATTTTTGTTTCAAACATGTACATAAAAAGGGCAACTCATGTGAGGCGAAGTCTATCGAATTTCTGAACATTTTTAATAGCCTAACATATTCAAATTTTCATGCTGGTTAGCCCAGAGTGTCAAAAATAATTTTATTTTGCAGATTTTGGCAGGTGCGAATTTTTCTGTAGAGAGATTTTTTTTTCAAACATGTACATAAAAAGCGCAATTCATGTGAGGCGAAGTCTATCGAATTTCTGGACATTTTTAATAGCCTAACATATTCAAATTTTCATGCTGGTTAGCCCAGAGTGTCAGAAATAATTTTATTTTGGAGATTTTGGCAGGTACGAATTTTTCTGTAGAGAGATTTTTTTTTCAAACATGTACATAAAAAGGGCAACTCATGTGAGGCGAAGTCTATCGAATTTCTGGACATTTTTAATAGCCTAACATATTCAAATTTTCATGCTGGCTAGCCCAGAGTGTCACAAATAATTTTATTTTGCAGATTTTGGCAGGTACGGATTTTTCTGTAGAGAGATTTTTCTTTCAACATGTACATAAAAAGCGCAACTCATGTGAGGCGAAGTCTATCGAATTTCTGGACATTTTTAATAGCCTAACATATTCAACTTTTCATACTGGTTAGCCCAGAGTGTCAGAAATAATTTTATTTTGGAGATTTTGGCAGGTACGAATTTTTCTGTAGAGAGATTTTTTTTTCAAACATGTACATAAAAAGGGCAACTCATGTGAGGCGAAGTCTATCGAATTTCTGGACATTTTTAATAGCCTAACATATTCAAATTTTCATGCTGGTTAGCCCAGAGTGTCAGAAATAATTTTATTTTGGAGATTTTGGCAGGTACGAATTTTTCTGTAGAGAGATTTTTTTTTCAAACATGTACATAAAAAGGGCAACTCATGAGAGGCGAAGTCTATCGAATTTCTGAACATTTTTAATAACCTAACATATTCAAATTTTCATGCTGGTTAGCCCAGAGTGTCAGAAATAATTTTATTTTGGAGATTTTGGCAGGTGCGAATTTTTCTGTAGAGAGATTTTTTTTTCAACATGTACATAAAAAGGGCAACTCATGTGAGGCGAAGTCTATCGAATTTCTGGACATTTTTAATAGCCTAACATATTCAAATTTTCATGCTGGTTAGCCCAGAGTGTCAGAAATAATTTTATTTTGGAGATTTTGGCAGGTACGAATTTTTCTGTAGAGAGATTTTTTTTTTCGACATGTACATAAAAAGCGGAACTCATGTGAGGCGAAGTCTATCGAATTTCTGGACATTTTTAATAGCCTAACATATTCAAATTTTCATGCTGGTTAGCCCAGAGTGTCAGAAATAATTTTATTTTGGAGATTTTGGCAGGTACGAATTTTTCTGTAGAGAGATTTTTTTTTCGACATGTACATAAAAAGCGCAACTCATGTGAGGCGAAGCCTATCGAATTTCTGGACATTTTTAATAGCCTAACATATTCAAATTTTCATGCTGGTTAGCCCAGAGTGTCAGAAATAATTTTATTTTGGAGATTTTGGCAGGTACGAATTTTTCTGTAGAGAGATTTTTTTTTCAACATGTACATAAAAAGCGCAACTCATGTGAGGCGAAGTCTATCGAATTTCTGGACAGTTTTAATAGCCTAACATATTCAAATTTTCATGCTGGTTAGCCCAGAGTGTCAGAAATAATTTTATTTTAGAGATTTTGGCAGGTACGAATTTTTCTGTAGAGAGATTTTTTTTTTAAACATGTACATAAAAAGGGCAACTCATGTGAGGCGAAGTCTATCGAATTTCTGGACATTTTTAATAGCCTAACATATTCAAATTTTCATGCTGGTTAGCCCAGAGTGTCAGAAATAATTTTATTTTGCAGATTTTGGCAGGTGCGAATTTTTCTGTAGAGAGATTTTTTTCTCAAATATGTACATAAAAAGCGCAACTCATGTGAGGCGAAGTCTATTGAATTTCTGGACATTTTTAATAGCTTAACATATTCAACTTTTCATACTGGTTAGCCCAGAGTGTCAGAAATAATTTTATTTTGGAGATTTTGGCAGGTACGAATTTTTCTGTAGAGAGATTTTTTTCTCAAATATGTACATAAAAAGCGCAACTCATGTGAGGCGAAGTCTATTGAATTTCTGGACATTTTTAATAGCTTAACATATTCAACTTTTCATACTGGTTAGCCCAGAGTGTCAGAAATAATTTTATTTTGGAGATTTTGGCTGGTACGAATTTTTCTGTAGAGAGATTTTTTTCTCAAACATGTACATAAAAAGCGCAACTCATGTGAGGCGAAGTGTATTGAATTTCTGGACATTTTTAATAGCTTAACAGATTCAACTTTTCATACTGGTTAGCCCAGAGTGTCAGAAATAATTTTATTTTGGAGATTTTGGTAGGTACGAATTTTTCTGTAGAGAGATTTTTTTTTCAAACATGTACATAAAAAGGGCAACTCATGTGAGGCGAAGTCTATCGAATTTCTGGACATTTTTTATAGCCTAACATATTCAAATTTTCATGCTGGTTAGCCCAGAGTGTCAGAAATAATTTTATTTTGGAGACTTTGGCAGGTACGAATTTTTCTGTAGAGAGATTTTTTTTTCAACATGTACATAAAAAGCGCAACTCATGTGAGGCGAAGTCTATCGAATTTCTGGACATTTTTAATAGCCTAACATATTAAAATTTTCGTACTGGTTAGCCCAGAGTGTCAGAAATAATTTTATTTTGGAGATTTTGGCAGGTACGAATTTTTCTGTAGAGAGATTTTTTTCTCAAACATGTACATAAAAAGCGCAACTCATATGAGGCGAAGTCTATTGAATTTCTGGACATTTTTAATAGCTTAACATATTCAACTTTTCATACTGGTTAGCCCAGAGTGTCAGAAATAATTTTATTTTGGAGATTTTGGCAGGTACGAATTTTTCTGTAGAGAGATTTTTTTCTCAAACATGTACATTAAAAGCGCAACTCATGTGAGGCGAAGTCTATTGAATTTCTGGACATTTTTAATAGCTTAACATATTCAACTTTTTTTACTGGTTAGCCCAGAGTGTCAGAAATAATTTTATTTTGGAGATTTTGGCAGGTACGAATTTTTCTGTAGAGAGATTTTTTTTTCAAACATGTACATAAAAAGCGCAACTCATGTGAGGCGAAGTCTATCGAATTTCTGGACATTTTTAATAGCCTAACATATTCAAATTTTCATGCTGGTTAGCCCAGAGTGTCAGAAATAATTTTATTTTGGAGATTTTGTCAGGTACGAATTTTTCTGTAGAGAGATTTTTTTTTCAAACATGTACATAAAAAGGGCAACTCATGTGAGGCGAAGCCTATCGAATTTCTGGACATTTTTAATAGCCTAACATATTCAAATTTTCATGCTGGTTATCCCAGAGTGTCAGAAATAATTTTATTTTGCAGATTTTGGCAGGTGCGAATTTTTCTGTAGAGAGATTTTTTTTTCAAACATGTACATAAAAAGCGCAACTCATGTGAGGCGAAGTCTATCGAATTTCTGGACATTTTTAATAGCCTAACATATTCAAATTTTCATGCTGGTTAGCCCAGAGTGTCAGAAATAATTTTATTTTGGAGATTTTGGCAGGTACGAATTTTTCTGTAGAGAGATTTTTTTCTCAAACATGTACATAAAAAGCGCAACTCATGTGAGGCGAAGTCTATTGAATTTCTGGACATTTTTAATAGCTTAACATATTCAACTTTTCATACTGGTTAGCCCAGAGTGTCAGAAATAATTTTAATTTGGAGATTTTGGCAGGTACGAATTTTTCTGTAGAGAGATTTTTTTCTCAAACATGTACATAGAAAGCGCAACTCATATGAGGCGAAGTCTATCGAATTTCTGGACATTTTTAATAGCTTAACATATTCAACTTTTCATACTGGTTAGCCCAGAGTGTCAGAAATAATTTTATTTTGGAGATTTTGGCAGGTACGAATTTTTCTGTAGAGAGATTTTTTTCTCAAACATGTACATTAAAAGCGCAACTCATGTGAGGCGAAGTCTATTGAATTTCTGGACATTTTTAATAGCTTAACATATTCAACTTTTTTTACTGGTTAGCCCAGAGTGTCAGAAATAATTTTATTTTGGAGATTTTGGCAGGTACGAATTTTTCTGTAGAGAGATTTTTTTCTCAAACATGTACATAAAAAGCGCAACTCATGTGAGGCGAAGTCTATTGAATTTCTGGACATTTTTAATAGCTTAATATATTCAACTTTTCATACTGGTTAGCCCAGAGTGTCAGAAATAATTTTATTTTGGAGATTTTGGCAGGTACGAATTTTTCTGTAGAGAGATTTTTTTCTCAAACATGTACATAAAAAGCGCAACTCATGTGAGGCGAAGTCTATTGAATTTCTGGACATTTTTAATAGCTTAACATATTCAACCTTTCATACTGGTTAGCCCAGAGTGTCAGAAATAATTTTATTTTGGAGATTTTGGCAGGTACGAATTTTTCTGTAGAGACATTTTTTTTTCAAACATGTACATAAAAAGCGCAATTCATGTGAGGCGAAGTCTATCGAATTTCTTGACATTTTTAATAGCTTAATATATTCAACTTTTCATACTGGTTAGCCCAAAGTGTCAGAAATAATTTTAATTTGGAGATTTTGGCAGGTACGAATTTTTCGGTAGAGAGATTTTTTTCTCAAATATGTACATAAAAAGCGCAACTCATGTGAGGCGAAGTCTATCGAATTTCTGGACATTTTTAATAGCCTAACATATTCAAATTTTCATGCTGGTTAGCCCAGAGTGTCAGAAATAATTTTATTTTGCAGATTTTGGCAGGTGCGAATTTTTCTGTAGAGAGATTTTTTTTTCAAACATGTACATAAAAAGCGCAACTCATGTGAGGCGAAGTCTATCGAATTTCTGGACATTTTTAATAGCCTAACATATTCAAATTTTCATGCTGGTTAGCCCAGAGTGTCAGAAATAATTTTATTTTGGAGATTTTGTCAGGTACGAATTTTTCTGTAGAGAGATTTTTTTTTCAAACATGTACATAAAAAGGGCAACTCATGTGAGGCGAAGCCTATCGAATTTCTGGACATTTTTAATAGCCTAACATATTCAAATTTTCATGCTGGTTAGCCCAGAGTGTCAGAAATAATTTTATTTTGCAGATTTTGGCAGGTGCGAATTTTTCTGTAGAGAGATTTTTTTTTCAAACATGTACATAAAAAGCGCAACTCATGTGAGGCGAAGTCTATCGAATTTCTGGACATTTTTAATAGCCTAACATATTCAAATTTTCATGCTGGTTAGCCCAGAGTGTCAGAAATAATTTTATTTTGGAGATTTTGGCAGGTACGAATTTTTCTGTAGAGAGATTTTTTTCTCAAACATGTACATAAAAAGCGCAACTCATGTGAGGCGAAGTCTATTGAATTTCTGGACATTTTTAATAGCTTAACATATTCAACTTTTCATACTGGTTAGCCCAGAGTGTCAGAAATAATTTTAATTTGGAGATTTTGGCAGGTACGAATTTTTCTGTAGAGAGATTTTTTTCTCAAACATGTACATAGAAAGCGCAACTCATATGAGGCGAAGTCTATTGAATTTCTGGACATTTTTAATAGCTTAACATATTCAACTTTTCATACTGGTTAGCCCAGAGTGTCAGAAATAATTTTATTTTGGAGATTTTGGCAGGTACGAATTTTTCTGTAGAGAGATTTTTTTCTCAAACATGTACATTAAAAGCGCAACTCATGTGAGGCGAAGTCTATTGAATTTCTGTACATTTTTAATAGCTTAACATATTCAACTTTTTTTACTGGCTAGCCCAGAGTGTCAGAAATAATTTTATTTTGGAGATTTTGGCAGGTACGAATTTTTCTGTAGAGAGATTTTTTTCTCAAACATGTACATAAAAAGCGCAACTCATGTGAGGCGAAGTCTATTGAATTTCAGGACATTTTTAATAGCTTAATATATTCAACTTTTCATACTGGTTAGCCCAGAGTGTCAGAAATAATTTTATTTTGGAGATTTTGGCAGGTACGAATTTTTCTGTAGAGAGATTTTTTTTTCAAACATGTACATAAAAAGCGCAACTCATGTGAGGCGAAGTCTATCGAATTTCTGGACATTTTTAATAGCCTAACATATTCAAATTTTCATGCTGGTTAGCCCAGAGTGTCAGAAATAATTTTATTTTGGAGATTTTGTCAGGTACGAATTTTTCTGTAGAGAGATTTTTTTTTCAAACATGTACATAAAAAGGGCAACTCATGTGAGGCGAAGCCTATCGAATTTCTGGACATTTTTAATAGCCTAACATATTCAAATTTTCATGCTGGTTAGCCCAGAGTGTCAGAAATAATTTTATTTTGCAGATTTTGGCAGGTGCGAATTTTTCTGTAGAGAGATTTTTTTTTCAAACATGTACATAAAAAGCGCAACTCATGTGAGGCGAAGCCTATCGAATTTCTGGACATTTTTAATAGCCTAACATATTCAAATTTTCATGCTGGTTAGCCCAGAGTGTCAGAAATAATTTTATTTTGCAGATTTTGGCAGGTGCGAATTTTTCTGTAGAGAGATTTTTTTTTCAAACATGTACATAAAAAGCGCAACTCATGTGAGGCGAAGTCTATCGAATTTCTGGACATTTTTAATAGCCTAACATATTCAAATTTTCATGCTGGTTAGCCCAGAGTGTCAGAAATAATTTTATTTTGGAGATTTTGGCAGGTACGAATTTTTCTGTAGAGAGATTTTTTTCTCAAACATGTACATAAAAAGCGCAACTCATGTGAGGCGAAGTCTATTGAATTTCTGGGCATTTTTAATAGCTTAACATATTCAACTTTTCATACTGGTTAGCCCAAAGTGTCAGAAATAATTTTAATTTGGAGATTTTGGCAGGTACGAATTTTTCTGTAGAGAGATTTTTTTCTCAAACATGTACATAGAAAGCGCAACTCATATGAGGCGAAGTCTATCGAATTTCTGGACATTTTTAATAGCTTAACATATTCAACTTTTCATACTGGTTAGCCCAGAGTGTCAGAAATAATTTTATTTTGGAGATTTTGGCAGGTACGAATTTTTCTGTAGAGAGATTTTTTTCTCAAACATGTACATTAAAAGCGCAACTCATGTGAGGCGAAGTCTATTGAATTTCTGGACATTTTTAATAGCTTAACATATTCAACTTTTCATACTGGTTAGCCCAAAGTGTCAGAAATAATTTTAATATGGAGATTTTGGCAGGTACGAATTTTTCTGTAGAGAGATTTTTTTCTCAAACATGTACATAGAAAGCGCAACTCATATGAGGCGAAGTCTATCGAATTTCTGGACATTTTTAATAGCTTAACATATTCAACTTTTCATACTGGTTAGCCCAGAGTGTCAGAAATAATTTTATTTTGGAGATTTTGGCAGGTACGAATTTTTCTGTAGAGAGATTTTTTTCTCAAACATGTACATAAAAAGCGCAACTCATGTGAGGCGAAGTCTATTGAATTTCTGGACATTTTTAATAGCTTAACATATTCAACTTTTCATACTGGTTAGCCCAGAGTGTCAGAAATAATTTTATTTTGGAGATTTTGGCAGGTACGAATTTTTCTGTAGAGAGATTTTTTTCTCAAACATGTACATTAAAAGCGCAACTCATGTGAGGCGAAGTCTATTGAATTTCTGGACATTTTTAATAGCTTAACGTATTCAACTTTTTTTACTGGTTAGCCCAGAGTGTCAGAAATAATTTTATTTTGGAGATTTTGGCAGGTACGAATTTTTCTGTAGAGAGATTTTTTTCTCAAACATGTACATAAAAAGCGCAACTCATGTGAGGCGAAGTCTATTGAATTTCTGGACATTTTTAATAGCTTAATATATTCAACTTTTCATACTGGTTAGCCCAGAGTGTCAGAAATAATTTTATTTTGGAGATTTTGGCAGGTACGAATTTTTCTGTAGAGAGATTTTTTTTTCAAACATGTACATAAAAAGCGCAACTCATGTGAGGCGAAGTCTATCGAATTTCTGGACATTTTTAATAGCCTAACATATTCAAATTTTCATGCTGGTTAGCCCAGAGTGTCAGAAATAATTTTATTTTGGAGATTTTGTCAGGTACGAATTTTTCTGTAGAGAGATTTTTTTTTCAAACATGTACATAAAAAGGGCAACTCATGTGAGGCGAAGCCTATCGAATTTCTGGACATTTTTAATAGCCTAACATATTCAAATTTTCATGCTGGTTAGCCCAGAGTGTCAGAAATAATTTTATTTTGCAGATTTAGGCAGGTGCGAATTTTTCTGTAGAGAGATTTTTTTTCAAACATGTACATAAAAAGCGCAACTCATGTGAGGCGAAGTCTATCGAATTTCTGGACATTTTTAATAGCCTAACATATTCAAATTTTCATGCTGGTTAGCCCAGAGTGTCAGAAATAATTTTATTTTGGAGATTTTGTCAGGTACGAATTTTTCTGTAGAGAGATTTTTTTTTCAAACATGTACATAAAAAGGGCAACTCATGTAAGGCGAAGCCTATCGAATTTCTGGACATTTTTAATAGCCTAACATATTCAAATTTTCATGCTGGTTAGCCCAGAGTGTCAGAAATAATTTTATTTTGCAGATTTTGGCAGGTGCGAATTTTTCTGTAGAGAGATTTTTTTTTCAAACATGTACATAAAAAGCGCAACTCATGTGAGGCGAAGTCTATCGAATTTCTGGACATTTTTAATAGCCTAACATATTCAAATTTTCATGCTGGTTAGCCCAGAGTGTCAGAAATAATTTTATTTTGGAGATTTTGGCAGGTACGAATTTTTCTGTAGAGAGATTTTTTTCTCAAACATGTACATAAAAAGCGCAACTCATGTGAGGCGAAGTCTATTGAATTTCTGGACATTTTTAATAGCTTAACATATTCAACTTTTCATACTGGTTAGCCCAAAGTGTCAGAAATAATTTTAATTTGGAGATTTTGGCAGGTACGAATTTTTCTGTAGAGAGATTTTTTTCTCAAACATGTACATAGAAAGCGCAACTCATATGAGGCGAAGTCTATCGAATTTCTGGACATTTTTAATAGCTTAACATATTCAACTTTTCATACTGGTTAGCCCAGAGTGTCAGAAATAATTTTATTTTGGAGATTTTGGCAGGTACGAATTTTTCTGTAGAGAGATTTTTTTCTCAAACATGTACATTAAAAGCGCAACTCATGTGAGGCGAAGTCTATTGAATTTCTGGACATTTTTAATAGCTTAACATATTCAACTTTTTTTACTGGTTAGCCCAGAGTGTCAGAAATAATTTTATTTTGGAGATTTTGGCAGGTACGAATTTTTCTGTAGAGAGATTTTTTTCTCAAACATGTACATTAAAAGCGCAACTCATGTGAGGCGAAGTCTATTGAATTTCTGGACATTTTTAATAGCTTAACATATTCAACTTTTTTTACTGGTTAGCCCAGAGTGTCAGAAATAATTTTATTTTGGAGATTTTGGCAGGTACGAATTTTTCTGTAGAGAGATTTTTTTTTCAAACATGTACATAAAAAGCGCAACTCATGTGAGGCGAAGTCTATCGAATTTCTGGACATTTTTAATAGCCTAACATATTCAAATTTTCATGCTGGTTAGCCCAGAGTGTCAGAAATAATTTTATTTTGGAGATTTTGGCAGGTACGAATTTTTCTGTAGAGAGATTTTTTTCTCAAACATGTACATAAAAAGCGCAACTCATGTGAGGCGAAGTCTATTGAATTTCTGGACATTTTTAATAGCTTAACATATTCAACTTTTCATACTGGTTAGCCCAAAGTGTCAGAAATAATTTTAATTTGGAGATTTTGGCAGGTACGAATTTTTCTGTAGAGAGATTTTTTTCTCAAACATGTACATAGAAAGCGCAACTCATATGAGGCGAAGTCTATCGAATTTCTGGACATTTTTAATAGCTTAACATATTCAACTTTTCATACTGGTTAGCCCAGAGTGTCAGAAATAATTTTATTTTGGAGATTTTGGCAGGTACGAATTTTTCTGTAGAGAGATTTTTTTCTCAAACATGTACATTAAAAGCGCAACTCATGTGAGGCGAAGTCTATTGAATTTCTGGACATTTTTAATAGCTTAACATATTCAACTTTTTTTACTGGTTAGCCCAGAGTGTCAGAAATAATTTTATTTTGGAGATTTTGGCAGGTACGAATTTTTCTGTAGAGAGATTTTTTTCTCAAACATGTACATAAAAAGCGCAACTCATGTGAGGCGAAGTCTATTGAATTTCTGGACATTTTTAATAGCTTAATATATTCAACTTTTCATACTGGTTAGCCCAGAGTGTCAGAAATAATTTTATTTTGGAGATTTTGGCAGGTACGAATTTTTAACAGCCTAATTTTTAATAGCCTAATTTTGGCAGATTTTGGCAGGTACGAATTTTTCTGTGGAGACATTTTTTTTTCAAACATGTACATAGAAAGCGCAACTCATGTGAGGCGAACTCTATCGAATTTCTGGACATTTTTAATAGCCTAACATATTCAAATTTTCATGCTGGTTAGCCCAGAGTGTCAGAAATAATTTTATTTTGGAGATTTTTTTTTCAAACATGTACATAAAAAGCGCAACTCATGTGAGGCGAAGTCTATCGAATTTCTGAACATTTTTAATAGCCTAACATATTCAAATTTTCATGCTGGTTAGCCCAGTGTATTGGAATGAATAATATTTTGGGGATTTTGGCCGATACGAATTTTTTATTGTCATACATTTTTTCAAATATTATTTTAAATAATATTTTACTTTCCCTGGTGAAGTCTGTTCACTTTTAGGACATTTTCATAGATACAATATGATCTAGTTTCTAAGCGAAATGTGCTCGCACTTGCTTCTAATTGTTATAATATTGATAATAGGACTAAATAAGCAACCTAAATGGTGGCAGTTACATTAAAAACATTTTGATTACACCTTTATGCATTAAAACTATTTTATTTTGGAAGAATTATCTCTTTTTTCGTCCGTTTTAGCATGTGAGATTTTACATATGTACGTATCGCTGAGAGTTTTATCTAAAGATTATACTACCTTTAAGACATTCTAATAAAGAGACTTAAACAGGTCATTTATATCTATATCTAGGGTTATTTGAACAGGTAAATTTGAAGTGCCCTCAATCTACAGTAAACATATTTTGTTTTGATGTTCCGAAATGCGGATGTGGAATCATTCAAGAAACGTGTGACGCCAATAAATCGCGTAAGAGCAGAGTACCGAACCCAATTTCAAGTCTTCATCCCGTTTATTTCCACACAATGACGAGCATCTAAAATTACTGGAAAACTGAGACGTCACCCACAACCCAGAAATTCGTATTTATGAAATAACTTCGTCTATATATATCTTTTGATTTATATACCGCATCGTTCGGTTTAACATTTTACCGCTAGCCACGTTACTTTGTTTTAACTTTAATACAACTTGCTATAGCTTTTTACACCTGTTTCAATCAACGTCTAGTAATGTAATTTACGAGAATATATTTTCCACGTAAACATGTCTGTTTATTTGCAGATTCACTGTAAATTTTACTATTCTTCCAGTTTGTATTATTAGCCACATTGCTTGTTTTCTGTTTCAGTTCCCTTCCGGCATCATGCTTTTAACGCACCATCTTTTGCTTGGGCGTCGTAGAGTCCTTCTGGTGCTACTTGGCCGCTTTGCGATCTTGATCTTTTGCGATACTCACTAACTTGTTGCTTGCCATAATTCCATTGAGTTGATCCCATTCAAGTTTTCTTGGTTTTACCCACTGGCTATTGTTTTCTGTGCTACATGAGCGCCATGACCTTTTCCAGAGATACCAAAACTTTTTCAGCGTGTTCAGGAAATTAGGTTAGAACAGGCCATGCTTGAATGCAGGCAGGACTGAAATGGTGAATATTTTGAACATTTTATTTAACAAAACAATTACAACAAACACAAATAGAATTACACAGACTGGCTGCCACAGACAAATATCCTTAGCTCAGTTCCAACACTATCTTGAAACAAGGCACATCAATTTTAATAGCTGCAAACAAATAACACGCATAAAATTCTACAACACAAGAATCGTGCGAGAAGCGATGGAAATTGAGAAATCAGTAAATCTTAACAAAAGGAACGACGTACCAAACTTATCCACGTTATGGAAAACCATGTTCTCCGAAAATATCATCATAAGCAAAACTCCAGTGACAGACAGACACACCGAAACACCAACGGATAACGCTGATGAGGCTAGAGTCAACACAGCCAATAGAACACCCCTGAACACCAGACCTTGACGTAGTCTGATCCACAAATTGCCCTGACAATTTGATCTGATCCACATTGCCCTACTCAAACAAAGGGTTTGCGTAGGGCAATGAAGTTTTGAGCTATGCCGTCTGGAGTCTATGCTCCTGGGAGGGTCACCCCTGGCAGACATATTAAGGCAGAGGTCTCAGGCTAACATGATCCAAAATCTACCAACCCGCATTGGACCAGCGTGGCAGATTACGGTCCATACATTCAACATGGTAGTTCAATATGTTTTAATATGACAGAACAACCTCAAACATAGCCCTCATTCCCCGTAGGCAAAGCGGCACCTACCTACAGCAGCGGGAAGACCTGCCCCAAGCCAGAGGGTGCTAAGAATTACCGGGTTAGATCAGGCTGCCATTGGACTTTTGACATTGCAACGCTAAATATACGGATTATGAAAATAGAGGCCCGATTGCAGGAACTGTTAATCGAACTTGACAACATACATTGGGATATCATTGGGCTCTGTGAAACGCGAAGAAAGGGCGAAGAGTTAATCACACTGGAACCAACTGGACACGTACTTGAGGTACGGAAAATGGCCGATGTGGCGGAATTTGATTCCTCACCAATCGAAAGCTGAAAGGCAGTGTAGTAAAATTTTAAAGTACATCTGACCGACTAGCCCAATGTGTCATTCAGCTGAATAAAAAGTTTAGGTTTCACCAACTATAAGCCATAGGGATGAGGAAATTGAGGAATTTTATGATGATGTGGTCTAGCTTTTATACAAGGAGAAATGTAGGAGAAATCCTGATGGGTGGGGCTGAAATGGAGATGGGCAGGCCATATAGCGAGGCGATGGGACGACAGATGGACCAAGGCAATCCTGGAGTGCATACCGCTTGATCGCAAACGTCCGCGAAGAAGACCGAAAACACGATGGATTGATGACATCGTTAAGTGTATTGGGTCCGAGTGGCAGAGGAAGGTCCGAAAGTTGGAAACATGCTGAAGAGGCCTTTATCCTGCAGTGATGCTATATATATATATATATATATATATATATATATATATATATATATATATATATATATATATATATATATATATATATATATATATATATATATATATATACACTTCCTTTCCTTCAAAGGGGAAGACTAGAATGTTGTCAGATCGTGCATTACCTCACCAGTCTCATTAGTATATATATACACTTTGTATATATACTGTCAAATATAACATTTAAAACGTTTTCTTGTAATCTTGAAAAATAAATAGATAATACAATAGAATATAAAATAATAATCCTTTTTTATTTGTAATAAATAAATATAAATAAATATAAATAAAAATTAATTAGACAGGCAGAAGCTAAAGTCAGAGTCATAAAGTTTGATGGTGACCGATGAAGGTCTATCGACAATTAAGTAAGCGACAGGCGGTTATGTAACGTTCAAGATTTGCTTTTGTAATTTATGGGCTATGAAAGTATATACATTAATATTTTCGCAGTATTTTTCCGATGTAAGGTGGACAGTTATTGCTGGACGCTCGCGCATTCATCGTTTGTCCATTTTCGAAATATATAAAAACGACTAAAACATGTATGAAGGATATATTTTTTTGTTCATCAATAAATAAAATAATTTATGATGTTTAAAGGAAATGTCTCTCTAGATAGAATTAGAAGTGACAGTACATTTTGTGCATATATATAATAGTATTTAGATTTTGTCACCTCACCACAAAACCCGTTGAAACAAAGATGTAATTTTAAATTTTGCTTCGGGCTCAGTAAAACTTTTACAGAAACATTTGAATTGATGAAAAAAATATATGGCGGTGATTGCTTATCCCACACACGTGTGTTCGAGTGGTATAAGTGATTCCAGGACGGTCGTGATGCGTTGGAAGACAATCCAAAATCAGAGCGGTCAAAAAAATAAAAATCGCTTGTGGAAAAAGTGCGTATAATGATCACCTACGACGCGACTTATGCAGGGTGTCCGCTAATTAATGGTACACAGCAAAACTGCAGATTTTTTGGATACAAATATTGCGATTTAAAACAACTTACCTTAGCCCAAAAGTTAATAGTAATCAATATACAGGGTGTTAAAGTTATAGTTTTATTTTCAATTTTCGTCAATAAATTTCTTAAAAAGTATCTTTCTTGAACGAAATTTGGCACTGGGGGTTTTTTTAAGATAAGAAATTTAAATGTCTAGAAATTTTTTATGTAGATTGTAGAGGACACTTTTCTACGTTTGAAAGGTCACAACTTTTTTGCTCCTTAGTGTATGAAAATATTATTTTGTCCATCTTTTTTACGTAAATAAGGTATACCTTGCAAATATAGCTCCGAGTAATCGTTTTGTAGATACCTGCGTTTAAATTTTTCATTGCACTCTTTTAAATTGCGCTTTTGTAATGTAACACTTTTCTTAAAGTAGGTAGGCTGTGATTGAAACAAATACATCAAGACGAAATTTGCATTGATTGTAAATATTTATTATTGTTAGTATTTAAATAGCTAAAATAGTTTTAAATAATAATAGTAATAATAATTTTAATTTACTATTGTAAAATAGTTTTGAAAGATTTTCGTTTAAGTCAAGAACAAAATGTCCAGATATAAATTGTTTTCTAATGAAGAGATCCAAGATATGATAGGCATATAAGCGCAGGAAAATTTTAATGGATGCCGGTCTCATCGAAGATATTTGGAAATGTATCCATGACGAAGACAGCCGGGTTTTAAGATTTCCAAAAATCTCTACGACAGACTTTCAAAAGAAGAAAAGTGTCGCAGACAGCGCCCTCTACAATTTACATAAACATTTTCGAGAAATTTAAATGTCTTATCTTAAAAAAAAACCCACTACCAAATTTCGTGCAAGAAAGATCTTTTTTTTTTTAAGTTAGGTTTTAGGTTAGGTTAGGTTTAATTTAGGTTATTTGACGGAAATTGAAAATGAAGATATAATTTTAACACCCTGCATCTTGGTTACTATTAACTTTTGAACTAAAGTTGTACTAAGTTGGGTTAAATCGCAATATTTTTAGTGAATAAATTTACAGTCTTGCTGTGTACCATTAATTAGTGGACACCCTATATAGGAAGAATTAAATACGACTAAAGACATGTTCGAGTCTCGAGAAGTTGTGCGCGAAGAAGTGTCGAGAAGAGTGCCGAAATTGTTCGTGAATTTTTGGCCGAAAAAGTCTATGTTCTTCAGCAACCTCCTTATTCGCCTGACTTATCTCCGTGTGACTATTTTCTGTTCCCGAAATTCAAACTGGCCATAAAATAAACGTTTTATGACGGTGTTAGACAAGTCCAAGAAGCCGTGACGAGGGCCATTGATTATAAATAATCTCGGCAAAATAACTAATTGTTTTTTTTTCATTCAAGGAAGTACGAGCGAATCTATAAAACGAGTTTTTGAGTCACACGGTGTCATACCTGGCAAATATGGTGCTTGTGGAACGGTATTTATTAACAACTTGAGGAGGTAGGGTCGAATCTTACGGAAAAAAACGAGATTTCAAGTTTAAAACTTGAAATTTGGTAATTGTGACAAAGGATATGTAATTGAGCCATGCTCAAAATTTGAAAATTATTCGCCGCCTAGTTTTTTTTGAAAATGATATATTCAAATCGTTCTTACACACAGTTTCTTACGGTAGAGTGATTTCCTCAACGGATTTTTCTATTTTTTCATTATTATCTTTTTACTTTATAGAATAAAAAATATCACATGATAAAGTTCCATATTTGCAGAATGTTATTATATGTGACTAATATTGGGTTACTGATATAATTATTTAAATAATTGAGATCATTTTTTTTTTCAAATTTCTATTACTAATAATCAAACACTCGACCAAAGCTCTGTCAATGTCGTGGAACCAGCTGAGGAAAAAAAGAGATAGAGTTATAGCTAAAAAGAGAGTTTACTATGATTGACATTTCTGAATTCGAAGTTCCCGATCCCCTATTTCTCCAACGATCCCCCATTTCTCAAGCACATACTTACCGAATTTTTGACCTGAATCAGGACCTCTTTCAAAACCTTTACCCAGTCAACATGTTTAGCATCCTTGCTCATCTGAAAGAAATTAATTATTTCACTAAAATCTAGCCACGGCTAGCGACAATTCACTCCTGTGATAGCTTATCCTGCGATAAAATTCATCTGTGGTAGAACCGATTTATAATATTAGTAATCTGTAATATATATTAGTTCTTTCCTATTCCCGTACTTTTTTTTTCTCACGTGAGTTGAAACTCATAAGTCAAAGTTTCTGGTCGCTAAATGATCTTGATATCGATGCGACCCTAATCTCAAAATTCTTTCTCTCCCACGTAAGAAAGGCAGAAAAAAAGGACTAGAAAATTATATGCACAAGTTTTTCTACGAATCAATGATTCCAAATAGATAAATTCCTGATAGACCTTTCACAAAATTACCAGTGATATGTGAGATCTTGGCGGATCAATGGCGGCTCGTGGTTTTTTAAAGTTGGAGGGCGTAGAAGAAAATAGTGCTGCTGATTTTTTTTGTTTTCCCCTTCCTCCTTTTTACTTTTCGTGCTATTGAAATCCTCTTCAGGAGGTGAACCAAGAAAATGTGTTAAAGGAAAGAAACTGAACGGAAATAAAACATAATGTTTTGCTCTGAAAAATTGTTTACTGTTAGAAATGCTGGAGAGGCGGCTCCCTAACGCCCTTCCTCACGAGCCGCCACTGTCTTGGATGCAAAAGTCAGTATTAATTTCCAAAATTGTTAAAAGTTGAAGAAATTATTGAATAGGAATAAATTTCTGAAATAAATATTCTTAGTTACTCTTAGTACAAGTTAATTCTTAATTATACTCACACAAGTTAAAATATAAAAGTGATAGATAACAAAGAAAATAAAATTGTTATATTCGGTTTAAATATTCTTAGTTCAAGGGATTTCAAGTGAAGTTGTCTCCAAGGTAATTATAAAAAATGTTTACTAGTTTTACTTCCTAGAACAAAGAATCTCTATTGTTGTAGTTGAATTTCTGAGTAAAACTATTTTTGAATATTGCACATGAACCATTTCGATTAGCTGATAAATCGAATCCAAAGAAACGATTTGAAATGTCGAGAAAACAATGAAAAATAATTGAATTTGCAAAAATACCCACATTCTAATTAGGTGACTAGTTCGTATAATCGAATTTATGCCGTTCGAAATAAAGTTATCAGTTGGGTTACGTGTGTAACGATCATTTTCCTACGAACGCATTCAGCCAACAATGGTCCTTCACATACACAATTGATAACGTACGTTCCGACAATAAAACAAAGAAAAAATTACATTTATCGATGTTGAAATTACGCGCGTTTTAAGTTTTTGTATTTCTAAAAAGCACGTTTCTCTCGTAAACGCTCCGAACGATCGTATTAGCCGGATTGTTTGTTGTTGGACTTGGCTCTGGACGCCGTAACGGTTGAGGTTTTTTAAATATTATTCTGTTTTTTTTTATTTAAAAAAATTACAAACAGAAATGGTGAAGAATATGCGAGAACGGGGATTGCAGAGGCTTCTGGAATTTTTAACAGAGTCTGGAAAGAAGAAAAAATACCAGAAGACTGAGAAGTTGGCCTATTAAGACCTATACACGTTTAAAAGTTTGGAATGTTTACAAATAGGATATATATGCCTATGTACTCTAAAAATTGTGATGGATATTTATTTTAGACCGTTTTTTAATGGTAATAGCAAAATCATCGTTTTGCTAATGAAACAGGTTGTTTTGAAACAGGAAGTTTTTTTAATATTATCTGGCGGGAAAAATTTTTGATTCGTATAAGTTCTGCAGTCTAAGGGTTGAAAATGAAGTTGAGGACCTATTAATTTATTATAAATGACGTACACAAACTTTCGTAAGTGTACACAATGATATTATTCCCTTATAATTATTATATTGTTTATTCTCCCCTGATAATATTTATAATGTTTATTATTACTTTCCTCGAAAATCAGAGTTCTTCAAGTTTGATGTTTCATTGTTGGATCATTGTTTAAGCTCACTTCAGTGTACCGGCCTCTTTCTCTTTGCTGGCGAAATTTCAAATACATCGGCAGCAAAGCGGAAAAAGACATGTCCACAAAGCGTCAGCAGTTTCTTCTTTATTCACCAGCTTTCACGAACAATTCATTAATAAGTTATTTCCGTTATTTCATGTGTTACACAGACCAACAGTATTTTTGGTGCCGGGATATTTGGAGCTGATTTCATACGAATTTGATACCCTAATATGGCATTCAGTTTTACCTAGGAGCCCAAATTTCTAATATACAGGGTGTTTGGTGCATTGTTTGTCAAATTAAAATGGCCGCTAGGAAGGATCTTTTACTCATCTCCTCAGCCTCCATAAAGCATTATTGGTCCACAGATTTTTTATGTAAATTTTTAAATCATTTTTAAAAAACTTCCAAAAGTCAGTATTGAAACTTGAATTAAAAAACAAGTTATATTTAACTGAGGTAACCGATACTGATGGAAATTCATTTTAAATAAAAAACCAAGATTAATATCTAAATTTCCACTATATTTAAAACTTGTACGTATGACAATTGTTTGGGCACACAGTGTCTTTTTCAAATACACACTAAATTAAACTAACAGTGAGAAAAGCAGTTACTACCTAAACTAATCTAATAATACCATAAATGATGATAGTGGGAGTCCCGCGTCTCAATGTCTAGAGTAATATAAGTTTAACAAGGGTGAACCATTCAAGTCTACCTGATCATTAAGTAAAATACCCAAATTTTTTCTTTTATTAATTTCTAGGCTCTCTAAAAGATTTCGTTTTTTAGATTTATTTTCGTTATGCAACATTTTGAAATTATCTTTGAAAGTGTGATTTTCTAACATTAAGTGATTGGCATAATGAGAATTATTCTGTTCTTTAATATAACTTCTTTTATGTTTATTAAGCCTGGTGGAAAAGGATTTTCCTGTTTGTCCAACATAGACTTTTGGAGATGAACCGCACTCAATTACATAAACTCCTGATTTATGAAGTTTATTTGTTTGACTTTTATTGTTTTTTATTAAGCGTCCAAGACTATGGTTTGTTCTGAATACAATATTTATATCGCTTGTTTTTGACAAATGTTTAGAAATTAATTTGATGACGTTCCCTGTATATGTAATTGTTTTGTATGCGGTGTTCTTGACTTTATTGACAGGATATATTAAATTAATAGTATTATTATAACATTTTTTATTAATTATTTTATTTATAATGTTTGGGTCATAACCATTATTCACTGCGATCTGTTTGATGACATTCAATTCTTTGTTATAGTTATCTATTGACATTGGGGTATTTATTAATCTGTGTACGAATGAATTACATGCTGCCATTTTTTGAGAATAAGGATGACAAGACTTGTTATGTATAACTAAATCTGTGTGAGATGGCTTATGATAAATTGCAAAATCATGTTTATTCTCTTTTCTTGTAACTGTTAAATCTAAAAAGTTAATACTGTTGTTTTGTTCTTCTTCAACTGTAAGATGAATGTTCTTATGTAAAGAGTTTATATAAATTAGGAATTGATTTCATTGTCTGTCAGTACCCGTAAAACAAATTATAATGTCATCAACATATCTATACCAGTAAAGTGATGATTTGAATAGCTGATGTTGACATATCTTATCTTCTAAATTATCCATACAAATTTCCGCCAGTAAAGGACTTAAAGGGTTCCCCATTATCAAACCTTCTTTCGAAAAATAAAATCTGTTGTTTTATGATTGAATTAACGTTATTTTTATTTAGTAATTTGTCCACTAATCTCATTACTTCGTATAGTGGTATACTAGGGAATAAATTTTGTACATCGAAAGAAGTTAGTTTAGATGTTTTGGGTAAATTAATATCTTTAATTTTATTGATGAAATCATAAGTATTTAGAATGGCATATTTTGGTTTAAAATTAGTGTATTGCAAAATGATTTTGATAAGCTTATTTGATAATTTAATTGAAGGAGCTGTAACAAAGGAAACTACCGGTCTGATTGGATAATTATCTTTGTGTAATTTTATTAACGAGTATAACTTTGGGGCTTGAGGATTCATAATTACTAATTGTTGTTTCTCATAATCGTTAAAAATTGACGATTCTTTTAATATTTGTTTAATTCTTTTTTAAAAGGTATTCGTTTGATCAGAATCCATTTTGTGAAATTTCCCTGATTTTAAAAAATCATTAGTTTTTAATATGTAATTATCTCTAGACATCGCAACAATGGACTTACCCTTGTCCGCTCTAGTCATGATAATATTATTTTCTTGGATTTTCTTGTTAATCCTTTTTGCTGTATGGAATTCACTGATCTGATGTTTTCTTAATTTTTCAAATGGTAGACTTCTGATTCTGTGTGCCGCTAGGTGTTTTTGTGATGTGTTTGAATTGGAAAGAACGAGTTCACACTCCACTCCAAGGTGTTCTCTGTTATGTTCGTTGTCTTTAGGTTTTTTTAAAACTAATTTGGTAACTTTGTATATCGGGACGCATTAGGTAGATATTCGATATGCAGGATAAAATTGGAAATCATGTAAATGGACCACTTTACTTACCTGATCGTCTCAACGGGGATAATTACCTTGAGTTCCTGCAAAACGTCTTATCCTAATAGTTAGCTGAGATTCCAATATTTTATAGAGACAGGAGTATTGTGTTCCAAAATGACGGTTGTTCTGCACACTGTAGCTTAACAGTCAGAGAGTATTTAAATAATGTTTTCCCAAATTCGTGGATTGGCCTCCACGGTCTCCAGACCTAACTCCGTTGGATTTTTACATCAGGGCATGGGCAAATAAACTTGTACGCGACACAGAAGTTGAAACTAGAGAAGATTTATTCCAAAGCATTTAATTCGTCATAATTAAAGAAGAAATTATTGATTGATTTGTCCGTTACTTTGTGATAGTTCATTTTTTATAAAGGAATAAAACATTTTTTTACCTTAAAACTAAGCTAAGCCAACTTAGTTTTAAAGTAGTGTTTGAGAATGTAAAGTCGTTTTACGAAACTATGGTCACACAAATTTTGTTTAAAAATAAAAGTGATAGATAAAGTAAAAAATTGTTTTATTCCTTTTTAAAGAAGAAATTCTTTTACGTACTACTACGGTAGAAATAAGGCGGAGATTGCGCTCGTACATACGCTACGGAGGTCGGGAATTTGAGCAAGATTTGTGATTAATTACAACATTGATTATTAAGATTTTATTTTTACTTCAAATCCAAGGAACGTTAGTACCCTATGTAAGAAAGAGATAGCTGCCAAACTTCACTGCGCAAGAGTGAGATAGCATTTTCTATCTACTATCTTCAGAACTGGATGAGCATCTTGTAGATACCACATTGTTAATTTGATATTTAATGAAACATTTTCAAAAAATTGCGGTAAGTCCTTTTCAGCAAATATATTATTCTTCAAGAAACTCTTTACAACACCGGTCACACATTTATCGAAAATTCGATGTTGATGGTGCAGTTGTAGAAAATAATGTGGATTTTCTTAAAAAATATTCTGGGATTATTTTCTACTAAATTTATGATTTGTTTCCCTAAATTTATTATTTGTTATACCATTTTGACGCAAACTCCGACCAACAGTCAGTTAATTCATTAAAGGTAAAATTATTCATGTTTTTTAACATGAGTTTATGAAACGAAGCGCAAGAAATAGCTGATTTGCTGGAGACAAATCTTCGTCGTCAACTTCTCCAGTTTCATTTTCCTCCACTGTAGCATTTTAGTAAAGTGGAATCAGGACAGTTTAACGGATTTTATGAATACATTTCAAACAGCTGCAATCAGAGTAGTTATGTGGCGCCGAATTATTTACCTGATTTTGAACATTTTCATATACTAGAGAAGATTATGGCAACTTTCCAAAAAACCCCAAGATAATTTTAGATATCTGACGTAAAATCTTATATATAATATTGATTCAGAATCTGCATATTCGTTGATGTTTCGTATATATTGAGGACTTGATGTATCCAGCAGTTACTCATAATATACTAGAGTCTCTCAACAACTTCCACTTCAAAAATGTCTTCGTAACGGTCAAGCTAACTTTCTGCATTGTCAATGCCTATTTTCCATTTAGCTTACTAACTGGTCTTTCAAAATGAGCGGTTTTTTTTTTTAATTCTTGAATAAAACACAGATGGCGTTGTGAATCTGCGTAGGTCTAGTCTCATTTCAGAAGTGAAACATTTACGTCATACGCGTTAAAATTGTTGTATCAAATTAAGCTTTCCGTCAAAAATGTTTTCAGAAAATTACGTGATATTTACGGTTTGCGCAGTCGTCCATCTGAAAGCGCTGTCAATCGAATTGTTGAAAAAATTTCGAGAAACTGAAAACCACCGGGTATATACTGTTTTGCTGTTATAACGGCTTTTACAAAGGCCGGATCCAGCTGACGATCTTGTCTAGCTGCACAGCAAATTTATCCCATTGTGCCTTCTCAAAATTCTACCTGGGTGTAGAATGAATTATCGGAATTTTAATTCCAGTTTCGAGAACTATGGGGCGGTGTTGCCTGTGTGGGAAGTCGTCTAAGACTCCCCTTGATATTGGGATAGGGTGTTTGGTATCCTCTGAGACAAAGCTGGATCTGGGTCTAGATTTGTCTCAGTGTTCCACGCAGCCGACTTGAAAGAACTATGTTCTTTGGCGTCAAAGATCAAGTAAAGACCGTGGGAGTCTGACCGGTTCGCAAGGCTATCACCATTTCCGTCAGTTGTGCGGTATTTCCAAGCAGTATGGTGGCTATTGAAGTCACCTGCGTATATTGCAGGGTGTGGGTTGACTTCTAGCACGTTGTTAGGTCAGGATGGCTTATAGATATTGACGATGGCAGTGTCAGCTATTCTTGTAACTACTTAGTGGACATTTGGGTTTGTTTTAAACTTTGGGTTAAGTTTTAAACTTTTCTCTTGAGATAACCCCACAAGAAAAAAATCACAAACGGACAAATTTGGTGATCCTGGGGGTCAAGGAACGTTACCGAATCTTGAGATCACAAGGTTACCGAACAATTCTCGCACAGCTTCCATTGATTACCGTGCAGTGTGTTGAAACCAGATTTCTTGAACGTGTGGCAAATTTCTCAATTCAGGTGTAACGAAAGATTGTAACATCTCCACGTAACGATCCGCATTAACAATTACTGTGATCCCCTGTTCATTTTCATTAAAATAAAGTCTGATGATTCCATGTAATGAAACAGCACATCATACTGTCACCTTATTGACGTGCAAAGGGCGTTCATGAACTTCATTAGGATTTGTGTCTGTCCAGTAACGGTAGTTGTGCTGATTCACGTAACCTGCGAAATAAAAATGGGCCTTATCTGACATCCACAACTTGCTTAGAAATGTATCATCATTGTTTGTTTGTTACCGTTTGTTGACATAATTCTAATCGCAACGGGTAACCGTTTTCCTTCAGTTGTTACACTATCTGCAGCTTGTATGGATGAAAATTCAAATCTAAATGAAGAATTCTGCGAACACTCCCCCGGGACATTTCAACTGCAGCTGCTTGCTTACGAATTGAACACCATGGGCTCCGTAAGACAGACCCGCGTACAACATCAATGTTCTGTGAAGTACGAGCACTTCTCGGTCCTGTTGGTTTCTTCTTTAAGGCAGATCCAGTCTCTTCAAAGTTATTAATCCAACTTGTTATCGCGTGTTTTAATGGAACGACACAATGATGCTCTAAGTTGTAAAAACGTCGAAACTCCCTCTGCGCAGCCTCCAAACTATCACTGTTTTTATAAAATATTTTTATGGCTACGCTGTTGCCCGTTCCACTGATCCATGGTTACTAAAATGGCAAAGTGTTTACTTCTTTTTCTTCTTCTTTTTAAGTACCTTGGCTTCTGCTCCAGGCAGCGGGCAATTAGCCAGCGCATTAAGAGTGGCGAAGATTAGTCTGTCTCGAAGCCATAACTTCGTCACTCAAATATACTATAGCAGTTGATTATGTAATGTAAATACCACTGGAAGCATCCGGCCTGGTTACCGGCGTGACAATAGGTCAAAAAATTAAACTATTGTAAAAGATCACTACTCGAAGCATCCGGCTTCATCCGGCCTGGTTACCGGCGTGACAATGGGTCAAATACTGTTCGATAAATTAAATACACAATCACAGTCACTAATATAAACTTTTCAAAAAATGAAATCTGAAAACGGGTTATCAAAATACTACTTCGATGGCTTGCACCACTACTTTCTCTCGGTAAAACTCCGTTCTGACAAAATAAAACTCTTAAGATGATTCAAATGCACGAGGATAATAATCGGCAATAATCGACACTCGCCTCGCTTCACACGATGTAAACACCATGAAAAGCGATGCGGACTGTTCCGCAGTGCAGCCACTACGCATTTCAAAAAATTCCGTTATTCTGTGTCACCCTGTATAAAGATGTAATACAATCGTCTCTAAACAAGTATATGTCAGGCGTGTGCGAATGGAAAAGACGGCAAGCGACAGAGAAGACATACAGAGCTGGCATCTCCATGAAGAAGACAATCGGCAAAAAACCTCATCCAAAAGGCAGGCGCGAAAAGCCAAACAGACTGGACCGGTGTACCATTTCGTTATCCTCCTGACGTTAAACGCTCAGCATGCGGAATAACATATGGATCCAAGCTGAGTTATCTAAGCCACTATAAATCCCATAATTCTTCAACAATGGGTCACAAAAACTAACGGTCATGGCGGAAGTCATACTCGTATCGGGTTGACAACCATCATCATGATAAAACTTCGAAGAAACTCAGCAGAATCTCGTATCATTAAGCATAAACACTTTTGAAAAGTGTTTAATCAAGTGTATTTTGTTTTCGACCAGTTAAAGTGCCCAAACGTCTACATCTGATCAAAAAGAAAATACTTCTTCACCACGATAATGTGTCTACACACGTCTCGGGTTGTTAAATGCTGCTAAATTCCATGACTTACGGCGTTTGGTCGTGATGTGACAACATTGAAAAGAAAAATGATTTTCAGGAAACGTGTGGCACAAACGTGCACTATTCTTCAGGGCGAGAACTTTTCGAACCACCCTCGTAACAGCTTGGTTAGAAGTGTGCACAGCACATTTTTATTATATTTACTCCTTTCCTTACTTTTAATAAACATTATTTCCGATACCCAGTCGTTTTATTTTAATAGACTTTTGAAAAGAGCAAATATTAATGTTTGCTACTCGGTATAATTTTTAAAAATTAATATTTTTCAAGATACTATTAAAAAATAAGTATTTTTTGCTAAAAATACCCCAACTGTTATTATTTTGACGCATTTGTGTTCGTAAAAAATGCTATTTTTACACGAAATCGCCTATTTTTATATGTATATTCATTCAAACGAATTTAAAAAAAGACATAAGTGGGATGGAAAAATATTCGGTGGGCGAATTCGGGCTTAGACCCGGGAAATGTATGTATCTATTTGTTTGTCGTTCACGATGATAGATTTAGATGGTATCCCGAACGAAAATAGCGTTCTGGATGACATTTGCTTAGATTAACAACAAGTTATTAGGTAGTTGTTGGTTTTTATAAATAAAAGAAACGGGAAGGTTATTTAAAATGTTTTTCTTCTCCAAACAAGTTGATTTTTTGAAGGTTAAACTAAGTAAGTTAACACATCAGTCAATAAACTTACGAAAAATCCTTACCAGTGGTCGATTGTGCCAACCTTTAAACGTCATGTGTCAAAATTTCATAACAATCTGTCTACTTGTTTCTGAACTGCTGTGCTTTAACTGACGCTACTTTTGTTATTTTCAAAGCAAAGAAAAAACAAATTCGTGTGTTGATTAAGCATTGCTTTTTGTTGAAGAAAAACACCGTTGAAGCAAAACAATGGCTTGATAAACATTACCTGGACTCTGCCCCAGGAAAATCAACCATAATTGATTCATATGCTGAATTTAAACGTGGCCGGACAAGCACCGATGGTGCTGAACGTTCTGGACGTCCAAATGAGATAGTTATACCAGACAAAATCCGAAAAATTTGCAAAACCGTTAAGTAAAGCTGCAGGAGATCGCTGTTATCATGAGGATATCGAAAGACAATATTTACATCAATTTGCGTGGACATTTGGGAACGCGTAAATTGCTATCGAAATGGGTACCGCGTTTGCACACACCGGACCACAAATAACAACGTATTGATGATTCTGAGCAATCTTTGGAGCTATTTTGTTGTGAAATCCGTCCAAAGCGACCAAAAACACAAACAGCGGCCTTATTGTTCCTGTTCCATCATGTATTTCCATCAATAGCAAATATTACATATATTACATCACTGGTGCGTTTGAAGGACGAGGAAAGACTCTAAACGAGGAAAAAGTAGTGCTATTTCACCAAGACCATGTACTGTGTCAGAAATCGTTGTCAACGATGGCTAAATTGCATGAATTGATCTTGGAATTGCTTCCTCGTCCACCGTATTCTCCAGATCTGGTCTCCAGCGACTATTTCCTGTTCTTAGACCTCAAAAAAATGCTTGCTGGAAAGAAATTTCGCTCCAGTGAAGAGGTAATTGCCGAAACTGAAGAATATTTTGAAAGTAAAGAGAAGTCGTTCTATAAAAAAGGTATAGAAATGTTAAAAAAACATTGGAATGATTGTATTGCTCTTTAATGAAAATATATTGATGATATATCCATGCACAATGATCTCAGAAAAGAATGTATTTTATGTTTTCTTAATATTTTGCGGATTGCAAGCGGAGCTCTTGAAATACCTAAATCCAGCGCCGCTAAACTTGAAAATAAGCCAACACATTCACCTCGTTATCTTCATTATCTATTACGGTCTTTAAGTGATTTCGTGTTGCCCTTACACTCCCAGTTCCCACAAATCAAGCTTCGATTTTTGCGAATCTTCCGGGAGTCATTGTAGGTAGGTCCGAATATCCTTCGTTAAATAATCTGCATGTTCGTCTGATAATTCGTCCATGCATATAAAACAAATTTAACAAATCAGTATTGGAATATTCTTCATTATTCTCCATTATAAACTGTACTTGAAAAAATGAACAAAATCACTAAAACTGTAAGTAGATACCTCACGAATTTGTGAGCTAATACTGCTTTGACATAATATCAACATTGTTTCAATTCCTGTCAAAATCAAGGCTTACTAGATTGGTCTTTTGGAGTTTCATCGGCTTTTGATAAAAAATACATATGGATTAACAAGAAAACCGTTGGAAATAGGTCTAGGGAATGTTCTTGTTTCTTTCATTCTGTATGCGATAAATTAATTGTCAATGTGGATTTCAAAAATATTATTCTTGTGCTACCGTCTACCCAACATGCGCTTAGCACCAGTCGAAAATGGATAAAAGGCACAGTGTTGAAAAAAGGCTACATTTTTCAACATTTTCAAAAGAATCAAGATATTTAAAAAACAGTTCAAAATAGGTATATGGCAACCCGATGCAACTCATCATGAAATTTTCTCAGAAATCCAAAAATTAAATAATATACCGGGTGTTCAATTTAAAATAAGGAAGTTACTGGCGACTTCCGGGGTAACCGTGCTAAGTGCTATGACCTTGAAAATATTTTTAAATGAAAGAGAATCTTAAATAACCCTGAAGTTAAAAAATTCGGAATTCTGAGTTTTTTCTAACCACGAAAACTTCTAACCCGGTATAGAAATATTTTAAACCATTGCGAACTGATGATACAAGCAAAATTAAGCATGCGAGAATCCTCCGTTCGAAATGTTCTCACTCTGACTAAGAAAACACGCGATTTTTCAGGCGTTTTAATACCACATTTGATCTCATTATCTGAATTGAATTTTCATTTAGTGAGTAATTTTTTTTTGTAATTGGAAAAGAGAAGTAATCGCTGAGAGCTAAATCTGGCGAACATAGCGAATATGGAAGCACTTCGAAGTGTATGTCATGGAGTTTTGCGGCAACAATTCGAAAATCACTTTCTTTTAAGCTAGATGTTGACGTCTAGCCTGAATAGCACCGTTCAATTGGGTCAGTAGTGCAATGTAATACTCCCTGATGAAGTTCCTGCCTTTTGACGGGTAGTCTGTATAACTTTTTCGACAGATAGCACCATTTTTGTTTTTTTTTGTTCCCATTTCACCTACTTCCACCCACTCTTTGGACTGCTGCCTCATCGCTGGCGTGTAATGATGAACTCATATTTCCTCTACTGTTACAAAACGCCAAAGAAACTAAGCAGAATCGTGTTTAAGTGAATCTAAACACTTTTGAAGAGTGTGTATTCGAATGCCTCTTTGGTCGATTGTTAACAAATGCAGCAAATGTCAAAGGAAAAGTTTTTTCATACCCAAAACATCGTATAAAATCCGGATTAAATAAACGTCATTTAGATAATTCATCTATCCACCCACAGATGGCGCTACTGGTTTCCTTAAAGTTCGTTTAATTCTCCATCCGGCAGACTGTCTTTTAATTATTGAATGTTTACGACGGTCATTCGAAAAATGTTCTCGGCCTGACACATAGATGGCGCAAGTATAACTAAATTACTATGATATTTGTCAGGCATGATTCGTTACATGGCGTGCTTTACTTGCTTGTTTGCGACGATCGAGTAAAGTAAAAAATGGACATTTTCTGAAAAATTATTTAACTCGAAGTTCAAATTGTTGATCGCTGATTCAGATTTACCATCAAATAACACGTTTTGAATTTCTCGACGCGCGTTTCGCTAATCATGTTAGCATCATCAGGTAATGATTTAGTCTTGTTGGTGTTTAGTAGTAAGTCTCCTAGAGGTTTTAGAATATGAAGAAGCTTTCGTGGCTCGATGGGTGCCACGTTTGTTAACAGCCAAGTTCAAATGAACATTTCTTAAAACTGTTTAGACTAATTTAACGCGATTCTGCTGCGTTTTTTCGACGTTTTATACAGAGACGAAACAGTAGGTAGGAACAAGTGAAAGTGCGGTGAAGAAAGCATATTCTGAGATTATTGTGTTGTGGCTCATACACCATATTGGACCAATTGAAGTACCTAGTACCATTGGTGCTATTCAGCCTAAACTCTCACATCTGGCTTTAAAAGGAAGTGCTCCTTGGCTAGTGCTGTAAAACATTCACAACTGAAGGAGAATCAACTTAGCACTTGAAAGAAAAGGCACTCTATTCAAGTATAATCTATTAGTACCCAGAAAGACATAAGAACCAAAGGACTCTGGGAAAAAAATTCTAAAATTCTTGATTATGTTGTTGATTATAAAGGCTGATTATTAAAAAAGTTGAAATGTTGTTGACAATAACAAAATTCTCAAAAATCTTGTGTTTTTTTCTCAGGCTGATAATTTTTCGAATGACCCTGGTATATACGGTTAGCAAATATCACTATTTCAGAAATAGTCATAATATAAGTTAATTTAACAGCAAGTCCAAGTTTCTAACAGATTACGAAGAAATTATAAATATCATATTTAATTTTAAATTAGAAATTATTCATATTTAATTACTTGTTTGCTCCTAGATGGCGTCTGGATGATGCAGAATACACTGGTCGTGATAACTTTACATCGAAGCTTCGTTCAGGGAAAATTAGTTGCCATGGAGCGTTTCACCGGATAACAACGTGCTTTCTGTGTTCGTGCGTACAACTGTGACAATGTTTTTTTCAGTGAAGAGGCTAACTTTCATTTAAACGGCCATGTAAATAAGTAAAACTGCATGTACTGGGCGGAGAAAAATCCCAAGGAAAACACGAAAAATCGTTACATAGCAGCTAGAGGCATAATTGGCCCATACTTCTTTGAAGATACCAGAGGTAAAGCGGTCAATGTTAATTCAGGTATGGTGAGATGATATGAGGTTTTTTCCACCACTCACTGCAAGAATTTAAAGGATATAACGATGAGAGTTGGTTTCAGCAAGACGGCGCTACGCGTCATTCCTCACGTGATTCTTTGGAGGCTATGCAGGAATTATTCCAAGGAAAAGTGATGTCCCGTAGACGTGACATAAATGACCCCCAAGAACTCCAGATTTAACTCCACTTGATTTTTTCTTGTGGGGTTATGCCAAGAGTAAAGTTTATGAAAATATACCACGTACCATATTGCAACTAAAGGAGAATATTGTTCATGAGATCCACTCGATATCCAGACATATGTGTGGCAGGGTGATGGCATATTTTCGATCATGTCTTCAAGAATGTTAGCGCCTTCAAGAATATTTTTGCCAAATAAATTTCCAAACACTGTACTATAATGTTATAATAATAAAATTATTATACCTTAAATCGATTTCTATTAATACAAACATAAACAACAATATTGGACACCTTGTAGAAAATCTTCAAAACTAGTCTAGACGCCTTTACCACATCCAGTTCGCAGTAACTCCTTCCGGCAACGCTCCAGAGGTTGTCGACCACCCATTGTGAGCGCTTTCGACACTGTGGTTCTGGAAGAAAAAAAACTAAATTACACGATTCCGTTATCCAAGCTACTTAACCGCGTGTTGTTCGACACTAAACGGATAAATATAGAACGAAAAAGCTTTCGAAGAATATTCGCAGCTTGATGCGTTACTCCCGAGGAGTAGGGAGCACGGGGGGACATCAGCTTATTCGACCTCGTCATGGGGGAGCTTAAAATGCCTTCATGTTGATTTTGATATTGTTTGTTTCGATAAAAGGCTTTATGTGGAATTAATGTCATAAAGTTGTTAAAGAAATACTGTGTAATTCTGTGTAAATTAAATTTACTATTGATTTTGTAAAAGCAACATTGCTATAAGATGGTAAATATGGTAAAGCGAAGCGTGAAGCAGTCCTATTTTCAAAAAAGAAGAAACAATTTTCGGAAAACAATATTTTTTTCAATTGAGCGGTGTTTTAAATCTTAAATAAAACACAGAAATTGCGTTGATTTCAATAAACTTTTTAATGATAATTGAAGCGTAGTGTGTGGCATTTAAACACCAAAGGCGATACCTGCCAAATGACGATACCTGGTGACCAAATGGCGATACCTCAAATGACGATTATCGAATATAGTCGATAATGGGCCTTGTCTTTGTCCCTCCGAAATGTAGAATTCTTCTGAAGTTTGCTTCCTTCCGAATCCTTACTTTGGTTTTGGTATCCTTTTGGCTTTGATATTTGCAAGGATTCTTCCCTTTCATCTTCGATTGTAAAACATCTCGATGGAGGTGTTCACTATATTTTAATCCATGTTTTGGATACAGTGGCGGCCTGTGGATTTTTAAAGTGGGAGGGCGTAGAAGAAAATAGTGCTGTTGAAGATTTTTTTGCTTTCCCCTTCCTCATTTTTATTTTTCGTGCTATTGAAACCCTATACAGGAGGTGAACAAGAAAATTTAAAAATATTTTTATTTAAAAAGTACTACTCGGTGTATACACACGTAACAAATCCCAAATCAAAACAAGTATTCGCGAAGTGAACAAAATACGCGACGCGAGACATATCAAACGCTCCGTACCCGCCAAAACAGCGTTTAAAACTAATTACCGATACGCTCGGTCGCAGGGAATCTACGTCCAAATAGCATGTTTTAGAAAGTAGTTAAACCCCCGAATTCTGGCACCCAACAAAACATATAACGCCAACGACGAGATAAGGTGACTAGCGTACGGTCGCTGGAGGTAAACGTCCGACCAACGATGTAAACATTGTGGCGAGAGGATGGAATTTTTATTCGCATTATTTGGAGTGATGGGTCGACAGACGTTCTTCTACATTTGGAGATTTTAATTTTTAATAAAATCTTAAAATGAGTTAAAGGAAAGAAACTGAACGGAAATAAAATATGGTGTTTTGGTCTGAAAAAGTATTTACTGTGATAAACCCTGGAAGGGCGGCGCCCCAACGCCCTCCCAACCGAGCCGTCACTGTTTGGATATGAAAAAGCTTTCCTTGATGGATGATTATAATTGTATAGCGTTCTACTTTTCAAGAGTGTTTTGATTTCTTTAAAAACGATTCTGCTGAGTATTTTCGATGCTTCTTAACAGAAGAAGAAACACGAATTCATCATAGGATGCCGGAGATGAAGAAGCAGTCAAATAGTGGGTGACAGCAGGGGAAAGTGTACGAGAATGATTCAATCTGTAGGAAATTTTTATGGTGCAGAGCTCATATATTACTTCGCAAAAAGCAGGCTATCACTACAGAGTATTTCACTTCACTATAGGATTATTTGAAGGAAGGGGCTGCTCAGGCTACACGACTATATCTGACCAAAAATAAAGTATTGCAAAGCTTATGACCTTATGACTATGACCTACGCTTCGAAGTGCTTCAACATCCACCTATTCGTCGCATTTGGCTCCCGGAAATTATTTCCTCTTCCAAGATCTAAAGCAAAACCTTTATACGATTCTCAAACCTGAAGAAAAGGTTCGTTGGTTGAAAAAAATCTCGAAAGTCTTACGTTTTCTGTTTCTGCCAGGCCGATAACTTTTCGTACGACCCTCGTGGAGCTGTTTTTTGTTACAAGGTCATAGACAATTATGCTCGTTGAATCTGCTTGTGTAAAATAAACCGAGGTGGTCATAGAAATGATGTCAGAACGTAATGCAATAGTTTGTACATCGAAATATAATCAAAAACTTGATTCTACTTTGGGCGGTTTTTGTTTTATTTCATGTTAACGTGATATCGTTGCTGTCGCTAAACCCCTCGTAATAAAGTCGTTTCTATTTCTAATCATTGAATGATAAGTAAGCGTGGGGAAATATAATATCGTGAGGTTACGTGTTGCCTCGGCCCTGATTCAGTTGTCTTATCAGTACCGCTATTAGAAATTGCACATTGCGAAAAATCACCAAGCTATGTGTGTTCGATTTAGTGCAGTTCTGACTTGTACTATTCAAACAAACGATTTTGTGTTAGTATGATTCAGGCGCTCATATTTATTTTTATCAGCTTTTGTGAAGTGAATTCTACAACCGAAAAAAAATATTTTCAAAAGAACTGCCTTCTTGTAATATCGTAACTTGGTTGTTAGCCACTCTAGACCTCTATTTAAAACATTTTTTTTTTCAATTTAGGATTTGACAGTAATTGATGTTCTAGAATAAAATTCAGGACCTAACCTCAAATGTGGTCTATAAGAACGAACGGCGTTTTAGCTTTTTGGAAAGCGTTATATTACAGGTTCCTGTAATCCATGATTTCCCGCCGGGAGATAGCAGGCTAGGGGGGACCCCCTCATAAACAATTTAAAAAAAGCACCGTCCGTTGTTGTGGACTCTGACGGTAATTCCGGCAGAGGGAAAAGGGAGACATGGTTTTAAACAAGTCTACAGGTGTATCAACTCAATACACTGTAGAATTACATCCTAGTTGTGAATAAAGACGAAGGTCGAGTTCTTCAGCGTTTCCATTAGACAATAGTGTAGTTATGAGGTGGGAAACCAGCACAACACTGGCAAACCGAGCTAACAAGGCTACCAAGTCCCCTCATACATAGGACTACAATTGAGGTTAGGTGAATTGTGTTCTGGAACTCACCTAATATATCTACTGACAGCTCCTTGAAAGGTAGCAACACTGCATAGAAAGTGAGGGGGTTACTTCATCATCTCGTCTCCACTTTGGTCTTGATCTGCTTTTGCTACTCTTCTCATGTCTCAGCTACTTTAGTCTTTGTTGTTCCATCCTTTTCCAGAATCCTCACCTTTACGTTCTTGTAGTATTTTGTGGTTATTTCTTGCTCTAGTTACATTTTCTGATATTTGTGAAGTGAACACTTCTTTAGGTTCGTTTAAGATCTCTCTCTAAGATGGTTTAAGTTTGCACTATTGATATCTACACCATCTTGTTCTCAATCCAGTTTACGGAATACTTCTTCAAGACCAGCCGAGAAAAGAATAGACGTCTTTGATTGGTTCTGATCTTCATATAACTGGAAATAAAATTTTCTGACAACCTCTAACATTTGCGTACGCGCCCTGCATATTGTGCCATCCTCACGCCTTAAGGCATATATTTACGTTCTTTTGTTTCTTAGCTTCTGTTTAGCCTTTTATATATATATATATATATATATATATATATATATATATATATATATATATATATATATATATATATATATATCATCATCATCAGCCCGTATCGATCCACTGCAGGATGAAGGCCTCTTCAGCATGCTTCCAACCTTCACGGTCCTGGGCTTTCCTCTGCTACTCGGGTCCAATATACTTAACGATGTCATCAGTCCATCGTGCTTTCGGTCTTCTTCGCGGACGTTTGCGATCAAGCGGTATCCACTCCAGGATTGCCTTGGTCCATCTGTCGTCCCATCGCCTCGCTATATGGCCTGCCCATCTCCATTTCAACTGTTTTACTCTTCCAATGATGTCACAGACTTTTGTTTGTTCCCTGATCCATGCGCAGGACTTTCTGTCTCGTCTTGTAATGCCAAGCATACATCTTTCTATATATATATATATATATATATATATATATATATATATATATATATATATATATATATATATATATATATATATAGAAATATTTGAATACATGACACTATTGACAATGTGTCAAGTTTTTACTCACCATGGTACACTACTTATCAAATTAAACAAATAAACTTGTAATAATTTTGTGTATAGACCAAAATAATGACAAAATTATAAATGCGAATTTTATCATGAAACTGGGTATATGGGGTTAAAATAATATTCCGAACAACTTTTTCTAATAACCTTTTTCGATATCTCTAAAATATTCAGGATTGACCTTGTTTGTGAATTCGTAGTAGGCTGTGTATCTTAAAAAATGTGACCCATCCACCTGTATGACTATACAAAAATTCAAATCTGTATTCTTTTAAATAGCGGAGATATGGGGGTGTACTCATCTTAAATGGGACACACAATATATATATATATATATATATATATATATATATATATATATATATATATATATATATATATATATTTAATTGGAAAATTAGATGTTTTCACTTATATCGTGTAGTCAAAAGCACACACCCATTTTTTTTTGGGACTCTTTAGACTTTAAGGTGCCGAAACGTTGATAAAGATTATCTAAATCGAAATACAGTGGGATCCTAAAAAACTTTTTATATTGTTTACTATTATTATTATAGAATCCCATTATGCAACCTTAAAGTTTAAACAGTATAAGATTTATTGTATATATAATCAGAAGAGTTAACTACATTAAACACTCTGTTACAAGGGGCAATCAAAAAGTTCACCTTCTGACAAAGAAAACACTAGATATTTGACATTCAAAAAATATTATTAGCTACCCTGCAATGCAAAATATTCAGACCAACGATGTTTCTACTATTCGTTTTTTTTATTTAACTGAGGTAGCCGATACTTGATGGAAATTCATTTTAAATAAAAAACCAAGATTAATATCTAAATTTCCACTATATTTAAAACTTGTACGTATTTGAGTGTGTATTTGAAAAAGACACTGTGTGTCGAAACAATTGTCATACGTACAAGTTTTAAATATAGTGGATATTTAGATATTAATCTTGGTTGTTTATTTATTATCGCAGGGAGCAAAATCTGGTGAATACGACGAATGTGGAAGGACTTCGAGACGTAGGTCGTGGAATTGTGCAGCAACAACCGGAGACGCGTCTGCAGGAGCATTATCTCGTTGAATCAGAATTTTCTTTTTAGTCAAATATGGACTTTAGTCCAAATGTCACCTATCGATTGGTTCAGTAGTAAAGCGCAGGAAAGGGAGGAATACTTTCATTTTAGATGATACGGAACTCTTTTTGTATGCCCTCTGAGGTTAAACCACTTAAAACAACAGCTAGAGCTTTGGTTTTTTTCAGAGAATGTCCAAATTTGTCAGAGCTAGAACATTTCGAACAACCCTTGTAACTAGTAATACATTTTTACCGTATATAAAAGTCAATGAGAATTATATTTCTTTGCAAATAACTTGATCATAATCAAGTATTTTAATTATAAGCAGTTTTTTGAAAAATCCAACTTGATATCGAAGTTAAAATCTATCACAGTTTAGACACGTAATAAAATGTCTAAAAATACTCCATTTCGGTTAGTGCAAGTTTAAAATATAATTTTTTTAAATAGATTTTATAGCTCTCACTTTATGTGTCTAGACCACGTCGATTAACAGTTGAATTTTGTTTGGTTTCGAAACCGAAATCGAGGAGGCTGTTAAAATGATGGACATTTTGTTTTGAATAGTTCTAAGTCCCACAAGCTGATAGGAAACAAGCTCGATTAAGTAAAATAGCTTATGGTGATTTATCGTAGTGCTATAGTAAACTTTTTAATGGGTTTTGTCAATAATGGACATCTTGCAGATGTACAGAGAAAGGTATCAACATTTTATACCTCTGAACTGGCATAAAACTTGAAAGTGTTTATCTAAATATTATCTTCTGCAAATTATTAGGTTCTCAATTTAATTCTTGCCTGTCTTTGACTACAGTAAACATTTATTTATGAAAAAAGTATTATAAACTGCACGTTCAAGGTGAGCTCCATTTTCGCAACTTTTCAAGCAATTGTCAACCCCAGACCGAAAAGTTCTTTGTCGTTTTTGACGTAATAAAATCAATGAGGTTTTTTTTGCAGCGATCGCATGAGATGAAAATCTAAAGGGGCTAAGTTTGGAAAATACGCCGGGTGCAATAAAATCTCCCAATTCAACTCGGTAAAGCAAAACTTTGCTTCTTTCCTGGCTGGTATAGGGCCCTTTACTGCCTGGAATAGTAGACTCCTATATACGTGGCGTGTATATATATATATATATATATATATATATATATATATATATATATATATATATATATATATATATATATATTTTTTTTTTTTTTTTGGATTTTTTGCCACGATCTAAAACTCAAAAAATATCTATTCTTATGTAAAAAAAAATCACTGTGTAAAAATCAAAAAACCAAACGGAGACAAATTTCTCAGTGATTCTTTTTTGTAATAAATTTGCCTAAGGAACAAAATTCTAAAAATATAGAATGTTCAAAAATAAATACAAACTTTTAACGGTAACGTTTCGGGAGGTCTTCTCCCCCCGTTTTTAAAATGAATCCAAAAAATAAATCATATTAAATTCTATTTATAAAGCAAAGATAGGAAGTAAATCTACTTTTTTGTCAACGATATTTACATTGACAATAGTTTTTAATGACAGTGACATACTACCAAAAAGATATATAGCTGAGGTTTACTGTATAATGGTTTACTGTACTTATTGTGTATTGAAATACTTAAATGTTTTTAATTGTATACTTTAGAATCGGGAACCATATTGAATTTAAATCTACCGAAGGCATAGCAATACAGTAAATTTTCTGTTACCGATTGGAATGTAAAAATGTCCACTTTTCATAGTATGACCCACAGACTTCTAACGATTCCACTTAAAAAAGACAGCTATGAAAAAGAACTTAATATTATCAAAAATATCGCAAGGAATAATGGATATCAGCCAAGCATCATAGATAAAATGATAAAAAACAAGATTAAGAAAAACAACACCAAACATTTTTATGCCGCAACACCCGAAAAAGATTCTAAAAATTGGCATGCTATAAACTATATTCACAAATTAAGTTCAAGAATCACAAATCAGTTAAAGAACGAAAATATTAATATTATCTCTGTTAATAAGAATAATCTTGCATCGATGTTAAACAATAACAAAGAAAGAGCAAAATTTTGTGACAAATCTGGAGTATACGAAATTAAATGTAATATGTGTGACGCTATTTATATAGGCCAAACGGGCCGATCGCTCAATGATAGGCTAAAAGAACATAAATATTCAATTTTACACAATCAGAGAAAGACGGGCTTTGCCGAACATTGTATAGACCAGAACCATTTTTTTAACATTAATAATACCAAATTAATACATAGCTGCAATAAAAGCAGGCTGTTAAATTACCTGGAAATTTTCGAAATTAAAAAAGCCATATACGACAGCAAAAACCTAACAAACACCCAGCTAGACTTCGGAAATACTCCAATTATTGATAGTGTAATAAATTTAACGAGATGAAAAAACCGACTTCCATTAGACAGCACTTTGAAACTTTAGTTTAGTTTATACATAACTCTCTTTGAGAATGGTCGCGAGGCCGAAACATGTTAGAGAATATCTTGAATATATTGTGAAACAAATACCAAGTGTTTTAATTATTATCATTGTTACTATGTTTCACCAAGAGCCAACCGCGCAATCAATCAAAATTCTATATAGGTGAGACATCTAGACCGTTAGATGTTAGAATAAAATAACATAAAAACCTTCTTAGAAGGGCAATTTTAATAAATCTAGAATTTGTCTACACGCATATATTTTTGATATTTTTTGAGTTTTAGATGGTGGCGAAAAACTCAAAAAAAGGAAATAAATATAGGTAGAGAAATGTAGAGAAAACGGCGAGAAAAATTCTGAAAAGTCAGTAAATAAATTTCCAAGTAAAGACATGATCTTAGATCATGTTCTTACGTTCGGACGTTCTTAAATCAAGTCATGTTTTTTCTTGGAAAATGCGAAACTTGTCACAATCAAAAATTGTCGCATAACTGTTTCATTTTCTCATCGCAATTAAAAATTATAGATCGTAAATTAAGTGGTAAAATTAAAAAGCCCTTTTAAGCGACACCTTAATAACGCTGTGTCTTAATCTAAGCTTCGAAATCCCATTCAAACATCAAAGATAAGATAAAAACCACACCCAATATTACATGGCAACTTTTATAACATTTGCACGTCGATAGAAAAATTTCGTCGAAGTTTTCTAACTCGCGTAGTCAGGAAATATCGGTTCGTCCGGGAAGTACAAAGGGATTTTCCAGTAGATTTGTAACATTTATTTACATATTATTAATTCCTGTGGTGTTTAGAATTTATAACAGAGATAGCCAGCCCGCCGCACGCTTGTCATAGTGTGGCACGGCGGGCTTTTAACAGCGGCACGCGAAGACTTATTACGAACTTTCCGTCCGACCCGATATAACATTTATACGTTACAATCATTTTCTTCGAAGTTTTCTTACTCGCGTAACCAGAAAATATATAAAAAAAACCAACCCAAAGTATTTTGTTTCGTTTAATTTAAAAATACACTTTCAATGATCGGTACTGCTGATTTTCCAACACATATCGGTCATTAAAATGCATACGATGATGTCACGACATCACCTGAACAATAGTAAACGGAATTATTTTTTTCTGTGCACATAAAAAAATATTCCATCTATCAATTTATTCTCTATATTTACATCAGATGTTGTAACTGCAGATCAATTACATATTTCAAAATTAACCTTACCAACATTATCTAACGAGTAGTGGGATGTAAATATATGTGTATGTATGTATAATATATGTATATGTGACTGTACGAGAGCGCTTCGACAAATAATGGTCCTTAAATAATTCTGATAAGAAAATACATTCTTTCAAAAAAGTACCGGGAATTGATCATTTGAAAAGTCCGCTCAAAGGGATTGTCAAAATTCTTTTTATCGCTAAGTTGACACAGTGCTCGATTTTGTCAGCTCGATCAGTCAGTTGCGATTTTTCCAATGGATAAAAATATCGAACAAAAAAAATTTGTCTTAAATTGTGCATCGCAAATGGAATTTGGTGTGCTGAATCGCTCAAAATGAGTGGTACAGCACATTCAAAAGCGTTCGAGGCGTCGTAAAAGATTTACCTCGCTCTGGTCTTCCATCAACGTCTTCAACTGAAGTTAACATCGCTAAAGTGAAGGAAAGAAGTGAAGTGATGATCTTTCTGTGTCTCACGAATCAATTCGTACCCTTTTAAGCGATTGTTTGGACATGAAACGCGTTGCTGCTCGACTAGTGCCGAAGGACCTGAATTTTAAGAAACTCAATGGCGTAAAGGTCGCTAAAGACATGCTAGAACGAGTCAATTCCGATCCCACATTCATAAAACGCATTGTAACTGGTGATGAGACATGGGTATGCGAGTTTGACATGCAAACCAGTCAACAACCTTCGGAATGGCCCTTCCAACTGTTTTCTTTGATTATCGCGGTGTTGTGCACTCGGAATTCTTGCCAGAAGGTCGGACAGTAAATAAAGAATATTATCTGAGCATTATGCGGCGTTTGAGAGAGCAAATTCGTCGAAAAAGGATAGATTTATGGAAAGAAAACCCTTGGATGCATGCATGCATGCATCATGATAACGCACCATCTCCATCCATCCATTTTGAACGAATTTCTGACCAAAAACTTAACAAACACTATTGAATAACCACCGTATTCACCTGATACGGCTCCGGCCGACTTCTTTCTCTTTCCAAAACTCAAATTATCCCTTCGAGGCATCCGTTTTCAGTCGATAGAAGACATAAAAAAGAATTCGCGGCGAGAACTGAAGTTGATTCCGAAAAATGCGTTTAAAAATGTTTTACAATTGGATTATTAATTGGCATAAGTGTATTATTTTTGAAGATGATTCAATAAATTTGGATAAATAATAAACTTTTTGTGTTTTATTCACCAATTCCCGGTACTATTATGAAATATTCACAGTACTCGACGAGGTGAATAACGACCTTTCTCTTAAAGAAAACACAAGATTATATCAAATGCAGTTACTGCTGTCACGTTTTTAAAATTTTCAGGTTACTGAGATTAGTATAACTCAGCTTTGGATCTCATCATTATTTTTGTTTACTAGTGTTACTATCGATATTAAACAACACGCCATTGGTAGAAGTACAATCGTTGCAGAAAGCGGAAGAAAATTTAATAAGGCTCAAAAGTAATAAAACTCCTGAGATAGACAACATAATTTAAGAATGATTGAAGCTTGAAGACAAAGGATTAGCTCAAAGTCCACCCTGGTAACTAGATTCGTCTTATGTCTGTCACAACATAGTCCCTCCATCTTGCTCGCGATCTTCTTCTCAGCCTGTTAGCCACTGGTTTCCATTTCCTAATGACTAGTACGGTACTTTCCTGATGTTTTCTATGGATGTGTCCATACCATTTGATTCTCTACGCAAAAAAAGGTTGTAACATACGAGCGCAAAGCTACCCTAAAAACCAACTTTGATCAAAAAGTTTTCTTATAACATGTATCCAAAATACAACCATTTCTACGCAAGGTTCATCTTAATTTTCTGAACAGTTCTGTTAACCTTTTAGTATTATTTGAAAATTAAATGTATTTTTATAGTCATTTATTCCATACGTTTCCGCCATTATTTTGTCTCTCGAAGACCCTTCCAGTTCTTCTTCATTATGGTAGTCAAGATCATCGTTTCTGCTGAGTACGTTATGGATGGATCTTATGATTGCTTTATAAACTGCCCTCTTTATGTCATACCCAATATGTCTGGTACTTTCTATATTTATAGTATGCTTTGTTCCCTGTTTGGATTTTAAGCGTTTTAAACTCAAAGAGATTTACCACTAAACACCGAAACAGTTTTATAAAAGTGTTTTAGTGTTTAGTGGTATATCTCTTTGAGTTTAGTGTTTCACACCGAAGGTTCCAATAGAAATACTGAACTATGCGCTTTCTCCATACTCCTGGCCTTGTTTCTGTGCAACTACTACACCCAGATATATATTGTTGTCCATCTCCTTAAAATGGAATTCTTCTATTATTTTTTGTTCATTTCTGTCAGCCACATTTCTTGTATGTGTATGTTATATTTTCTTTATTTACATGTAAACTTCAAATTTGGGCTTATCTCTCTATTTCTGTGAGTATTTCTTGAAGATTTTTTTAATCTCCGGCTATGATGGTGAGATGGGGTGCGTATTTGTACACCTAATTTATATATATATATATATATATATATATATATATATATATATATATATACATATATATATATATATATATATATATATATATATATATATATATATTTTCAGTCTTCAGACAAGCATTGACAATGCCAAGTGTGACCTTGGCGAAACGTCCGCACGTTCCCAACTAATGGGATACAAACGATCGGATGTACTCTCGGACTAATAGTCTAGCGTATTCTTCCATCCGCGAAACACTGTGAACAAACACACACACACACACACACACACACATATATATATATATATATATATATATATATATATATATATATATATATATATATATATATATATAATACATTCACACTTCGACGCGCGGTCCGTGAATCGGTAGCGGGGTAAAGTAGTGGCGAACTCAAAGGGGTTTGCCATCATGGAAGGGGCCTATAAGACTTTCAAGCGACCGTTCGACGATAAGGGATAAGGATAAGCGAATCAGTGACCTGGAGGGTCAGTTTAGATACACATTCGAGATGAACATATTGGCGGCAGACCAAAACGACAAACTACGACAAAAGCTGATTAGCTTGATCGACGATCTGAAGAAACTGGACAGAAAAAAAACAGTATTCAGAAGAATTTTGGTGCTGGGAGTGGTAATAAAGGAGGACCACGTCTAACTTCGAACTGCAGCAATTACACAAGGATTTGGATATTGTTGACTATGTGGTGGTTCAGTGACTTAAACGGGCGGGACATGCAGCGAGAATTCCAGAAAGCTGAATACCAAGGAGAATCAAGGAGGGGCAAATAAAGGGCGACGAGAAAGAAGGGTAACGAGAAAGAAGGGTAACGAGAAAGAAGGGTAACGAAGAGAAAACGGTGACAGGACCATATAAGAGATACTGAAGGTCTACAGCACACCAAAAACTAGCAAGGAGCTACTGGAGATCATACTCACGTCAATGCTCACTACCGTGTAGCACTACAGAAAGAAAAGAAGTGTTACGATCTAGTCTAAGACTAATAAGTAACTATTTCTGTTACTAAAATACTAAAAAATTTAAACCCAAAAGTCACTCATTAACTTTCCCTAAGGTAGTTACAATTTGACGCAAATTTGTTGCGTACTAATACAAATACCTGACTTTGCTCTTATCAGTAATACTGTCACTTTGCACTAATTCAAAGAAGGCTTCTTCCTTTTAAGTATTCTTAGTAGATTCGTACTGTCGAGGAGCCGGCTTGCCCCTTCAGTAACATGCTGCCGAAGTCTTTCTTCGTGGGTTCTTGCAAATTCCCCACTTTCTAAATTAACATTTATATTGTGATCGTTTAGCACGTTCTGAAGAAAATAAGAACATAATTGTCAATAAACTATCAGAACCAGATATTTTATACTATCACAAAATATAAAGTAGGTCTGGGAGCTAAAGCAAATAAATATGGCGCATGGAACGCATAGATACATCAAGGAGTTTTGCATCCACAATCCGACACTTAACATAACCTAAAACAGCACTTTCTTTTTGGCAAGTTGTGTACGTTTAACCTGAATGCCACCTTTTAATCGATTCAATTATGAAGTGTAATACTCCACGATGAATGACGATACTGCCTTTTTCCAGATAGTCCAAAGCACCACATCACAAGAACTCCAGAAAAACGTAGCCACCGCTTGGACTGCTGCTGTATCTGTCACATGTAATGATGAATCAATTTTTCTTCTTCTATCGTAAAACGTCAAAGAAAATCATCTGAATCGCGTTTAAAAAAATCTAAACATAACCTCACTTTTTTACGGAAGTTGAACGATGCCGTTGAGGTTACATGTTATTCTAAAGGAGTTTTCCAATGAACCAGAACCTATTTAAATGCCATTTTGCGATCGATAATATAGAATTAACATAAAAAAAATTAAATTAGGTTTGTTAAAATTATTGTAAATAAGGCAACTAGTACAATTTCTAAAGTATAGGTTCGGTTTTTTCTTTTCCGCATTTATTATCAAACAACACTAATGAACAATAGTACACGATATTATTAATTAAAATAAAATAGATAGGATTATTGTTAATGCTGGGTGTGGTATTTATAGATTTAGATGTATTAATAAAGATAAGCTTTCATAGAATAAAAGTTGACGAACAACATTTACAACATGGCATGATTAGTTAAAAAAAAACCGACAGCGCGACCACAATCTGCCTATATCGCTATTCACTGTCGCATGTTGGCTTTCCTATTTCAGACCGCAGTCACCTGTTGTGTATTTTGTCTCCTCCCCGGAGTTCCTGCCTTTTTTTGATCGTGTTTGGCCTCCTAGTTCTTCTGAGTCGAGGTCTTGATCTCCACTCCAAAATTAGTTTCATCCACCTCTTATCAGATCTACGGGTTACGTGTCTAGGCCCATCTTCACTATATTTCAGCCATTCCAGAACGTTTGCAATCCTAATTTCTCCTCAGATCAATTCATTGGATTTTCGATCACTCAATTATTCATCTCCATAGTCAGAATGATTAAAGAAACTTTTATTTTCAAAACTCTAATTAAAAAAATTGTTTATTGCTAATAAATCATAAAACATGACATCGGAAATATTGTTTCGAAATCTACAATGGCGCCCTGTTATGTTTGTTTTGACAAAACATAATCGGCATTTGAAAATGCTCGCTAACAAATTTCCGATTGATTTCAAAACTTTATTTTTCAACCTGTTAATTGATTTTCTAAAATAACGTTTATGTTATTTTCCAAACCAAGGAAATCGTTGTTGAACATACTATTAACATATAAATTAATTTACTAATTTGACTTTAATAGTGTTTATAATTAGCGAAAATTATGTTGTAGATGGAAAGGTCAAGTAGGTTTTAAATGTCCCTTTTTCCACAGCACATAATAAAGTAAACTTTGTTTTTTTTTTAATGTGTTTTTTCGTTTTATGTGTTCATATCTATTCTGATTTAAACCGGCTTGGTTACCGGAGTAAAATGTGTCGTATAATTACTAGGTTATCTTTTAAGGTAAATTGTTTTAAAGTCTACGTATTAACAAAGTATTAACGGACGGAATTGTTATCGAAAATGGTTTATGATCCAACATAAAGATTATAAAGTTGTTATTTTATATCGGTATGTTCCATTTCCGCCAAACATAATCCAACAATAATTATTACATCGTGTGATGTTTTTACACGTGGATGTGAATTTCATATACAGGGTGGCTCAAAAGAAAGTATCAGTAAAATATGTGTTTGTTGCTTTGGTTTGGTGGAATCAGGTGTTGTGAAAATTGGGTAGAATGTACATGCAAAATGATCCCAAATTGTTACAGTTTACTTTGCAGATGAATCGTTAATTCTGACAATTTGTTTACGTTACGGATGGTCTTTGCAAGCTCAGAGTATGCAAACTAGTAACCAAATTTTTAGAGAATGGGTCTGTTTGTGATGTTAGAAGAAAAGGCAAACCACTAACAATAAGCTTAACTGAACACTTCCAACGTGTAAGTTTGTCGGGACCTTCTGTGGGTTCCTACATTTTATTTTAAAAGAAGATCTCCATAAGTATTCATATAAAATTCAGTGCAAGAGCACTGGTGTGAAAGCCACAATGTGGTGTGCAGTTTCTGCCGAAATAATTATTGTACCTTTCTTTTCTGGAAAAAGGACGAACAGGGACTCTACACAGCGGACGTTATGGGTATATTAAGTTATTTCTTAAATTTATTTTTTTCACTTGGATATCCTCTAAATCATTTCTTTATAGCCCAAAAACAATTTTGAAAAAAAAAATCCGATGCCGTTTAACCTTGCCTAAATGATGATACTTTTCCAATTCATTTAACATGGACTGTTTGCACTTTTTAGATATTATTTTTTTTATCCCTTATTATATCGATTATCTTACTAAATATTTTTGATTCTACTTCTGTTGTGATACTTCTAGACGGACACATTTTTATTTTGGAGTCCAAAATTTATTTTATAAGTTTTCCGAAGGTTAATATTTATTTATACCATTTTTCCCAATACTAATTTAACATTTTCAAATTTATTGACTACCTGATGCTTTTTATTCACTGAAATGTTATATATTTCATTTTACACTCAATAGTAATTAAAATTAGATTTTAAATACGAAAAATTGATATTTTATCTTAATTAACTCTTATTTCACAACACCATCTGTTAGACAACTGTAAAAGTTCTACAACCATAAAACTAAAGATAAATGTTCATCTGAAACGGTATTAAACAAATTTAAAAGTCATTTATGGTTCTTGAGCCCCGAAACATTTGCACTCTCATTTTTTGACCCAAACATATCGCTACAAGTATGGTTCAAGCCATTCAGTGACTTTCATGACTTTGATTGTCCCAAAAGGTACACAATAAATAATAACAATGATATAAAAAATTACAAAAGAAAGAAATAGACTACTTTGTAAGTTATTTTACGAGAGATTTAATATCAATGAAAACTTTTTAGAGATCGATGTTGAAACGTGGTCAGAAAATCGTAATTATTTTGAAGGCTTAAAACTTATTAATAGTATGAAAATTGTTAATGATGTAGCACAGAGAGCTATACAGTTGACGCAAGAATTTATCAATGTGCTCACTAAATATGAAAACCAAAAACAATATCTTCCTCAAGTGATAAAATACTATAAAAGTAAGTTTCCAAGTGCGACAAAAGAATGCGTGACAAAAAATTAATATTTCAATAGTTATTATTATTATTATTCACGTATGGGCCCTGGTGGACCACGCGAAGTACAATTAGAGGCGTTTGTTGTTGTTAGCCTTCCTTTGAGCCCATACTAATTTCATTCTTTCGCTAGGAGCTTTTTTCCTTTCGTCAGACCAAGTTGTTCCAGTCTTCCTACATTTTTCTCTCTGGCCAACCTTCCAAACGTTAACCTTGTGTCTGAAACAGCCTCTATCCTGAATTTCACTTTGTGTAATATTTGCTGATCTTAGGTCATCTTTAATTGCAGTTCAATTGCAATTCAATAGTTATACTATATTTATTTTTTAATTATGAACATTCTTGTCAGTTGATTAACCGGAACCCCCATCCATCTCCCACATTGAAGGACACATGTTTCGTCTGTTGGTGGTTAGACTCATCAGGGTACCGACATATGCTCTCTCGTCAAGAATAGAGAGATCACCGCCACAATCAAACAACCCAAACTTTCGCCGATTTCTCGTCGGATGGTTTATACATTACTTTGAACTGCATCCAATGATACAACTGTAGTCAGGAGTTATACACTTTCAACCGCTGGGTTCCACAATCTCATGTGGAACGCATATATACTACTCAAATATCAAAGAGCAGTATGTTCTAAGCTTTAAACTTATACAAAGAAACACGAAAATTGAAATCTGTAAAATACTCAACAAGAATTATACAAGGATCTGAATACATACAACAAGGATACAACGGATCTATCTGGATTCAGACGGATGGGTCATGTGGTGAGAATGTCAGAATACCGAAAACCCAGGATATTCATGGATGGACGAATATGAGATAATATAAAGAGAGGTGAACGAAAGATATGACAGCAGGACAATGTAATAAGAGATGCTGAAGAATTTATGCACGCCAAAAATTGGAAATGGTTTGTTGGGGATTGATTCCCAGCTGCAGCACCACAAGAAGAAGAAGACTATATATATATATATATATATATATATATATATATATATATATATATATATATATATATATATAGTCTTCTTCTTCTTGTGGTGCTGCAGCTGGGAATCAATCCCCAATATATATATATATATATATATATATATATATATATATATATATATATATATATATATATATATAATATATATATATATATATATATAATATAGGTTCAGAGGTTCAGATTCTTCAGGTCGCCGACCTCGAGAGACGAAATATATGCCATCCAGTTGAAGGGATAGGTGGGGCTCCTTCCAGGTCAAGCAAAAATGTTCATTTAGGCGGAGACGCAGGTTGTTGTATGTTGTTGTGTGTGTTGAACGGTTGGGTGTGTGATGACACTCAGCTACTGCTGTCTCATTGGACACAGTCCAAGAAAATTTAACAGTACATATATACGCCATCCGACGGGAGGTCGGCGAAAACATGGCTTGTTGACTGTGGATAGGGTCTCCCTATTCTTTATGGTATGGTATATGTCCGCACCCTGAAGAGTCTGAACCTCGAGAGACGAAAAATATGTCATCCAGTTGAAGGGATAGGTGGGGCTCCTTCCCGGTCAAGCAACTAACAAAAGTGTTCATATAAATATATATATATATATATATATATATATATATATATATATATATATATATATATATATATATATATATATATATATATTATAATTTTTTTATTTATTGGGACTTTCGGTCAGTAATTAAGTTTTAATTTTTAATTTTTTTATTAACGTTTCGGTTCAACAATGAACCATCCTTAGAATAATTCTACAATACATATAACTTTTATAAAAAAACACAAACTTACATTTAAAAACCTACCAATATTAAATTAAACAATTAATTTTTAAAATTTTTTAACTAATATGTGATAATTTTGTATAAAATTTTTAAATGACATATTTGACTTTGACATATTTAACAATTCTTTCACCTTTAAATTTTTGTTTTTAATTATAACCTAATTGTTTTGAATTTGTTATGTGTAATGATATTAGATGCAAAAATAAAAAAATATGAAAATTTATTATTTAATAATGTTATTATATATACAACTTAAATTATCTGTATCATTTCTGAAATTAATGGTATTATATGTTTTTTTTATATAAATCATTTCTTTTATATTTCTTTTTTATAATGTTTATCAAAATCTAGGATTTTTATGTCGTTAAAATTAAAGTTGTGTTCATTATCTATAGCATGCCTTGAAAGGGCAGTTACGTTTGGTTCTAAGTTTCTAATGCTTTTTTTATGTTCATTAATTCTGTTTTTAAATAATTCTGTTTTTTAATTAGAAACTAAGAACCAAACGTAACTGCCCTTTCAAGGCATGCTATAGATAATGAACACAACTTTAATTTTAACGACATAAGAATCCTAGATTTTGAAAAACAATATAAAAAAGAAATATAAAAGAAATTATTTATATAAAAAATCATATAATATCATTAATTTCAGAAAGGATACTATAACATTATAATAACATTATTAAATAATAAATTTTCATAATTTTTATTTTTCCATCTAATATTCCACATAACAAATTCAAAACAATTAGGTTATAATAAAAAACAAAAATTTAAAGGTGAAAGAATTGTTAAATATGTCAAAGTCAAATATGTCATTTAAAAATTTTATACAAAATTATCACATATTAGTTCAAATATTTCAAAAATTAATTGTTTAATTTAATATTGGTAGGTTTTTAAATGTAAGTTTGTGTTTTTTTATAAAAGTTATAGGTTAGTTATAGGTATTGTAAAATTATTCTGAGCATGGTTCATTGTTGAACCGAAACGTAAATAAAAATTAAAACTTAATTATTGACCGAGAGTCCCAATAAATTTAAAAATAATAATAATAACAAACGGTCAAGAGAATTTATGTAATAATATATATAATATATATATATATATATATATATATATATATATATATATATATATATATATATATATATATATATATATTAATATATATATATATATATATATATATATATATATATATATATATATATATATATATATATATATATATTTATATATATATATATATATATATATATATATATATATATATATATATATATATATATATATATATATATATTTATATATATATATATATATATATATATATATATATATATATATATATATATATATATATATATATATATATATTTAAATTAAGATAAAATATCATTTTTTTCGTATTTAAAATATGTTTTTAATTACAATGGAGAGCACAAAATAAAATATATAACATTTACATGAATAAAAAGCATCGGGTAGTCAGTAATTTTGAAAATGTTATGTAATTATTGGGAAAGACGGAACTTAATAAATACATTTTTGATTCCAATTAAAAAATCAAGCAGAATCAAGAATATTTAGTAAGATAATCAAGTTTTTAGGCTATCAAGAAATGATTTAAAGGATACCCAAGGGAAAAAAGTCAATTTGGGAAATAACGGACACCCTAAGATATATGCTTGAAAACTTTTATTTCTTTCGATTAGAAGACGTTGAGGTCTATTGATTTCAACAGGATGAAGAATCTCTTCCACCTCTCGCAACCATAAATACCTACTGACCGAATGAGTGTTTTATAAATCTTACCTTTCGTGTTCCCTTGTATAAGTTTCTGTTTTCTTTTTGTATTAGGTCTTTTTTTTCCATCACCTTTGTTTTGTCTAAATTTCCAAACCGGCTCCTTTAGCTTTCACCTTTATTTCATCATATATCTCTTTCAATCATATATTTCATTGTGATAATCTGTTTAGGCCATCTCCACATTCTGTTATTTGTATCTTTTTATTTTTCTCTGTTTTATTTACGTCTCTGTCTTGCTTGTTCAATATTATTTTAAAGAAGACTGGTGCCAATCCATCTTTTTAGCATAAACCTTCTCCAGTCCCAAATTTAATCGTAGTGTGCTGTTAAACTTTTACTACGGTCTTAGCTAGTATAACACATTTCCTCCTTATCAAAACTATTTAACAGAAACATGGAAGAAGAGGAGAGCATTAGCAAAACTGATAGTATTATTACAAGTATTTTTGAAATTAGAAATAAATTACTGAAAAAACCCACTAAAAAGGATTGAATGAGAATTATTTATAAGTAAGTATCTGTTTACATATAGGGTAATGTCATGGCCATCGATGGTTTGTAGAGATACTCACAAAATATTTCGATTACAAAGCGGTGTATTAACGACAATGGTTTATTTTTTGCATTTTTATTAGTGAGATTTTAAGATGGACGTGATATATAGTCAAAACAAAGCTGAGGAAGCGATACCGCATAATTAAATATTGCAGAAAACGAATTGAGATAATACAAGGGAAATTCAGAAAATCTATGAAATATAAAAATTTCTGCACGTCTTTCTCTGTCATCTTCAAATTTTGTTTTGCTTTCTTTGTTTATCTTCTAGCTGCTTCTCTCCATGTTCTTCACAGTGTTTTTACTATTCATTTGTTTTGTTCATTTTCTATCCTTTGTTCGGTTTACCGAAAATTAGAATCAACATAGTCAAAATAGTCAGTACAGAGTTTTCCGATAAGGGTGTCATAATTTTGAAATGTAATAGCGGCAACGAGGTTCAAAATATAAATATCATTCAAAGACTGTTGCGTTCACTATAGCGGGACAATTCACCATGGAAAGATTCACGATTAAACAGTGCGTAGAAATTGGAAGTTGGAAGCCGATCCGAACTTTGGCGAAAAATAACTTTTTTCCGACGAAGAGAGCTTAACAGGTTTTTAAACAAACATTAACTATATGATTCGAGCCAATAAAAAGTCTCCACTAATTCAGGAATTATAGTGGATTCATGAGTGATAAAAACTTTCTTTTTGCACTGATAATAGTGGATATAAATAAATACTTTTTTTTCTTATAACAAGATGGTGCGACTAGACTGACAATTGATTTAGTGCAAATAAGTTCCTGGATGCTTTACGTCGCGAAATGGTCCTATAGCACTATAAACCCTGAACAATTCTTGATCTTCGAACGAAACATTCAGGCCATCGCGTGTGAAAAGTAATCGAAATTGGGTCGTTCGAAAAGTACTCGACTTTGATACAGGCATGGCACAAGTGTTATTGGTTAGATGATATGCTGGAAAGTTTCAAAGGCGTGTTCCAGGCAGTTCATGCAGAATTAATAAAATTGTAGTTTGAGCTGTTGTAAAGTACATTGTTTTAATGCTTTAACTCGGACATACATACAAAAATAATTAGAATATACTTTAGAGGATTCTTCGCCTTCATTTTCGATAGCAAAAAAGTAGGGTGCTGAATTTAAACGTGGTCGTACATCCAGTGAAAATGATGAAAGATCGAAGTGACCGCCCACACAACGTGGATTATCACTAGGGAGGATGGTGTTTCGCTGCTGAATCAGATACTATTCAGGCTAAAAATTTACATCTGATGCGCCTTCATATAATAGGTTTTTCAAATTGTTTTTTTTAGTTCTTGAATTTAGCACATATTGCGTTGTGAATTTGCCTAAATTTAAGCGTTCAGTGAAAAATATTTTTAGAAAATTAAGTAATTTTTACGGTTTGCACAATCGTCCATCTGAAAGCACTATAAATTAAATTGTTCAAAAATTTCAAGAAGCTGGTTCGGGGGAAGATAAAAGAACAATATATAGGCGTAGTAGTCGTTCAGAAGTTCGTAGTATTGCTGAAGACTCAGAAATGTTCATTAGTCGACGTTCACAAGAATTTGGACTCAGTGAATGGACTCATTATGGAGTATTTTACGAAAGAATTTAGCTCTGAAGGCATATAACGTTGAAATGACAGGAACTAAAGCCAGAAAACAGATGATTTTTCTCAAATAATCATCTTTTCAGATGAAGCATATTTTGAAATTGGTGGTAAAACAAAATTGCCACATTTCGGATGAGGGAGATGCACGATTGATTCATGAGACACCTTTACATCCTAAACGAGTCACTATTTGGAGTGGATTATGGTCATGAGGTGTAATTGGACCGTATTTCTTTCAGAATGATGCTGGTGAAACTGTAACTGTAACGGTGATGTTAATTGGTCACCAAAATCATGTGATTTGAGACCGTTGAACTATTTTCTTTAGAGTTACGTTAAAAACAAGATCTATAAGGACAATCCACAATCGATTATTGAACTAAAGGATGAAATTATTAAGTAATTTGTGATATAGAGCCACGGTTATGCCAAAATGTCATACAAACTGTTGACAAAAGAGTGGACGTTTATGGAGATGCAAGTCTTGGTCATTTGGCAGATATTCTCATTCGTATTTAAATGTCATACACCATACTTCAATTATTAATAAAAATTTTTTTGAAATCAACGCAAATTCTATTTTTTATTCAAGAATTAAAAAATTTGAAGGACCATTTACGTCTCCTGTTATTGCTGCAAAACTCCTGGCATGCCCTGTTCAAAGTGCTTCCGTATTCACCGGATTTTGTTCTAAGTAATCACTTCCTCTTCCCATACCTAAACAAACATCGCTCTGGACGAAACTTTACTCCAAATTATGAGGTGAAAGTTAAGCCTTTAAAAATGAAAAATTCTCAAAAATCTTGTAGGTTTTTGTTTAAATCGCAAACTTTTCGAACGACCCTTGTACATCATTGAAATCATTAAATATTTCTTACGCTGATAAACTCTTTTTGTAATGATACATTTTCATATTTCTAATATAAAATTAATTAAGATTTGTCTCTGTCTCTCATATCTTGACAGACATGTCGTTTATTGACAGAAATGTCAAAAAATAACAATTTCACAATAATACAAGACTTCTTCATTTGTCGGTCATAGAGTACCTTGATAGGGGCAGTAGTTTTTGACGCACCGTCGTATATACGTTTTGCAAACAATATGTGACTAAGCAACAGTAAAAAATAGAGGAACCGAGAGGCGAATGACTAAATAACAATGATAACATTAATTACAACTAAATAACTCCAAGGGGATTTTTTAATATTTGCAGGAAATACATTAGGGGCTGTTCATAAATCACGTAAGCACATTTTTCCGAATTTCAATACTCCCTCCCCCCATAATGAGCCTTAGTAAGATTTTTCATTGTATGTCCCCCCCCCCCCCCCTAAAAATCTTACGTAAGTTACAATAAAAATTGAGGAGTTTTAAATAACTTGAAATAAATTAAAATATTGATGAAATATTTTTTTTTTCTTATTTTATTAGTTTTTGTTTGAAAGTTTTTATATATATATATATATATATATATATATATATATATATATATATATATATATATATATATATATATGATCAAAATAGTTGAGTTTATATTTTAAAACTAGTCACAACCAATTGACAGGATATTGATAGGGTATTGCAAGGAAAAATCTCGTTTATTAATTATAGTATAAAAATCATTGGAGTTACCGACTGCAGAAAAAATGTGAATATTTTGCTTACCTAAGATTTGTTCACCAGCGCCTATCCCCCCACCCCCTCCCCCCTAAGTAAGCATGCATAGAGATTTAGCTTGATCCCCTTCCCCAATTACCTTACGTAATTTGTGAACAGCCAGTTAGATAACAATTTTTCCCGTTATTTTTTGAGATGACAGTGTACGTTTCGTCTGCTTTTACGCATTTATACATTGTCGTATATACGTTTTGCAAACAATATGTGACTAAGCAACAATAAAAAATAGAGGAAACGAGATGTGAATGACTAAATAGCAATGATAAACTTCAAATTATTTGAAACTAAATAATCCTAATCCTAAAGGATTTCTTAATATTTGCAAGAAAGACATTATATAACTTTATTATTAATTTTTTACGTCTTCTTTTCTTCTGTCCTTGGTCTTTCGTCTGTTTTTGGGTGTTCTCAATACCATTCTAATAAAGTATTTTTACGGAACAGAAAATAGTCGCAGACATCCGAGTCAGATGAATATGGTGAATGTTTTAGAGATAAGAGAAATTTCGTTAAAATGCCTACGTTCATTCGAGATGAATAAAATGAATTCGACTCAACAAACGTTTGGTAACTCTATGATAATATTTACAGTAGACTGTTTGCCCAGTTGGCAAAATTTTTTAACGTTTTCACTGGTAATTCCAATTTTGAGTCGACCTCGTCATACATCGTCAGTAATTTGTTTAAATCGTTCAGATTACTCATGAAAAAATACTCTAGGTTAGAATTTTAATAAGCAGAACGCACATATTTACAATGCATTATGCATCAGGGATGAAGTGGAGTGTAAATACTGGAAGGGAGCAGATGAAAGTGTGCCAAAGAAATCGAAAACTCTTCCCTCTACAGAAAAGCAGCTAAAAAGAAAGTGCTCTATTTCCACGACAATACACCTGCACACATCTCGAGTTGTTCCTGTAAAACCCCCGGACCTACACTTTGAAGTGCATCCACAAGCACGCAATTCACTAGATTTAGTTTCCAGTGATTACTTCCCCTTCCCGAAAAAAGATCTCGCTAGACGAAGATTCACTTCAAATGATGAGGTCACAGCTGAGACAACCATTTATTTTGCAGGGTTGAGTAAACCGCATTATACTGAGGGGGAACATCGTTGGTCTAAATGTATTGTATTGTAGGATGTTCTTTGTAAGGCTGAGAACTTTTAGAACGACCCTTATTTCTTAAAGGCACGATGAAATTTTTCGTTTAAATTTGGTAATTCTGATCTAATATTCCTAATGTTGGGCCAGCACTTTGGCTAGGTCAATTCTTCCATTGGAACCTCACAAGATGTGACTCAATATAAGAATTTATGCATACATAAGGTGTACTGGACGGTGTGGTCACATTTGCGCGTTAGCATGTTCAATTAGTATTGAAAGGCTGATGTTCTATGTCCCAGTGGGAAGATCAACAACTCCAAACTTTGTGATCTTTCTACAGAAAGGCTAGATACGTAAATATCTCTTGATAGAGTTGTTTGCCAAATTCAGATCGAAATCTTCTAATGGGTCTGATTCGTCTCATTCAGTTTTATGAAATACTATAGACGAGAGAACAGAGATGCAGAGAAGGAAACAATGCTGCAACTTGTAATTAGTTTTGGTAATTGTGACTTCCGACGATAAATGGATACTTTATAATAATCTACAACGCAAAAGATTATTACTCGCTCGAACATAAATGCCGGCATCTACTCCAAAATCAGATTACACCCTCCTTTTTTGTATCTGGTAAAATATTCAAGGTATAATCCATTTTGAACTGCTATAAACAGGCTAAATCGTAGTGTCAGATCTCTATTGGGAAGATTTCAAACACGTAAATCCAGCTTGAAGTGGCGTGATTCTACATCATGATTATACGAAACCCCCATTCCACAGAAAAAAACTTAGATGAAAGATTTACGTGCTCAGATTACTGTTTATTTATTATTATTTATTTATTAGATCTTTGCGGTACTTTTTTCAGTAGAACAATATTTCAAAATGTAGAAAAAATATAAAATGATTATATTATGCATATTTATAATACATTTTTAAAATCCTTCACGGACTCACCCAGTCTTATCCTTATCCAACTTTTGGGCATCGTCTTCACATCGTCCTCACTTCAACAATTCCCAATCACGATTTAACCTCCACCAAAGACATGGAGTGTAGTCCTCCAGGTCTGACGGGGCACCTGGAGGGCTCGAACGATGGAACGCAACTACTGGAAAGTGTTTCGTGGCGAGGCGACGCGTCGTGTAGGTGGGATTTCGAAAAAATATTTTTTGTGGTGGGGGCAGCGACGACTGTTGCGATAAGACGCGGACGCTCTTACGATGCGACGCCTTGAATGGGACCGGGCCGGTTGTGGGGAGTGGCAAGAAGGGTGGATTCTCATTTTATAACCCCTTGTAGCCCAAAATGGTAAACAATCAAAGTTATCGAGAAAAGAGACTGGTTTAGGTTAATAAAAAAAACACGTTTTTTTAAGTTAATAGTTTTGTCTATTAATCCTTTAGAGTAGAGTGGGGCAAAAGTCCTTTTTATGAATTTTATCCAAGAACAGAAAAATCTGGCAACGTGAACTCTAATCTTTATTAGTTTTCCATGTGTTTAAGTTTCTACTAAACTTGAAGAGATTTACCACTTTTTTGAACTGCACAACGCACGTTTCGCTAACCATGTTAGCATCATCAGGAGATAATAATCTATTATTATATAGCAGATTAAATCATCTCCTGATGATGCTAACATGGTTAGCGAAACGTGCGTCGAGCAGTTCAAAAAAAGTGTTTTGGTGTTTAGTGGTAAATCTCTTCAAGTTTAGTGCTTCACACCAAAGGTTCCAATAGAAGAATTGATGTAAGTTTCTAAGAAATTTAAACGTTATTGTGATAAGATTTGTGAAAAATATGAAGTAAGTTGAATTTTTGGATAAACATAGTCTTATTTTCTCATCTTAATATTTAAGATATTTCATGACATTAATAGTTCTAATTCTAAAACAAAATATGGGGAACTTTTATGTTATGTTTTAAGAATCCACAATGTATATGGTAGTGCCCACCGCACGGTTGCACGTAACAATAGAAACTATTTTTTAGTTTCCGTTTTAGGTCATATAAAAGAAAAAACCAATAGGAAAACATGTACGGAACAACCATTACAAACCAATAGGAAAACATGTTGCAAACATTTCTCTACGATCTACTCTACGATTAAAATCGAGGCATGGTGTTGATAGCTTGGAAATATATCGAAGTGTTCCTTCAGAGGAAATGGAACGTAAACTTGTAGAACACCGCCAAAATCTGGATAACCGGTTTTATGGTATCATGTTTAAAACTTTAAGAAATATCGCGCATATGTATGCAGTTTTAAACAACATAAAAAACCCATTTAATCCAAACTCAAAATTAGCTTGCAAAGATTGGGCAAATAGTTTTATTAAAAACTACAATCTGTCATTGCCGGCTCCTCACGTCACAAGTTTAGCAAGAATGATGGGGTTTAATGAATTTCAAGTAACCTAACCTATCAGAATTGTTCAAAAAATATAATTTTCCACCACGTGCAATCTACAATATGGATGAGAGCGGTATTTCCACCGTTCCTAACAAAATACGAAAAAAATTATTAGCACGAAAGGTAAGAAATGTGAGACAAAAATATCTTCAGCTGAGCATGGGGTGTAGTCACTATTGTTTGCACTATGAGTGTATCGGGTAATTTTCTAATTGTAATGAAAAACGAGCTGATAGATGGGGCTCCACAAGAATCTATAGCAATGCGTTCGAACTTTAGATACATAAATAGCAACTTATTTATAGAGTGGCTTAAACATCTTCGCTCCAATGTTAGACCTGATGAAGAACATCCCGTTCTTCTCATACTCGACGACCATTCTTCCCACGAGAGTTTAGAAGCTGTAAATTATTGCAGAGACAACTTTATTCATCTATTGAGCATACCAGCCACTCCAGTCATGAAATCCAGCCTTTGGATCTCTGTTATTTTAAGGCATTTAAAATATTTTATGCAGACGAATGCGATAAATGGTTGACAACAAATTATCAGGACAAGCTTATGAACGTTGCTTAACTATGGACAGGGGAGTAAAAAACCTTTGAAATTTGTGGAATATATCCTATAAATAAACATGTGTTCTCAGAGGAAGATTTTCTTCCGTCAAAGGTCACAGATAAGAATGCAAATCAAGTCAAATCTCCAATTAAACAACTGCGATTCTGTTCACCTAGCGACAATATCAGAAGAAACGGGTTTAACAAGAAACATTGCGGTCAATCAAACACTTTTAACACCAGAGAAGTTGGAGCCTGCATTAGCTCAACAACATGCGGAGAAAACACTAGTGTTCCCTAAGGATATAATTCCACTTCCAAAACGAAAATGAGAACAAAAAAGAAGAAGAGAAGGAAAAAATCCCCAATACTTACTAACATTCCTAATAAATTAAAACTGCAAGGTCTGGCTGGCTGGCTATATCTGGGAAATGTCATTAAGTCAAAATTCCACTTCCCAAAACTCCCACATCTTGTAATCCAAGGTTACGACATCCTTTCAAACTGGCTCTGTTGGCAAAAACTCGGTTATCTCATCTCTGCATGATGCTTTTCTCGCGCAACTCTCTCAGGAATTCATGAAATCACCTATAAAAAGCAGTATTATTAAGAAAAACTATTATTTTTATGTATTATAAAATTTTTAATCAAAATATACGTGAATTATTTATTAAACAGTTCATTATAAAATATATAATTTTTCTGTCAATTTCATTATTATCCCATTTATTTTTGACTTTATTTCTAAACCTCAATTATTCCTCTCAAATAATATTCAAATTTCCCTTTCGAAATTAAACACTACTTTTGGTGACACCTGTACATAATTTATTTACAAATTCAAGTCATTAGTCATCATAAGCGTTATTCACGGTTAATATTTTATTTATTGAGTATTTTTATATATTATTTATAATATTTGTGTGTCACGTACGAGAATTATTTAATGAAAGCGATATTCTATATTATTCTCTGTACTATAAACAGAAGTGAACAGTTCATTACAAAATATATAATTTTTCTGTCAATTTCATTTATCCCATTTCTTTTTGACTTCATTTCTATACCTCAATTATTCCTCTCAAATAGTGTTCAAATTTCCCTCTCGAAATCAAACGCTACTTTTGGTGACACCTGTACATTATTTGTTTACAAATTCCAAGTCATTAGTCATCATAAGCGTTATTCACGATTAATATTTTATTATGTATTTTTATATATTATTTACAATATTTGTGTGTCACATTCGTAAATTATTTAATGAAAACAATATTCTTTATTATTCTCTATACTATAAACAGAAGTGAATAGTTCATTACAAAATATCATTTTTCTGTTAATTTCATTATTATCCCATTAAATTTTTAATTCATTTCTAAACCTCAATTATTCCTCTCAAATAATATTCAAATTTCCCTCTCGAAATCAAACGCTACTATTGGTGACACCTGTACATTATTTGTTTACAAATTCCAAGTCAGTAGTCATCATATGTGTCATTCACGGTTAATATTTTATTTAATGTGTATTTTTATATATTATTTATCATATTTGTGTTGTTTTCCTGAAAATATATAAACGAGGGTAAGTTTATCTCACCTTTCTTTTAATTTTCGATCTTATTTAGCTGTATTGTTCATTATTATTTCTGTTCTTCATGGAATTATCAGAATGCATCGTGTGGTTTTTTGTTTATTGTTAGATTAATATGTCGTGCTTCTGTTTTAATTCTTATTGAACGTTAAATACTAGTTTTTTTAAGAAATGCGCTTATTATTGCATGCAATATATATGACTTTATTTTATTCATAGTTTATCTTCTTTTTCTTGCTTTATGGCGTGCGTCCATCGCATGGTTTGTCAGCTCTTTCTCGGAATCTTCCGATTTCGAGCTTAAGACTTCTCGATTCTCCAGTTATATGCCTGAAAATATCTATTTTTTTTTAGACTGTTTTATATCAGATATCTGTATTTTGTTCCTATAAGAAGATTTGCAGATTGCACATAAACTATAGTGGTTGATTTGTAGCAAGTTTTGTTACAGAAACCTATGATATCGACAGGTCAATCTCAGCCATTTTTATTGTTCTGTTAGTGTTCCAGTTGTAATTAAAAGTGCATTTTAATAATGGTAAATACAATTTAATGGTATTATAAGATTCATCCTGATTGTTCGACACCTTATATCATATATTTTATATTAACTCTAAAAAGCCAACAAATCTAGTAAAGAGATGGTTTTATTCTAATATTTTCTGAAGATGGAGTTTTGTCGAAAAATTGTCAAGTATTATCGAAAAAATATGGAATTTTATAAAACGTTTTTATTTCTGTTTACCATTATTATAAAGTGAACTTCAGTGAAGTGTATGCAGTATAAGTGTTTAGTTTATGTATACGGGGTAAGTCTAGACTAGAAATTACAATAACTTTAGAACCTGCTTTAAGAAAATGCAGATATGTTTATTTATTGCAAATAAGCTCATCTTGTGTGAATACAACGCATTTCAGTCCCTTGTTTTGGCCCACATATCTGGTAGATGAGATAGGGTTTCCGTGGCTGTTCTCACTTTAAAACTATTATCATCTCTTGATGTTTCTGCCTCTTCACCGCCGACAACTACTCTGCCAAAATATGTAAATTATCTAATTTGCCCATCACAATTAGGGTGCTTCAGATGTCTAAATGAGTTATTTACGGCCTTTTACCACTATATTTTGCAGATTATTTTCATTATTTCTGTCTCCCAAAACGTTTTCCCAAACAGAACGATCTGTAGATCCAGCAGTTGACGAAAAAGAGAAACTGAAAAAAAACATAGAAAAAGCCGAAAAAGCCTTTCTGAAGATCTCGTTCGTTAATTGTATTTGTTTTAATTTCTTCAGTGTCCTCTTTTCATCAGTTCCTCTCGGAGAGATCTCTCTTCAGTTCATAGATATGAATTATTTATAGACCTCAAACTCTGGAGTTATTCACTGGGAGTTAATTCAACCGAATATAATGGACATTTAAGGGTAATTAATTCCTTTCAAGCCAGGAGTTGATAAAGGATGATAGCGATTTTTAGATATATCATTTGGAGTGTTAATTCTTTTTAGTGTGATTATTTTTGTAAAAATAAATTTTGTGCTAATGGGTTCGCCATAAAATTTGCGTGCATAATAGGTGTTTTATCCATGGATCGTGTTGTTAATAGCACATTTAATCAACTGTGACTGATGTTTTATTCTCTTTATTCTCGGACTTATTAGATTTAAAAAAAAGATTTGTCGTTTTTTTACATTATTTGTGACATATACACAGTGTATATACACTTTAGGTGTTTTGTCCGTGGATCGTGTTGTTAATACCTCATTTAATCTACTATGGCATTCTTTTCTCGTTAAGCAACCGGCATGATTTATTAAATTTAGAAACCAGATTTGTCGTTTTTTTTGGCATTATTTTGTAAATTTGAAATGATTTATGTGTACACATTGAGTTATATCTGGAGTGGTCATATATACAGATTATATTTGGCATATGCAATTTTGATGATGTGATAACAGTTGCTAAGTGCATAATAAAGGATTATAATGGTTAGAACTGTAATTTTATTCAAAATCCTCTCTTCTGGCATGGCTTCAGATTTCTTATTTTAAATCGATGCAAATAATGTAGTAGGATATTTTCTAGATTTTTAAATTGGACTATTTAGCGACCGAACGTTTACTGTTATCAAAATGGTATTTTTAATCCTTAATCTATGTAAATTTATTGTAAATTTGTTCGGTATTAGTAGATAAATATTTTGTTATGGTGAGATATGATAATTCTTATCGTATGTCATAGATAGTTGATGATATAAGTTTTCAGATTTTAATTTTAATCAAGGATGTGGGAAAATGTTTTATTAATATTTAATGCTTTAATGTTTTAATTATTAAACTCTAGGGTTTTTGTAGTTTGAATTAAACAATATGCACAAAAAAAAACTTTGAAACTGTATTGATCCTTTGACAAAATTAAATGAAGTACACTTTTATTTCGCATCGGTCAATAAGTCCCAGGTCTGACAAATAAAACACTCTTTTTTTTGCAAATTTTGTTTTTATTCGTCAATATATTCTCCATGAAGAGCAATACCATAACTCCAACGCTATTTTAGCGTTTCCACATCTTTTTTACAGAACGATTTCTCTTTGGCTTCAAAGCATCATTAGTACCATAATATTTGTCCACAAATAGAAATTGTGCAGCGACCTCAGTCGTCGGTTTGTTATTGAGATTGCAGGGTGGTTACACAAAAATACTCTTGTTTCCTTTGTCTGTGGGACAGCAGGACCAGAGAGCATCATTATGTAAAAAAAGTATGGCCTATTCGAAACGAGAATATTCCGGGCAAAATGAATATTAATGAGTCGTTGGTCGATCCAAAAAACATTATTCTACCTCCTTTACACATTAAATTGGGACTGATGAAAAACTTTGTGAAGACGCTAAACAAAAATAGTGATGCTTTCATGTATTTACAAAAAATCTTTCCAAGTATTACAATAGCAAAATTGACATATTTGTTGGCCCACAGATCAGTAAAGTTGTAAACTATTAAGTTGAAAGCCTTTTATCTGTTTGGAAGTCATTCAAAATGGTTGTCGAAGAATTTTTGGGAAAGAAAAAAATGAAAAATTTGAAAAATTGAAAAATTTCCAACAGATGGTATTAAACATGTCATTTGAGTTTTTTCCCTGAGAACTTAGGAAGTATGAGTCACGAACATGGGGAACGTTTTTACCAAGATTTTCGAAGAACGACATTAAGGATTCTGGGGATTAAAAAGTGGTAGGGGATTATTGTTGGTCCATTATAAGAGAAACCGACCCAAAAAACACATAAAAGGAAGCCGAAACTTGGCCATTTTTATTTATTTTTTTTATTATTCATACTAAGATTATTTTCCATTTTTTAGTAAATAAATATTTCTAAAAGCAGACGTGACACAATTTTTTTATTATTTATTCTGGAATAACTGTTACCTAAATAAACTATAATTAAAACTTTCAACTGGGGTATAAAAACCATATAAACTAGTGTAATTATTAAGTTGCAAGTTATTTTTTCAGTCTCTAGTCTATCTATTCTATCTATACATATAAAAATTAAATGTTGGTAACCGCATCACTTGCGAACGGCTGAACCGATTTGGCTAATTTTTGTTAAATGTTTTAATAGTTCAAATAAGCTTTTTTAAGGAAAGAAGGGGTAACAAATTCCGTGATATCTGGTCTATATTTTCAAAAAAAACCTCCTTTAACCTCCTGTCTTCGTGATATGCGACCTTCTTTCGCCGGACATTGTCAATAACTCGAAAAATTGTCAATTACTATTAAAATTAAATTTTGCACACTATCATAAAACGACATTACTTATTTTCTTACGATAATGAGCAACAGGAAAAACTCTTACTACTTTTCAATGGTGTAAATATTCCACGATAAAAATAGGTCGATTGAGGGAGACATGAAGAAACTTAAACCAATAAAATTCTATAAAATAAACCCGAAAACAGAACGGGATCTATTTTAACGCGCGTATAAATAAACCGCAAATTTATTGGGTCGTTCCCCAACGGACGAATATTAGTTTGAATTCACAAAAACTATAACCACCCATACATGCCGTAGTATATTTTTCTTGAAAGTATTTACAATAGCGTTGAAGCAAATTTATACTGGCCGCGGGAGGTGCTTTATTTTTATGTTTTTACAACCATAGAATAATATTTATACAACGATTTTCGTTTTCACTCGACGGAATTAGAACCGATACGAAAATGATATCTTCGAAAAATAATGTAGAAAGATGCCTTATAATCATTTTTTACAATACGAGAGCAACATTACAATCGGTTATGTAACTTGGTGTATTGCAAAGGGTGTATCAGAATGTTTTTCCTCTTTGACACTATACATAAAAATAAAACATTTGAATTAATTTAGACTTGATAATTGCTGTTAAATTACAGAGTAATTTTTGAATTTTTATTTATGAAAAACAACCATCCGCTTCTGCACACTCATTTAACCTGAAAACTAAAATTTGCAATCACTCGCTGTTGTTCTTTGCTTTAAAACATTAAGTTTGGGGGTGGTAATCGGTTGAAAACGTTACTTTTTAAGTAGCCCTATAGAAAAAAATCAGCAAGTGTCAAATCTGGACTCCTCGGAGGCCAGTAACCACCGAGGCCACTGATATCCCCTCAGCGACTAGTCACTCTTTCAGGGAATAAATCGTGAAGGGCTGCTAAAGAATCATTCGTGACGTGGGCAGTTGCTCCATCTTGTTGGAAAAATATGTTTTGGATTTCTGGAGCCAAAAAACTCCGAATCATATGGTAATAATGATCGGAATTAAGAGTGTGCGCGGGGCCACGATTATTCTCAAAAAAGTACGGGTCGATAATACCTTCGCTTGATATGGCAGCCCAAACGACAACCTTAGGCGGGTATAATGGTTTCTGGTGCAGTTCCAGCGGATTATCGGGATCGGGGAACAAAAAACATTCTGAGACACCCGTTGCATCAAGAGCATCCCAAAAAACCTGCACCTGTTCCCACATACTGCAGTCATCCACTGTCCACTGCTTCGTCTCTGGTGCATAATGATCATTTCATATTTTTTCTAAAGCAAGAAAAATTAGCAGGATCGGTTTAAAATAGGTCTAACCAATCTTGATACTTGTTCATCAAAATGTGTCTTTAGTTGACTGTTGAAGAAGTCCATCCATCAACCGGAAAGTTTTTTTCATACTCGAAACATTGTTAGACGATTATTTAATACGACATTGCGAATTTTTTTGGGCGAAGGCATAAATATATATATATATATATATATATATATATATATATATATATATATATATATATATATATATATATATATATATATATATATATATATATATATGCAGTGCTAGACTTTCCCGGACCGCGTCCAATGAGACAGCAGTAGCTGAGTGTCATCACTCACCCAACCGTTGGGTTTTTGGTGAGCTTGTTGTTGTACAAGATCGATTTCTCGTCACCACTAACAATCCGTGAAAACGGATCACTTCGTTGTCTGCACAATAGAGCTGTGTAAATTGTACGCCGTTATTTCTTATTAATTTCCGACAATAGATATGGAACCCATATACCATGCCTATAAATCTTCCCGATTTCTTGAAGATGTCTTTGGACTGTTGACCATGTAGCCCGAAGAGTGTTTGCTATTTCTTGGACACTCAGTTTGAGATCAGTTTCCACCAGTAATTTTAAAGTGTCGTTATCAAAATCTACACTTCGGCTTACACTTCGATCGCTATCAGATCAAAATCAAAATCAAGTCAAAATCACCATTGGATGTATAAAATTTATTGGATCCTGATGAACATATATTCATATTGTAAGATTTCTAACTCATATAATGGACGCAGTATGTTTGAAGTAAAAAAACTTACACAAACAAATGCATATGTATGCAAATGCAAGTATGAGATGAAAATAATGATATTCCAATATATTAGATAATCTAAATTAAACTAATAATTATCACCTACAAGAAATCGTCGGCCCAACATGGATAAAGCTTTAATTATTTTATATTCGCAATCCTCCCCTAAATTGCCCCCAAAAAAAAATTATAACAAAAATATTTCTATATTTTACCTTCACCATTTTGTCAATATATCATTTCATTTTTTACTACGTGTGTTCTTTCCATTGTTAATATCATTCCTGTAGTTTATTATTGTGTAAATCGGTTAAATTCTGTTTAATGTCTAAACTAGCACTTTGTTATCAAAAATTATCTAGACTTTCGTAGTTGCATTTGTAATAACGTCGAAAACTATGTATGTATTGATGAATATAATATTTTCCTTCGCCATTTTGTGAAAACATTCTAAATTTTTTAGCATCTGCAGTATAGTCAATGTAAAATTTAAACAAGAATTTTTTTTTGAATAATCCACTCCAAGGCACACGATGGTAGTGGCTCTGTTATTATAAACTATGAACATATAATTAGTTCAAATTAATTCTATTGGTATATATGCATGTGTTACATTATTATGAGATTATTACACAAAATAGCAAACACTTGTTTATAATTCGACGTGTGTTTTGCTAACCATGTTAGCATCATCGGGAGAAGGAAATAATCTTTAGAATATCTATAAACAGTAGCTTGTTTAGTAGTTTTGATACTATATTACTGTTTTTTGAACTATTAAATTAACTAAAACATCGAAAATATAATTACACAGAATATTACGTCAAAGTTAAGTTCGTTCGCGTCCTCATTTGGGTATAATAAGAATTAGGGGAAAAACATTTTAACGGAGTTTGACTTTTTTCACCATGATATTTTTCACAGATGTTCTTGATGCAAGAGAACAATTAAATTAATAACGATCTTTTAAGTAATTTTATGATCCTATGAAATAGTTGTCCATTAGGACAAGGTAACTGATAGTAATGAGGTTTGATAGTAATGACAAAAAATAACAGCACTTTTTGAGTGTAATCGTCATGGGTGAGGGCTCACCAGGATTAACCCACAATTTTAACCTACTTGGATGATCGTAGATGATCCACGTTTCGTCACACGTTACAATATTATGCAGGAATTTCTGGAATCTGGGAACAGTGACACATCATCAAAACAACTATCTTTATTTCCAGCTGTAAGTTCGTAGGGACCCGAATGACTCCCCTTTTAAACGTTCCCTAGCTTGTGTAAACATTTAAAAATGAGTTGCTGTGTTACTTTGAGTTCCAGTTCGAGCTCTAGCAGTGCAAGACAAATATATTCTTCCATCACTGCTTCCAATTCTTAATATTTCATTGTTTTTGTCTGTTCCGAACGTTCTGCATCATTTAAGTCAATATTTCCAGTTCTGAATTAATAACACCACTTTTTACAATTACTACATGAAACTGTATCATTTCTTAAACAATATAATCATGTCCAGAGCTTCCACAGATTTGTTTTATCAATCAAAATGCGAAAATGAGGCAGAAGACATCGCGCCTGTAACTGATTTTTCAGGTTATATTCGCAGTAGGCTTGTATATTATTTAAGTTTTGAAGCTGAAGGATGGCACTTTAAAATAAATACATGCAGTCGATGAAACGTAAGTGCTGAAAATTTAATGGATAACCTAATACACAAAAGTGTAACTAGAACTAATTTATACTGATAAGCTTTTTATTAAATACTTTTCAAACTGAATGATGTAAACCGACGATGGCGTAGATGGTTTAATATATCTACGCGCATTCGCCATTTTATCAAGGATTTTTTTTAAAGGGGTCTGTCAGGGCATTTCTGCTGTTGTCATCGGTGGCTTAAAAATGATTATTTTGATAGGTTGAACAAAAACAAGTCGAATACAATTTGAGATATTTTAATCATTCACTAATACAAAAACATTTTAATGAATTTTGTTATTTTTCATAATAGTAAAATTTTATTTAATCACAATAGTTGTTTTTGCTGTTAAGAAGATTTCATCCAGCTTGGACTTACTAACATATATGCAAAAAACCCCCCCCAGGGGACCACAAGGAAAACGAGATCGAAATTAAAAAAAAAAGAATAAAATCGAAAATCCAAACAAAAGGTTTTAAATACTACGATCAGTTCGAAGGATGACGATTTTCCTTAACAAAATAACTCCTTAGTTGATGATGTGAGTTTTTCTCGGGATTTTTTCTGTTAAATAACTCAAGACAAAGTATCATGAAAAATTCGACTATATTACTGAAAGTTTGTTGGTTCTTTTTCTTGTTCACATTACTAAAGAATTATTTTGCAATATCCTCTTACATACAATATAAACAAAAATAATAATAATAATAAATAAATAAAACAGACTTGCTCTTTCCCTTAAAGTTACTATATGTACAAAAAAAAACTAAAAAAAAAACTTAAAATAAGAATTTTTGCTTCACAAGCAGTCTGACTAAAATTGTACGAAACAAAAAAAAAACGATTAGACAAAACATTGACATGACTATTTTTTTTTAATCTTATAATACATTGCACCGCATCAAGTGAATGATGAGAACGAAATAAATGAAAACGTACAACAAAATTTTTAAAAACAACTCAGTTTCTCTCCAGTTTTCTTTATTTTTTAATAATCCAGGATTTCCTAAATTTTCAGGTATCCAGAATCTACAGTAGTGGGAGAAAATACAATTCACTTTTATTTATTTTCAATTTGGCAACATTGATTTTATTTAATGCTACTTTATTTTTGCTATACTATGGGTATTTTATTTATTAACACATTTTTTTGCAATAAAAAGTATGCTTAGAAAAAACTATGGAAACTTGTTATTTTATGTTTTACATTCTTTATTCATTACAATTTCGTGAAAATACACACTGTAGCAATAATGTCGTCCTTGTGTGTGGAAATAAGTGATAGTTTGATGGTACAAAGTCTGGCGAATAAGGGTGGGCGTAATAGTAAATCGAAGCCTATTTTGTTTAGACCCCTATGTGGCAAACTATTCGTTCACAATATGTTTAGTGTGGATATTTAAGGCGTACACTATAAGGTGTATCTTTAAAATTTTCTAAATGCACACATCAACAGTCAAAAACCAAGGTGTTCTTTATATCGTTCTTCATCTCAATAAGAATTGTTGATGACAGCAGAGATTGTAATAATATCTTGTCAAAAACTTTGACATGTTCTTTATTAAACCAGTTAATAAACGCGTTGATCTGAAATTTGACACTTTGAACATCGCCATCTAGACGAACATTTCGGTTCGTTCTAATAATAATCTATACTTCAATTAATACCAACGCCAAAACGACCAAGGAATTCCACAGATAATAGTACTGTATGAATCGGAGGTTTGGAAATAGATGCAGATCAAAAAAGAATGGATGTATGTTAAATGGACATTTCAAGAAGATCTTACAAGTTATCAGGATTAGATAGAGTAACAAATGACCTAGTCAAAGAGACGATTGATTTGAGATAAACAATAATAGAGGACATGTTATAAGGGAGAATTCCAGAAGATCAGTGTGTATATATACAGAGCTATTTAATAGTGGAAAGAGAAGGTGCGGATTTACAAGGTTCTTAAATATCAGTAATAATGTTGGTAGAAAAACTCTTTTCGTAAGTGTAACAGGTCGTTTTCCGAAAGAAACAAGAACGATTAAATTGAACTTGCTTGACCTGGATAAGTGAGCAATAAAATTAAATCAAAATGACAGTTACCCATCCGGAAGCACGCCGAAGGTAGCGTAATGGTAGAAGAACATTATAATTCTTCTGTGGTAGATATTCTAGCAGGATAACGGTCTTAAAACCGCACATTTTTCAGACTGGTAAGGAATTTCCTACCCCAAAAGAAGAAACCCTGCGTGAGTGATCATGTCACTCTCCAAATTTATAACCCAGTAGCAATTCCCAGTTTACGAAAATTTTGGATTATCCTCTTTCACCATTCATCTAAAACAATTCAATTATTATATAGTATAAACTTTGATGGTCACTTTTCGATGCCAAAGGGTTCAGAAAACAAATATTTTTATGAAATTTTTATATTTACAATAAATACAATAAAGTTTGCCAAAGTCTTTTCCAATATGTTGTAAAATACAATATATAAAAACATATATTGTATATATATGTTGTATAAAACATTTTTACTGGCCTTAGACTTTCTACTGACCAAAATCTTTGTTGTACGTTCCATTCATCTTTCTAACAAAACAAAAAATTTTCTAATTAAATGCACATATGTCGCCCAAGCATAGTTTACAATCACAATAATGCTTATGCTTCTTTTTCTTCACTAACATACGTCTCGTCTACCATATACAATAGTTTTTTGCTTCACAGTAATAAAATCTTTATTTTGTAATTTCTAGCTAAAGGTTTTTCGTTTTTTCCTTTCTCATGTTGAAGATTTCGTCCCTGATTCAAAACAAAAAATATAATAATATGTTTGCGAATTCATCAATTTGAATGTCCCTGTGAAGGACATGCTACTTGTGAGTTCAATAAGACAAAAATGTAAAAAAAAACATCTCCAAAGTTTAATTTATCTTTACTAGCTTTGTATATTTTCAAACCTGTCACACTTCAGGAATAATAGTAATAGCGAAAAAAATAATATATTGTATTCTATATCAATTCTATAGAATTACATTGAACTAGGTGGCCTTTTTAAATAAGAATGGTTTTTTTTTTGTTTTATTTACTTTTAGGATAGAAGTAATTCACAATTAATTATGGAATAAACTTTGAAAAACTGCTGTTATCTATAAATTCTATAGAATAATAATTCATGACAGATTACTTTGAGGTTTTTTTTTGGTTATTACTGTCAAAATTGCCATAATTCACCGAAGTATATGAAAAAAGGAAAAATGTGTAAATAAAATTTCATTGAAAATTTTATTCTATATTCTATAGAATGATGTTGAAAGTGATCTTGTAATTTTGATCGTTTTCTAAATTGTTTCTAAAATAATGTTACAGTTCCAAATTGAAATTCGAAGTAAAACTATACAAAAACTGAAAACAGGAAGTTTTGTTGTATTAATCATTCTATAGAATGATATTGTGTATTTGCAACGTTTTACGTTATTTAAAGTTACAGTGTATTAGTCGAATTTACAATTGGGGCTATTAAAGTAAAAAATATGTTCTGTATTAATTCTATAGAATATTATAGAAGCTGTATTCAGTTTTTAGATTTCATAAAGATGAGAGTTTTTCAATTTGGTTTCAGTGCTATATCGAAAAAAATGCCGTCAAAAATTGAGTTCTAAATTCTATAGAATGACAATTAATTATTGTTTAGTTTGGTTCAGTGGTTTACAAGGCTGGTTTTAAATTGAAGTTGAAAAGAAGTATTACTCAAAAAACTGGAAAATAAAATTTTATTCTATATTCTATAGAATTACATTGAAATATTTTTAGTTTTTAGTACTACCATGAAAATATTTTTTGTTTAATGTTAGAGCAACAATTGAAATTGGAAATATTATAATATATTAATTCTATAGAATGACACACTTTTTTTAATTAATTTTAATACTGGTAAGAAAATTGGGTTTTGGTGTCAGAAATGGAATAGTTTTACAGTGGCAAATATTAGTAAACAAAATAATAATACGTAATAAAATATAGAATTTGAAAATTTAATTCTATATTAGTTCTGTAGAATGATATTAGATTGTGTTTAGTTATGGTGTAATAAGGAATTAATATGATGTTTGGTTTGGTTAGTGAAAGGAAAAATTTTATTCTATTTTCTGTAGAATTATATTGAGATATTTTTAGTTTTGGTAGTATTATCAAAATATTTCCTATCCTTAGGAGTGAGAGGATATAATGAGAAATATATATCTTAAATATTGAAATTGGAAATGTTATGCTATATTAATTATATAGAATGACAATAAATGACTATTTATTTTAATACTTGCAAAATAATGGTTTGGTTTTCTTTCATGTCAGAAATATGGTAGTACTGTTACAAAGAACAGTATAAAAAGTGACATAAATATAAAATTGGATAATACGATATAGAATTTTGAAATTATATTCTATATAATTTATGTAGAACGGTATTACATTGTGTTTAGTTGCAGTGATAGTACAGAATTGTTATTATGTTACTAGTTTTGCCAAAAAATGAGAGATGATTCCATATAAATTCTACAGAATAAGAAAAAAATCAATTTAAGATTTGTATTATTAGTTTGGAAACTGATCTAACTTAAGATTTATTGGAAAATGAAAACAGTTTATTCCATATTTATTGTGGAGTGTGTATCAATGAATTCACCTTTTATAATTGGATAACGTTTCTTTGAAACTACGTGCTTTAATACTGGCAAGAAGGCAATCGAAAACAACATCGAGCTCCTATTATTAGAATAGGGAATTAGTATTATTTTGTTTAAAGTGTGGTATTTCTGATTGCATCACAATTAGTACAGTTGGCCAGACTAAACAAATAATAATTCTCATCGACCTCATAAGTAGAGTAGAGTGATTTGGCTATAAATAAAGTATTTTTGTCCGATCTGCATAAAGCGTTTAAAATCGCGTTGCATAAACGTGAATCAGAGGAAAAGGAAAATAAATTTTGCGCCGCGGGAGATGGACGAACCCTACGTACCGAGAAAGCAAAAAAACGAAAAATACGAAAAAAGTAAATTGGGAACCGATAAGTGAGGCTAAAATTTTCTTAAAAGTACACAATGAACACTTTTTAGCAATAATTACAAATGAATATAAAAAAATTATTAACCAAATTTGCTTATGACAATTTGCTAAGTCTTGTTTCTAGTACACCTAGATGAAAGACCCTGCGAATGAGCCGACGACGCTACGAAAAGGCATGGAATAAAGTTCGTTCGTTTTAGAATTTTTCAAATTGTGCGCTCTTAAAATATTTTTTTTAACAATATATTTGTTATTCACAATATACTGGTTGGTTCTCTAGTTATTTATATCAAACTAACGATATTTTTTTCTTCGTTCAAAATAAATAAAAGTTGCAACGTTTCTGTTTTTTCTCTGATTTTTCTTGTTGTTTCATTGAACGGAAAAAAATCTGTGGTTTTTACTGTAAAAAAGGCAATGCCATTGATTTTACACTTCTACAAACATCAATGAAGGGCAACTTTTTTTATGGCCCCCTTGTTTTGTTATAAAAGGTCTAATGAGCAGCATTTGGGTTAGAAACAACTAGAAGATAATTAAGACTGATCGAAAGGAAGATCCCAACTCGTTTACGAACTAAAAAATACAGTATTTATTGAAGTGCTGTATATTGTTGAGTATAAAGAAGCTTAAAGATAGAGATAATTTGTATACAGAGAGGAGATGACAGAACGAACCTTAAAAAAATTAAGAAATTGGTCATCGATGAAACCCTTGTCAAAAGGAAGACTCAGAAGTAGGTCGTAATACAAAACAATATGGAGGTTAATGATGTAAATGAAGAAATGGAGAGAAATGATTAATGATTAAACATTACTACCGATTGTTACTCTTCAAAGACGTTTACCATATTAGGGTTAAAAATAATATTTAGCCGGTGGGAAAACCGAAGTATAGTATGTTGTTCCATTCGACTATTTTATTTTTCAACAAGAAAATGATAGAAAGTACTTATCTCAAATTTGTCAAAGAATTTCCGGAACAAAAAAGCAACATAAGTTTCCTGATCAACCTGATCTGTGTCCTATCGAATTAGCTTGGTTCATTTAACAATCGTTACCCTTCAGAGGAATTGCTATGTCCATAAAATTAGGGTTAAAATTGCTTGTGTAGGCAAATTTGGTGTGCAGGGAAATTATGTTATGGGTGCAAATTTTTTGAACGGTAGTGTATGTTCATTTTGTTGTTTTTTGCACTACACACACATTTCTTCAAGAAAATACAAAAGTGTAACTTTATTTTTCGTGTGTATTATGAATTATGGGATGATTTATATTTATTTGTTTGAATTTCACTTAAAGTTTTCAAAAATGTTTATACCTTAATTATTGATATATGTTTTTAATTGTTTGCTATTTTTATTGAAGTAGTGCGAGGTATATTTTTTTTATTCGCATATCTTGATCGTTCAATTAACCTTTGATCAGTAGGGCTTAATTAGAAAGGTATGGCCCTGCCACGTGATGAAATAAAATTTTCAAATAAAAACTTGCAGGTGTACTTCGAGTCGATATGAGGAGGTATTGATAAAATGTCAAACAAACAGCGTTTTATGTAGCATTTACATAGTAAAACAGTGTTAATACACAGAGGTACATAAAAAATACCTCTTAAAATTTTACTATTGGCACGGTTTTTGAGAAAATTTTCCATAATTGTGCAGTAGATTAACAAAACATTTGTAGATTTTGTATATTGGATATGACAAATCGTGTCAAATAAATCACAGAAAGTTTCTGTTTACGATTCTTTCACGTATTTCGAGATATATAAAATATGTAGCGCACACAACAATAGACAGAAGAACGATATGTAACATAAATAAACATTTATCTATGTACCGAATAAAACAATTTTATACTTTGTTATCTATCACTTTTATTTTTAAATTTGTGTGACTATAGTTTCGTAAAACGATTTTACATTCTCAAACAGTACTTTAAAACTATGATTTTACAGCTGTTTATCTATCCTATGTACCTGATTTTATACTTTTATTGGGGTGAATTTTTTACAATATTTTAAATAGTGGGGAATTTCGGATATCTGTCTGAACGTTTAATAGCTGTCTAGACGGGTCTTTATTATATTTATAAATTTCAATCGCTTCTAAAATGTTTTAATGTTTTTCTTTTTGGCTCTGTGTTTAAAATTTTTAAATTTGTAGTCTCGGGAAATATATGTCCCGCTATCTATGAAATGGTTCGCAAAACTAGAATGTTGTTTCTTTAATATGCATATTTGTGTTCTTTGAATCTGATCTGAAAATGTCGCCCCTTTTGCCCCACATAGCAGCTACTGCACTCGTTGCAATTTAACATATAAACTAAGACTTATATGCAACATATTTGTGTGTAATGGGATGGATTGATTGTTTTGTAATGGTTATATCTCAGTATGTGAGTTTTCTATAGATATTAAATTCTAGTTTATTATTTTGTTTGGATATTGGAAGGTCCAGAAAATTTATGGTTTGATTTTGTTCTTTTTCAAGTGTAAATTGTATTTTTGCATGGATTATATTTAAATGCTTTAATGTTTCCACTATAGTAAACCCAAATGTCTTCTACATATCTAAACCAAAACAATATATTTTTTGCTTTATCAGTTTTTAAGTTTGACATAAACAGTTCTGATAATAAACCATTGCTAGACCATGCATTTGTTTATTTAAAAACATTACAAAATTGAAAATAATTTTCATTAATGCATAAGTTAAAGGGTTAGTTCTGAAATATCGTGCTTAATAATTGGATTGATGTTATTTTTTATCAGTAAATTACTAAGATGTTTTGTTGTAATACCTTAGTTTTAAAGTAGTGTTTGAGAATGTAACATAAATTGTAATAAATTGTTTAAGTTATGAACTATCACAAAATACCGGACAAATCAATCAAATTATTTCCCTATGTATTTATTTAAATCAACAGCATTATAAAAAACTATCCAAGATAACAATAATTTATAATGTTTCAGGGACATACCTCTGTAATTAGGCCCTACTGTTTAATAGCGTTGTTTTGTAATTATATTAAATCCAACAGAAGTTGCAACTTTTCGAAGAAATATTTCGTTTGGATTTGAAAAAAAAATAGTAATGAATTGAAAATTAATAAATATTTATTGATAGAACATTAAAATTTTTGCAAAATAAATTAATGAATTTTACGTGAACATAACCTTTTTTATTTTGAATAAACATAACTATACGTTACTGAGCTGGCAAATCCAAAACAACATCCACCTAATCGGCTGTCCGAAGCCGCGAAAAAACGAGAGATGAATCGAAGCGTCGAGCTCCTCCAACAGGTCTTCTAAGAATCCTCCAGGATTTTTTTTGTTTCTCTTTATAAACAATATTTAAAAACAGAACAACGTTCTACTAATTTATAGATAATTGGTTTAGTTTTTCTTCTTGTTTCTTTTCACTGGAATATCGTTTTGTATATCTTATTTCTTTCTGACGATTAAGCGGGGCCTGTAAGCCAAATACGGTGTGATTCAAATTGATAGTGCTTCCACTAAGTTTAAGAACTGACCGCGGGATGTTATGAGTTAACTGAATCGAATTAGTTGAAAGGGAGTTAATTAGCTTTTTTTTGGGTCGAGTCTAGTTTTAAACTTGGTAGGCGCACTGTTATTTTGAAATTGAGTTGAAAAATGAGAGATGGAATGAAAACTAACCGAGGCTAGTGAAGAATTTCTATTACAGATATAAGAACGGTTTTGTTTCGTAAATTATATCGGTAATTTCAAACTTAATGTTATGTACACAGTACACAAGTAATATTTGGCTACTTTTACCGCGAAATCTGAACAAAATTTAAAACTAGTTACATAATGAGTGGTTTTAACGCGCATTCCTCTGATATTCCACTATGAAGTCTTTTTTTTTACCATTTCACTTCACTTGAAAGTGTTTTTTTTTATCACTGATATAAATATTTCTTCTTTTTTTTTTCATATGCTAAACGTCCATGTTGTCGTACTCATTATACATATATATCTAAATATAAAGTGTTTTTCTTCATTTGCGGCTGCCCGATCTCATCATTATCATCATTATCTCGATGATACAATCGTGACCTCATTTGGCACTCATGGTCGTTTCTTTCTTGTTTTCGTTTCAGTTCATGAAAGAAAAAAAAGGCGTTATTCTCTTCCTGATTTACTCAAGGTCATTTTGTTTTGATTTATTCACCGTAACATTTGACTAGATCTGAATTTAGTTTAAAATAATGTAGAAGGAATCATCTCGTCGTCGTCAGTGTCTCTTTGTCGGGCCAGCCTTCACAAATCGATAAATAAAAATGAAGAAATCAAAATATGGAATAAACTAAATCTCCAATGTTGAATTTATCGTCTAAACTTGGGGTGAATGTCAGACGGGCGGTCGATGCCCTGTTCCTGCGTCCCTTCGCTGCTGTTGCTGCTGGTGACGGTTCTGCGTCGTCGCCTGCGTCGGAACAATGACGCAGGGCGTCGACGTCGTCGCCGATTGCTGCGTCGTCTTTTTGCCGGTAAATATTTTAACAGTTCTTTGTAAAAAATCAGTCTTTTGACCACCCTGCGGAGCGTGGTGGTGATGGTTCGTGGTTCCCGTCTTGGACACCATCGACGATGACGTGGACGACATCGAATGGCATCGGACGAAGGCGCTTCCTGACGATGACCAGTCGCTGCTGGTGCCCGAAGACGACGAACACGAGGCGAGGATGCCCGCCGAGCTGGATCGATAAGGAGGTGGGGATTCACTTTCCATCACGGTCCGGTTGGGTGGCGCTCGGATGCATTTTTGGTAGATTTCGGATTCCTGCAAATAATAACATTCATCAGGTTTATATTTCAAACAAATTCAATACATTTTTTAACCAGCTCTGGGTTTGTGCACAAATTTTAGCTTCCCGACTGGCAAGTACTTAAAGCAAATAACCCGTCAGAAAGTTTTGTCGATATCGTATACTCTGGTTTAGAAAACATATACAAGGGGATACAAAAAACGGGAACTTTTTAACGATCCAATAAAACCAAGAGTAGTGGAAGAAAAACAGTTTATTCATAGTAACTGAAACCTTAAAATTTGCCATTTAAGAAACATTAATGAAATTTATCATTTATTATTTATCATTTAAAAAAGTACGTCCTTTAGATGACGTCCTCCTGTACGCATTCTTGAAATCTGCTGTTGAGATTCCTCATTGACCACTGCAACATGTCAGCTGGTATACCGTGAATTTCATCCGGAATTCTCTGTTTTAACTCAACCAGAGTTCTTGGTCGAGTCGTCGTCGTACACTTTACTCTTGAGATCGCCCCATAAGAAAAAAATCACAAACGGATAAATCTGACGATCTAGGGGGCCAGGGAACGTTACCGAATCTTGAGATCATACGGTTGCTGACCAATCCTCGCACAGCTTCCATTGACTGCCGTGCAGTGTGTGATGTTGCTCCATCCTGTTGAAAACAGGTTTCTTGAACGCGTGGAAAATTTTTCAATTCAGGTCTAACGAAACATTTTAACATCTCCACGTAACGATCCGCATTAATAGTTACTGTGATCCCCTGTTAATTTTCAAAAAAATAAGGTCCGATGATTCCATGTAATGAAACAGCACACCATACTGTCACCTTACTACCCTTTTCCTTCAGTTTGTTGCGCTATCTGCAGCTGGTATGGATGAAATTTCAAATCTAAATGACGAATTCTGCGAACACTCTCCCGGAACATTTCAACCGCAGCTGCTGCTTACGAATTGAACGCCGTGGGCTCCATAAGATAGACTCGCGTACAACATCAATGTTCTGTGAAGTACGAGCACTTCTTGGTCCTGTTGGTTTCTTCTTTAAGGCAGATCCAGTCTCTTCAACTTATTATCGCATGTTTTGTTGGGACAGTACCATGACGTCCTAATTATTAATTGATTTGTCCGTTACTTTGTGATACTTCATTTTTTAAATCGAATAAAACAATTTTATACTTTGTCATCTATCACTTTTATTTTTAAATTTGTGTGACTATAGTTTCATAAAACGATTTTACATTCTCAAACACCACTTTAAATCTAAGGTTTTACAGCTGTTTATCTATTCTATGTACCTAATTTTATACTTTTATTGCAGTTAATTTTGTACAATATTTTAAATAGTGAGGAATTTCGGAGATCCGTCTGATTGTTTAATAGCTGTCTAGATGGGTCTTTATTATATTTCTATTTTTTTTTTCTAATTAAAAAAAAATAGCTTATAAAATGTTTATTTTTTTTGCTTTTTGGCGCTGAATGTAAAATTTTCAAATTTGTAATCTCGGGAAATATATGTCCGGTATCTATGAAATGGTTCGCAAAATTAGAGTGTTGTTTTTTTAGTATGTACGCAGATTTATGTTCTTTGAATCTGGTCTGAAAATTTCGGTCGGTTTGTCCCACATAGCAGCTACTGCACTCGCAACTTTACGTAGAAACTCTAGATTTTGTATTTTGTGATGTTTTATCTTTGGCATTAAAAATTACTTTACTGGTTACTGGGTGGTTTTAAACGCTATTTGCAAATTATTTTTTATCATTTGTTTGTTTTACTTTTAGTAATTAGTAATTTTTATTTATTAAGTAACTAATGTTATTTTGTGCTATTAGTTTTATTTTTTGCAGTTCTATTTTTCTATTATTTTCAGATAGTAGAATTGTAAAAGCTCGGTGGATCATAGACTTATATGTAGCATATTTGTGTGTAATGGGGTAGATTGATTGTTTTGTAATTGTTATATCTGAGTATGTGGGTTTTCTATAGATATTAAATTCTAGTTTGTTATTTTGTTTGTATATTGAAAGGTCCAGAAAATGTATGGTTTGATTTTGTTCTTTTTCAAGTGTAAATTTTATTTTTGGATGGATACTATTTAAATGCTTTAAGGTTCCTTCTATTTGTCTGTTATTTCCAGTATAATAAACCAAAATGTCGTTTACATATCTAAACCAAAACAATATATTTTTTGATTTATCCGTTTTTAAAAATTATGTCCCACCAAACCCATTGCTAGACCAACCTTTTGTTTGTAAAAAAATGTTATTAAATTAAAAATAATTTTCATTAATGCATAAGTTAAAGAGTTCTAAAATATCTTGCTTAATAATTGGATTGATGTTATGTTTTATGAGTAAATTATCTCTTAATCGTAGACAATTTTTGTTCGGAATATTCGGGCACATGTGGCTAAAGTCAAAGGATGTTAGAAACCCGTTTTTTGGTATAGATAGTTTGCTAAGTTTTTTTGTAACGTCCACCGAGTTTTTATTGACAGTTTTGGCGAGAAATTCGTTATGTTTTTGAAGATTTTATTTAAGTAAAAAGCTAGGTTTCTTAAAGGGCTATTTGTGTACGAAACGACAGTTCTTATTGGAAAATTTTCTTTATAAATTATAATTAAATCGTATAGTTTTCGAGGAGCAGGATTCATATTGATTGCAGGATTCATCTTCGTTTGACAAAATGGTGTTTTGATTTTAGAATTAATGGATTTGATAATTTGGTCTTCATTTTTGTCGTTGTATTCTCTATTCATTTCTAGAGCCCTTTTAAAAATATATTGTTTTGGTTTAGATATGTAGACGACATTTTGGTTTATTATACTGGAAATGACAGACAAATAGAAGGAATTTTAATGGATTTAAATAGTTTCCATCCAAAAATAAAATTTACACTTGAAAAAGAACAACATTTTCTGGACCTTTCAATATCCAAACAAAATAATAAACTACAATTTAATGTGTATAGAAAACCCACATACTCAGATATAACAATTACAAAACAATCAATCCACTCCATTACACATAAATATGCTGCATTATAACTCTATGATCCACCGAGCTTTTACAATTCCACTATCTGAAAATAATAGAAAAATCGAATTGCAAAAAATAAAACTAATAGCACAAAATAACGGCTTCAAAGAAAAATAAATTAGTTACTTAATAAATAATAAACGGAAACAATTACTAATTAATCAAGTATATCTAAAAGTCTGCGTACATATTAAAGAAACAACACTCCAATATTTTGAATCATTTCATAGATACCGGACATATATTTCCCGAGATTACAAATTTGAAAATTTTACATACAGCGTCAAAAAGCAAAAAATTAAGCATTTTAAAAGCTATTGAAATTTATAAATATAATAAAGGCCCGTCTAGACAGCTATTAAACGATCAGACGGGTCTCCGAAATTCCCCACTATTTAAAATATTGTAAAAAATTAACCCCAATAAAACTATAAAATTAGGTACATAGGATAGATAAACAGCTGTAAAACCATAGTTTTAAAGTTGTTTTTGAGAATGTAAAATCGTTTTAGGAAACTATAGTCAAATTTAAAAATAAAAGTGATAGATAACAAAGTATAAAATTGTTTTATTCGATGACGTCCTAAGTTGTAAAAACGTCGGAACTTCCTCTGCGCAGCTTCCAAATTATCACTGTTTTTATAAAACATTTTTTTGTCTAACGCACGCTGTTGCCTGTTCGTTTGTTTATTTGCTCAAGGTCACTGTCCCGAAGTGCTGCCATCTGCTCATGGCTGTCACTACGCATTTCAAAAATCCCCGTTATTCTGTATCATCCTGTACATATACTGGGAAACAAAAAAAAGACATTGTAGATATTCTTCCTGTAGTGCTACAGCCCATTAATGAGCCTTGACCTCGTTCAACCTTCGCCTCCAACCGGGAATAGTAGATTGGGCAACATTGAATGTTTTTGCCAATTGTTTCAACATTCATCCAATCCTGGGTGCCTTATTTCGTTGCGTAGGAATGTGGAATGGCCACCTCGGTCACCAGATTTTTCAGCTTGTGACTACTTTTTATGGGGCTACATAGACAAACCGCGAACTTTTGAAGCTCTTTCCGAAACTATACCGCGCGAAATTGAAAGGATTCCTCGTGCCATGCTCGAAAGGGGTATGGACGATTTTGCTAATCGTCTACAAGATTGCCTCATCAAAAATACCCACCTAACTGATGTGATTTTTCTCACCCGACTGTGTTATGCATTCTTTAATGGCAATATACCACTAATGTATAAAAGCAATACATTTTGATATTAGTTGAAAAACGTCGTGTGTCAATTTTTTCAAAAACACCATGCCGGACCCTGTACTTCTACATTGGTTCTGTTTTGGTTACATTTTCGCTGGGTCATCAGCAAAGCTGCATTCTTTTATTCCCACTAGCTTCAAATTTCCGTGTCCGGCTTACGCTTTACTAACTTTTTTCTTTTATTACATCATCCGTGACTAAGTTAAAGCGTAAATGCCTTGCCTTATCTTATATAGTTTTCATACTTGTAGTTTTACACCAAATTTTAAATATATTTTAAGTATGATTATGTTACGCTTTTGTAAGGATCGTGTTAAAATCTGCATAACATTAAGATTACTCAAGATTTCCACCACTAAACATTATAATGTTAATCCTTTTTATACGAGGTGTGTAAATAAAGAGAATGAGACATTTTTTATTTTTATTTATTTAATTCAAAGTGGTTACCATGGGAAGCCAGATAGAAGCGCGTAGACCAAGACGAAGACAAAGATAGCAGTGCTGGAATTCAGATACTCAAATCGCCCTCCAATAATGGAATTGAATGAATTTTCAATATTGGGAAATGGAAAGTCACAAGATTTGCAGTCTGGTGAATAAGGGGGCTGCGGAGTCACTGTTTAAACTCTCTCTGAGATGCTGGCCCGCCTCCTGTTCAAAGGGGAATCCAACAATATTGTGAGATCGACGGCTACGAAAGACCAGTACTTTATTGCCCACCTCATAGGTCGCGTTTTCTTTTTAAACACTTTCTAAAATGTGGACGGTTGATGTCTTTCGGAAACAACCAGCGATTGTCAACTATCTAACTCAACCACAACCCAAAGAAACTCCACCATTCCCAACGTTCTCTTAAAATTAACTAAAATCAACTTCTTCGTAATCTCACTCTTCTACATTTTCAATCTTTCCCGGAGAGTGGTAAAGCAACTAGCATCATTGTATTTGCAGCATTATAGCATATTACGAGAGATAACGATTGTATTGTGACAGCTCAACGAAGTCAATGTTACTCATTATGATCCGATACTATCTGGTCATGCTATCAAATGATAGGTTTAAAAGTTTGAAGAAACTAGTTTCTTTGATCAGTTGTTAATATTCTAACGGGTCTTTCAAGTTGAACGTTTTTTTCTAATTCTTGAATAAAACACAGATGTCGTGAGTTTACCCAGGTCTAGTTTTATTTCAAAAGTGTAATGTCGTACGAGTCGTACACAATACGTACGCAAATCGTACACAAATAAAATGGTTCTGTTACTTTATGAAAATGGGCGTTCAGAGAAAATGTTCTTAGAAAATTACGTGATATTTACGGTTTGCACAGTCATCTATCTGAAAGCACTACCAATCGAATTGTACAACAAATTCAAGAAACTGGTTCGGTGGAAGATAAGAGAAGAGCAATATGTAGTCGTAGTGGTCGTTCACAAAAGCATATTGATTTGGTAAGTGAAAGTGTTGCTAAAGACCCAGAAATTTCCATTACTCGACGTTCACAACAATTTGGACTCAGTGAATCCACAACATGACTTATTTTACGAAAGGATTTAGCTCAAATAACGCAGGTGCTAAAGCCACTGGATCATTCCAAACGTCATGCATTTGTCAATTGGATCAAAGAAGATCATCATTTCAGATGACGCACATTTTGAAATTGATGGTTATGTTAATAAACAAAATTTCCGCATTTGTGGTGAAGAAAATCTACGATTGATTCATGAGAAATCTTTACATCCTAAACGAGTCACTTTTTGGTGTGTATTATGGTCAGGAGATGAAGATGTAACTGTGAATGGTGTTCAATATCGTGAGTTGATAGTTGGATTTTTGTGAACTGAATTGAATAATATTGATCTAGAGTATATAAGGTTCCAACACGATAGAGCTACAGCTTTATATTATTATACAACATTATATCATTCTGGAATTCTCTCCCTTCATCTTTTTCAACATGGTATCCCTCTGGAATCGATACATTGTTGCGAATTATAGCAAAAGAGTGCTAGTGGATCCTGATGTGTTGGCCAATCAATTGAATGTGAAGCCAAATAGTAAAATACGTAGGCTAAAACGTCTGCTGCCATCAGACTTGAATACAAGACTCATAAGTTAAACTTAAGACTGAATAGACAAATCTACTCCAGATTTAAGATTTATATAATATTTTTTAAAGGAGATCACTTACTGGAGTGATACCTTACATGCCACTTCTTTCTAGTCAAAACAAACGTTCCTTGCCCCCTGGGCAGATTGCAGATCTCCGTAGGAGTTAAAAAAAAGGTACGAAATGGATCAGACATAAAACTTTTTTAGGGTTAGGTAGTTTTTGCTATAACCCTTCGTTTATTAAGATTATTAGACCAAACCAGCAACATTTTCTCTGATCGTGACGGCAGTGAAGCAAATGCTAATGGAAGAAAGACGTTGTAGGTACAAGTACAAATAATAAAAGGTACAAGTACAAAACACAAGTACAAGTACAAAATATAAAATAATAATATAATTTGAACTATTACCTGTTCCGCATCCCTGAGTTGGAGCCTGGAGGCCGCCGACGAAGAGAAGTTGGCCCGGTGTTCTTCGCCGTCGGGCAGAGATATGCTGGGCGGTAGGTTGAGAGCTAGATCGGTTCTCATGGCGTGCAGTCGCACCTGCCGGTCGCGAGAGGCGGCCAATTCTCGCGCCGCCGCCCTTCCGCCTCCACGCAGCCGGTCCATGCCGCCCATACCAGCCGCGGCACCGGCGCTCACCACCGACAGCATCTGCAACAACAAGAAACCACAGTTAATTTAAACCTGAATAAACCACTTAAAATATATATATATATATATATATTTAAAAACTACACAGGGATATGTTAATAACCCTAATAAGTAAATAATAACGGATATATCTAACATATTTGAAGAAGCTAGTGATGGTATTTCTTGAAAACTTGTAGAACTTGGCAGCTCTAGAGACGATCTTTGTCTTGTGGTGTGAACTAGTAAAACTTCGAAAGCACTGACCCTTTGACAGTGAGGTTGGTAGTTCTATGTTTTATGGTTCTCCATTGATAGACTTGCGTATTTTTATTATTTAATTATTTTTTTATTATATATTTTTTAATTATATTAATCAATTATTTTCATGTAATTTTTATTATCTATTTATTTCATTACACATGTCGGCATGATCTTTTTAGCATTGATGATCATGCTCTTTTTGCGTCTCATTTAGGTAGTTATTAAAACACCTTGTTTCAGAAATGGCCTAGCACGTTCCATTTGCAAATATCTGCTTGTCCTTTATATAATGGGGTCATTAAAATTATTTGTACCTGACTTTGGTCTGGACAATGTAGGAATTACCACAAGACTGTATAGGGCGTGTATTTCCCCAGAATTTTCTACGAACCTTTAAGGCCAGTTTCATTGTTTTCTATAATTTAGTTTGTTTCTGTCTCGTTTACAGTACAGTCAAGTGTTTAAGTCTATTTTATATAAAATGGTAAAACGATTTTTTATAAAAAAAATTCTAGTCGTCGATTTTGCAAAAATCCAGAGGATAAGTTACGAGCTAGACCTATATCCGAGGAAGTCTATCCTTTATGTTTTAAGTGCCAAATTGGAGATAAATCAAGATAAAAGTTGGGCTCTTCATGTTTGCTGTGTGAGTTGTCACGTAAAATTAGTGAAGTGGATGCATTCTATGCAGTTTGCTGTTTCTATGGTGTGGAGAAATCTTACTGACCATGTAAGTGATCACTAAAACAGAGGTAATTTCAAAAAAGCAAAGGGACAAAATTCAGTATCCAAATTTCCCTTCTGCACTTAGCCTAGTTCCTCATAGCCAACCATGATCCCGGTGATTCTAATTCTTCATCGGGATCTGATCCACAACTTCCTCAGAACACCAATTGTGACCCAATATTTGTAACAACTACCAGTGGTTGGTTCTTCTTGGTTCCAGACTTCAATAGTGGAACCTGTTAGATAAAAATGCAAGTGTTTCACTTTACCGAAACGGACTGTAACACTTTCATGTTTTTATAAAATGGAAGGATTGCTGTGTCTGTTGTGATATTGATGGTTTAATGAATGGGCTTAATGTGGAACATATACCTTCCAAGTGACTTACGACAACTTAGCAACCATACTAAATCGTGTTAAATATGAACATTATCAGTGGGATATTTGTGGGGGTTTAAAAGTGACATATATATTACTTAGGACTTCAAGGGGGGTTTACAAGTATTGCGTTTGTTGTCTATGGGGCAGTAGGGCAACAAAAGAACATTACAGCAAGAAAGATCGGCCTCATATAATTTTTTTTGAACCTGGTACCGTACCCCCCTTGTTAACTCAAAAAAAGTGCTTCTTCCACATCTCCAACTCTTAAACTTGGTTATTAAAAGCAGTCAAAGCCATGGACAAAGAATGAAATGGTTTCAAATACCTAAAAGAAATATTTCCTCAGTTAATTGATGGAAAACTAAAAAAAGGCATATTTATTGGATTTCGAATAAGGAAGCTTCTATAGCCTATTTAATGAAGAATGAAACTAAACCCTCACGTGCAATATTCACGCATATTGCACGTGATCGTTACAGGAGTCCACTAAGAACTCTCCTCTTTTGGGATGGGGTATAGATGATATCGACAACTTCATCATCATCCTCTAAGACATTTTATAGAAACAATACAATTATTAATAAATCGAATGCAATTCAATAAATGAAAAAACTAAGGACAGTGTATGAGTTACTGCTGACAACCCTATGTTTCTGCCGAACGGCAACCTGCCTATCATCTGGGTTTTCATCGGCTCGAACGATTCCCGCCAATAGCAGGGGCGCTCAGCCTTTCTGTCTAAAATATCATGTAATGCCTGAATAATTGTGGCGTGTTCATATACTAAAATACCAAAAATATCTGTTCTTATGTAAATAAGGAATCACCGGGTAAAAACAAAAAACCAAACGGAGACAAATTTCTCAGTGATTCTTCAATTCCTCAGTGATATATATATATATATATATATATATATATATATATATATATATATATATATATATATATATATATATATATATATATATATATATATATATATATATATATATATATATATATATATATATTAATTGTTTTTAATGTATTGTATTGTATTTAATTGTATTCTTTAGAATCGGGAACAATACTGAATTTAAAAAATCTACCGAAGGCATAGCAATACAGTTATTTTTATTTAAATTAATTATAGAAGTTTCTTTTAATCTGCTATATTTTGTTACCGATTCTTTTAATACCGTTTTGAAATTATTCCATTTGATTTTATGTCCCGATTCCCATACGTGTTCATAAATTCTAGATTTATTAAAATCGCCCTTTTTAAGAAGGTTTTTATGTTCTTTTATTCTAACATCTAACGATCTAGATGTTTCACCTATATAGAATTTGCGACATTCGCAAGAAATTTTATAAACCACATTTTTGGTATTCTGTTGTGTGTTGCTTGGTTTGGTTTTTGTTAATATAGATCTAAGAGTATATTTTGTTTTAAATGTCGTTCTTATGTTGTATTTATTTCCTACTTTTTTAATTGTGTTAGAAATACCGCGGATGTAAGGAATTGTTTGAGAGTTATTATTTTTGTTATTAATAACTTGTCTTTATCAACGATTAACGATTTATCTATGAAATTTTTGGTGAAATTGTTTTTTATTAAAATGTCTTTGATGTGATTTGTTTCTTTTTGTAGTGTATCACTGTCGGTACAAATGAGTTTTGCTCTGTCATATAAATTTTTAATTACTCATATTTGGACTATCTGTGTTTGTCAGTTATAAAAATAATTATTGCTATGCCTTCGGTAGATTTAAATTCAGTATGATTGCTGATTCCCACAATCTTTACAGTAAACAATCACACAGTAAACCTCACCTATATATATTTTTTGATAGTATGTAATGATAATAAAAAACTATTATTGTCAATGTAAGTATCGTTGACATACACAAAAAATATATTTACTTCCTATCTTTATATAGGAAATATATAGAATATAGAAAATAATATAATTTATTTTTTAGATTCGTTTTGAAAACGGGGGAGAAGACCCTCCGAAACTTAACGTTAACAGTTTGTATTTATTTTCGAACATTTTTATATTTTTAAAAATTTTGTTCGTGAAGCAAATTTATTATAAAATAATCACTGAGAAATTTGTCTCCGTTTGGTTTTTTGTTTTTATCCAGTGATTCTTTATTTAAGAACGGATATTTTTTGAGTTTTAGATCGTGGCGAAAAACCCAAAAAAAGAAAAAATATATATCACGTGCTGATCACGCGTTGGTCATTGTTTATGTCGACTGTTTTTCATCGGTGAATAGATTTTAGATGATTTCCGTTTTCAAGAAAACAAAAATAAGAAATTGGCAGCTTGGAAGTGTATAATAAAAGGATTTCTGAACAAAAAGAAAGATCAAAACTATAAAGACGTCATATATTAACTCTCCAAAGCCAATGAAATACTATGGTATCGCATATTTTTAAAATTACATTTTTTACACGCCCATTTGGATTTTTTTCGGAAAATTTGGGTGCAGTAAGCGACGAACATGGATAACGGTTTCACCAGGATATCAGGATAATGAAAGCAAGATACCAGGGACTCTAAAACTCATCTATGTTGGGCAACTACTGCTGGTTATTAAAAATAGATAATGCTACAAAACACAGAGGAAAAAGTGAACGTTTTTATCGCTGTTTGATATCTCATGTAATATATTCTTTATTCACTTTATGCACAGTAATGTTTTTGCATAGATTTAGCAGGTTTTACATGTTTATATTAAATAAATATTAGATTGTAAACCACCGACCTCTGTAACAAATAAAAACGTACGTGCTGCAATAATTAGCCTATCATTTTCGGATTTAGGACTGCAAAATACTTCATATACACCTATTTTCATCAATGTTACTTCAAACAAGTTTAAATTTGTTGACCTTTGTAATGACTACAACAGAACGATATAATTTCGAACTGAATATATTTGAAATTATTGTGCGCGATGTCTCACCAGACTAGATATTATATAAATCAGTTAGCCGTTAAAAAAAAATGTTACAAAATTGCGGTATAGGTGCACCAGGATGTATCGTATCGCCCGAACAGATACGGGTGCAGCAATTCAGGCCAGACCAAGGTCGCGAATCCCCCCACGTAGATTCGCTGCACACAAACTAGAAAGACACAGAAAACTGAACAGCCAGTGTGAGATCGGGAGGGGAAACCGACGGATTATCTAATTAAATAAATAAGGCCTTCGATGGTACACCCACACGTCGAGGCGACGTTGCCAAAATTTGAAAGGCGCGGATTCCGTTTGGTTTGGTCGGTCTGAAAGGTCGACGCGACTAGGAAGTCCCATTTGAGATCGAGCGCGCATTTTCCTTACTCCTTTTGTTTTCTTTTCTTTTATTTTTCATTCTTTGCTTGTACTGTTTCTGTTGATCTACGCAAATTTTACAATCAATTTTACAAATATATTCTTATTTTGGTAGGTAGGTTTAGGACCTGCTTTTCTGCACACTTGTTTAAGGTATTTTAGAGTATGTTGATTCCTGGACTGTTTTTCCTTGTGATCATTCTTTTCTTTTTCTTCCTACTTTTTCTATGTGTCTGTTCTATTTTGCGTTATTGTATGAAACTAACGATCTCGAAAGTATTAACGTTGCTCTCTGCCTGTTTTGCTACTTTGTTTTTTTTTACTGCTATAGTTCTTAGGATGTTTGTTTTAGTAGTATGTTCTGTTCATAACATATAGAAGAGCAATATAATCATTCCAACGCTTTTCTCACATTTCTACACCTTTTTATAGAAGGATTTCTCGTTGCCTACAAAATATTCTTTAGTTTTGGCAATTACCCTCTTCATTGCAGCGAAATTTCCATTCAGCTGGCATTTCCTTGAGTTCTGACAACAGAAAAAACTTCCTAGTCATATTTGGATAATACGGTGGATGAGGAAGCAATTCGAAGTGCCATTCGTGCAATTTAGCCATCGTTGCCAACGATTTGATGACAGAGTGCATTGTCTTGGTGAAACATCACTTTTTTTGTTCATTTAGAGCCTTTTTTGCGATCTCGTTCTTCAAAACGCATCAATAACGCTATGTAATATTTGCTATTAACGGTTATAGGTTTCTCGGGGTCATCGATGAACAATATCTCATGCGCATCCCAATATACAGCGGCCATAACCTTGCCTGCCGATGGTTGTGTTTTTGGTGGCTTTGGACGATTTTCACCGGCTGCTGTCCAGTCAGCTGACTGCCAATTTGATTCCGGAGTGTAGTGATGGATCCATGTTTCATTCATTGTCCCATACCGCATGAAAAAATCCTTTTTATTTCACTTAAATAGCTCCAAACTTTGTTCATAATCATCAATACGTCGTTTCTTTTGGTCCGCTGTGAGTAAACGCGGTATCGATTTCGATAGCAATTTACGCATTCCCAAATGTTTATGTCAGGTCGGGGACTTATTGACCGATATGTTAAACTCACTATCAAAATGTTAGACACACTAATTAAAAATCAAGTATAGATATAGATAATAATTAAAATTAAATATAGATAATGTTTTTCTTTTTTTGGGTTTTGCGTCACGATCTAAACCTCAAAATATCAAGAATATCAGTTCTTATGTAAATAAAAGAATAAATAAAAAACCTCTCGAAACGTTAAAGTTCAAAAGTTTGTATTTATTTTAAAAATATATATAATTTTGTATTTTTTAAACTTTTATTCCTTAGGCAAATTTATTACAGAATAAGAATCACTGAGAAATTAGTCTCCGTTTTGTTTTTTACCCAGTGATTCTTTTATTCATACAAGAACAGATATTCTTAATATTTTTTGAGTTATAGATCGTGGCGAAAAACCCATAAAAAGAATATATATATATATATATATATATATATATATATATATATATATATATATATATATATATATATATATATATATATATATATATATATGAATATACCACAACCATTTAGACAATACATAGATAAGTTTTATTATTCTTCTTTAGTATTTTTCTCTATTTGTTTAAAACATAAATTAAAATGCTGGAAAAGGAATCAGAAAATAAAACAATTATACGTAAATATTTCAAAGAGTGGAATCAGTGGAAGTTTTTCCTTTTATGTTCATGATCTTATGGTATGTGCGAGTATTGGCTACAAAAAAGGTTTAGTGCGGTTCAAGATATATCGTTGACCGATTGGCTGTAATAAATTGTTTACAACCCCTGCCGTAACGAAACCCGGCAAAGTTACAAGAAACCTAAATAGGTTCGGGCCTAATAAAATAACAGGTAAAAAGATAAAATTAATTTTATACCTGGTTTAGTAATTTCGAAATATTTTAGTTTAGTTCGCATTCTTTTCTTAAACAGTGCAGTTCTATAATTTCGATCGTATTTTTTGTTATTCCAAACGTGCTAAAAATGTGGCGTTAAAAAACAATAATGATCATTGTGCCTCCGGTAGTGTTAATTTTAAAAGAAAACATATATCGCCCGATGCTAAGCAAATTGTTAAAAATGTGTATGTTTCTTTATTGAATAGGGGGCTTAGTGTAAATGCAGCCGCAGGAGAAACATCTTCATTAACGAAAACTCCGTTCTCTACAGTTAAAGATATTGTGACGAAGCCAATTAAAGCTAAAAAACTCAACTCCGTACTGATTCTGGTAAAAGCAACAAAGACTTAATTCGAAGCAAAATGTATGCTACGTATGAAGAGCAAACTGTGCCTACATTGCATTCATTGCAACAGCGACTAAGGAAAGATGAAACCAACATTCTTTGCAGCAGAACTAGCCTCCGGAGAATATTATCTCAAATGGGTTTTGTATATCGGGTCATTAATAAAAGACAAATATTAAGGAATCACAACGATTGCGACGATGGCGGTTAACTACTTAAACTCTATAAAAAAATACAGTTTAGAAAATCGTCCCATTATCTACCTTGATGAAACATGGTTCGATACACATGATACGCCTGCAAAAGGATGGGTAGATACATCAAGAAAATGCCAAACCAAAGCGACAGCGAACAAGTGAAAAATAATTACAATTTTATATGTTGGTTTCGAGGATGGATGGGTTCCAAATTGTTTAAGGTTGTCCTCCAAAAATATAAAAGCAGAACTTTTTGTGCCTAAGGAAAGCGTAATTTAATGGACAATGCTAGTTATTATAGCCGCCAAAAAAATTAAGTTCCTAATGCAAATAACACTAAATTGGAAATTCACAGTTATATGTTAAAAAACGATATATATTTCGAAAATACATATGTGATCTAGAAATATTAAAGACATTTAATATTAAAAAGGAATATGGATGTGATACCATGTATGCCTATATGGGACATACGGTTTTACGCCTTCCCCCGTATTACTGTATTTTTAATCCAATTGGGTAGCAAGTAGCATCAGGTAAAAAACCACTCCGATTCTGGTGCTCTTGAAGAAACTAGGAATATTTTTATTGACATTTATATGGGCAATTAACATTTGGCCGAGAGGCAACGAAATATCTTGAACCGAACTAAGTTAGTGTTTCTTTCTCGTCAAGTTACCTGTCAAGAATGTAAATATTTATTAGAGCAACACAAGTTATCTATTAATGATATAAGTAAAGTTGTTTCAACCAGATCCTCATCTCCCCCCTTCGTTCGATAAGAATTATAACTCTCTGTCTCTGATCTCCCTAACTCTGATCTGTCTCTCCATATTTGAATATCATTGAAAATGTCTGAGAGTTGCAGGCAATTTACAAATTTGGATGATTTGAAAAGTGCTATTCAGGCTTCATGGGAAGCAATGTCACAACAAACAATAAAAACAGTTGTATGATTCATACAAAAAGAATTTTTGATTTAATGAAAGGTAGTGGAAAGACCACAAAATATTAAAATATTGTTTATTTATGATTTTCTCTTGTTTATTTTGTTCTTTCTTAGAAAACTAGGGGTGTGTTTAACATTTCCAAGAATCTTAATTCCATTAAAGTAATTATAATTCAGTTTTTGTTTTGAGAAAGGTTTTCAGTTTAAGATGAGTAAAAAAAAATTACTCAAAATTCATTTCACATACACCTTTTTGACATTATGTTTATTAAATCAGCTCTTTCAATAACGCGATTTCTCCATATGAAGGATTATTATTTCATGCTATCCAAAGATTATACCCCATGCTCACTAGGATACCATTGAAGCTGGATTTCTTACGAATTTTAAATTGTTTTGGGCATGCCCATAACAAAAAATATCAATTTTCGAAATAAAAACTATTTCCTAGAGGCAAAAAACTCACGCCACTCCATTTCGATCCATACGCGCAAGTGTGTCAGTGATTGGAACGGGTGAGGACGGCCCAAAGTCTGAGATGGATGCGGTTTGCATTAGATTATACGTAGATTTTTTATGATACAATGATTCGGACACGTCAACGTCTTCCCGGAGAAGTGATGGCGAAGGATCCTTCGTAAATTCAAAAGGTGTCCGTCTAGAACGTTCACAACCGAAAACCGAAACCGAACGTTTACACCCAAATCATTACGCTACGATAAAAAAAATCGTTTAAAAGTTGTTTACTCGATTGGGTCGTACAGTTTATACTAGTCCACATACCGGACACTTACGTTTTCGATCGTAAACAATTAATTTTATAATAATCCTTTGGCGCACTAGGTGAGTCACAGGAGAGGACCATCTTTACGGAAACGGCTTTATAAAAAACTAGCTTAAAAAAGACTATCGCAAAATTTTGCGATATTTAAACTTTTTTTTCATAAAGGTACTATTCAAATAATTACGTCTCGTGATAAGAGCAACATGTCTCGCTGTTATCTCAGTTAATTTGCTGATCTGACGTAAGTAAATGGCCACAGGTTTTTTAGGAGTAATTTAAATTGTCTGTGTTTTGTTATCATCATATAATCTCATTGTTAAGTTTTGTTTGACACAATTTACAACCGTTATAAATTTGAACGAAAACGGAGGAGAGAACAAATGAACAAAATTTAATGAATTGATTAGGAAGTAAATGGAGATGGTGATGGTGATGTTGAAGAATCTTCTGTTCCGCCTCATCTCCAAGTTTGGGTGAAAGACTCCTTCAAAACTGTCTAAATTCTATTCATAAATGGTCTTTTATCACAGGATTCAAAATTTCCCCAAGTAAATCTGCTATTGTACACTTCTGTAGAAAACGTCTCTGCTCCAGAATCAATTCATTCACCTACCATAATTCACCGATCCAAACCAAACCCTCAATCAAATTCCTGGGTATCATTTTCGACAGTTATCTCACCTGGAAAGACCATATAAATTTCCTTAAGTCTAGGACTATCCCTGACTTAAATATTATAAAATGGCTATCATATAGAGACAGAGGCCTAAATCAATCCTCCATTCTTCACGCATACAAATCAATAATCCGTCCCAAACTTGACTATGGATGTTTTCTCTACAACTCAGCTTGCTCTACTTACTTGAAGTCTTTAGAAACCATACAAAACAACGCGCTTAGACTAGCTCTAGGAGCCTTTAAATCTAGTCCTACAAAGAGTCTCCAATGCCTCTCAACAGTTGAACCCTTGAAATTTAGACGGACTAAATTCTTACTTAGTGCTGCGGCCCGAGCAAGTTCAAATCCATCATCATCTATGAGTAAAATGCTATTCAGACCTCTCAAATCCCCTATCCCAGCTCAAGACTCTAAAGCTCATGGTTCCTTTTGGACTCTAGCCGAACTATCTAACTCCCTCTCTAATTGCTCTAATATGGATCCCTGGTCATATGGGTATTGAGGGAAACGAAAGAGTAGATCAATTAGCAAAAGCCGCCACAATTTTTGGATCTCCCATTTCCGTAGTCCCTTCTCCCAGAGATTATTATCCTCTAATATCTGACAAAATCTCTAAAATCATCCAGCTCGAGTGGGATCTCATAGATGATAACAACAAATTATGGCAAATTAAAAAAGACTTCTCCTCTGAATACAATTTTTCTCTTTCCAGACAATCACAAATTAAGCTTAATAGGCTTATGATCGGTCACTGTCTCTTCTCTCATCAATACCTCATGGATGGGAGCCCGGCTCCTTCCTGCCCTCTCTGTGGATCCTCCCTTACAGTTGTCCATATTCTATCCTCTTGCCCTGTCCTATCCCCCATGCGTAGGATTATCCCGCTCCATTGAGGAATTATTATCCCATCACGCAGTGGGAAATCTCCTCGAATTCCTAAAAGAATCTGGATACTTCCATAAAATTTAATCGTCTTGACGTGACTCATGATCCCTTCAACAATTATTATTCTAGTCACTCTTGTAGTTCTTCGTCCTATATACAATTATGTGTCACCACAATCTCCTCATGTGATTTTCTCCCCGACAAGCTTCTGCTATGCAACAGCGAACAGTCACTAAATAACGCCTGGAGCGTTGACGTGACTCAAATAAAATAAAACAAAACAAACATTGTTAAGTTTTGTTTGACACAATTTACAACCGTTATAAATTTGAACGAAAACTGAGGAGAGAAACAATGAACAAAATTTAATGAATTGATGAGGTTGGTGATGTTGAAGACTGATAGTAGTAGATCATTGCGATAGAAAGTGGATTGTGTTTGTGATTTACGATCACAATAAGCTTGTATTAATCCATTATTAAATGTAGGCCTGCTCCTGCTCGTTTCCTTGTGTCATCTCACCAGCTGCGAGTATTTGATCGCTCCACATTACATTTCATGTTTCTCGGTCTCCACTCTATTGCCATTCGAGTTGAGAATCAATTAAGCTCAATTCCCAGCATGCTCCCTTGGACAGTCTATGCTCTTGCTTGCTTTCTGTTAATTCCCCAGTTTATGTTCTGTAAGTCATTATGGAAAAGACGCATTACTATAGCCCGCCCAAAAAGAGGACCGTTCTTAGTGCGGTCCTGTAATGATCACGTGCAATATGCGTGAATATTGTTTAGGTTGTTTAGTTTCTTTCTTCAATAGATAGGCTATAGCGTCATCTGTTCAAACAACATGAAATCAAAAGCTATATATCTCCTCTATAAAGCAATCCACCAACATTAGTATCGATCAACGAATTGTGACATGACAATTATAAAGAAATGTGACAACATTTTTTATTTCGAATTTTAAGATTTGTCAAATTATGTTAAATTTACAGTCATCTATAATCAATGCCAGTCAGTACAAATGAAGAGCAAAAATTTCTGTTTACTACAGTGAAAGTATAGACGAAGTCAAAAATAGCGTCACCGTGGTATAAAATAAAACTATAAGAAGTTTAGAAAATAAATTATGTCTGAAAATTTTAATATTAATGCTTTGGTGGTGTTATGATTTCGTAGTAATTATTGAAAAAAGTCATATTTATTTACTAGATATGAATAGTAGCTTCTAAAATTAAATATTTAATTGCATAGTGCTTATTGTAAGTTAATTGTTAATGTAAGATCAATAAATTCCAATTTGAAGGAGATTTCATGTCAATTATTATTAATATTCACGTTTCAAGCTCTATAACTCAAAAACTGTTGGTCGGACAACGTTTGTGCAACAAATTTAATGCTCTACAAAAGCTGTATACTCATATGAATATATCTCAAGAAAATAACCAAAATTCTACAAGAAGTTTGGCGATTGGAAAGATGCTCTAATCCATCCACTACACAACAAAGGAGATAGAACGGATGTAAACAACTACAGCGGGATATCTCTTCTCCCAGTTTGTTACAAGATTCTATCTCAATGTCTACTAGACAGAGCACAGGGACAGTTAGAACGTAAAATTGGTGAATATCAAGCAGGTTTTCGACCGGGCAGATCCTGCCCTGAACAGATCCTGAATCTAAAGTTGATCCTAAGACATCAAAAACTGTACAATAAAAATCTCGTCTGTACATTTGTGGATTTCAAAAAAGCATATGATTCTATTGAACGCGAATCTTTATTCTAAATCTTAAAAGAACAAGGACTAGATCTGAAAACGCTGACAATTATTAAAGCAACACTAACTAGCACAGAGCCCTTCGAAATTAAAACTGTAGTGAGACAAGGGGATGGACTCTCGCCACTCTTATTTAACTGTGTTCTAGCAAAAGTAATACAGGGCTGGCGTGAAAAAAAGTCGGCCCTGAATAGTGACCAGCCCATTAAACTGGTGAGAACCAACATCATAATTAATTGTCTGGCGTTTGCTGTTGATCTAGCGATTTTGGCTCAAGATATATTAACGGCACAAAAACAGATTGAAATCCTGAAAAAAACAGCAGAAAAGGTAGGTCTCCAAATTTCCTTTGAAAAGACACAATAATATGACCTGCAACAGACTAAGAACACCATTTCTAAAAACAAAATATGGTAACGAGACTCAGGTATGGTAACGAGATCAGACGAGTCTCTCAATTCAAATATTTGGGTAAAATAATCATGGAAAACGGGTTGGACAAAGCGGCCAATAAAGGTAGAAAAAAAATGGAAACTGCAATGAGACTTACACAAAATATTTACAACAAAAAATGCATATCTAAAAACACAAAACTGAGACGTTACAACACAGTTGTTAAGCCAGAATGTCTATATGGAGCAGAAACGCTCATTTTGAATAGAAAGAGAGACCTCGAGGAGAAAGAAATAAAAATCATAAGAAAAATCTTAGGCCCCAAACAAATAAATGGCACAGCATACTGATTTCGAGAAAACCAAGAAATCAAATAATACACTTATGTAGATAGCGATATGAGAAAAAAGAAGACTTAAGTTTAACGGATACAAAATGGATGAATCCGAGTAAGCTAACTAGACAAATAGTCGAATTTTATGAAAATAGGAGTAGAGTTAAAGTAGAAATAATTAAATCGATTGCTGCAATTAAAGAGGACCTAAGATCAGCAAATATTACACAAAGTGAAATTCAGGATAGAGGCTGTTTCAGACACAAGGTTAACGTTCGGGAAGTTTGCCAGAGAGAAAAAAATGTAGGAAGACTGGAACAACTTGGTCTGACGAAAGAAAAAAGCTCATAGACAACAACAAACGCCTCTAACGGTATTTCGCGTGGTCCACCAGGGCCCATACCTGAATAATAATAATACATATATATTGTTAGTCTGTGCATTAGGTTGTTAAATATCATCAGCACATATATCGTGCTAATATGGTGAATTTCGACAAAATTATTGGGCCAGAGCAGCTGCCGGTCGTCCGGGAAGGTCATCTACTTCTCGGTCTTTCGACGACACGCGCTCATCTTACGTAATCGATTACGGCATTGGCCGAAGACATTTTCGCTCGACCACAGAATTTTTTCGCCGATAGTTTTCGATCGGCGCCGAATGACGCCTATGCTAGCCGGTGAAACTCAACCACCTCATCCGCGTTGATCCACGGTTCAACATTCCATTTACGTCACTTGGCGTTATCTTTTTGTTTTTGTTAGATTTCGCATTTGCTTGTACGAAAACGTGTTCCTTATTTTTTTTTATTTGACTTTGGTACAGTGGCGTCCATAACATGTCCATAAAATATCAGAAAGTAAGAGGACTATCATATTACCTCTATAGAAAAAAAACTCTTTCTATGAGTGTCATTTTGAGTACATAGAAGACATTCAAGAAAAGTCGCTGGTTGCTGTGAAGGAAATATGAGAAATCGAGTGTAAAAACTGTTCTGAACTCTGAAACTCGAAAAATACTTTGGAATAAAAGTATTGCAATGAGGCATATGGATCAGAGAATAAACGAAGGTATGTGACATCATTGGAAAGGCGAAAGAATTGAAATGGAAGTGGGCAGGTCATATAGCAAGACGATGCGACGACAGATGGACCAAAGCAATTCTGGAATGGATACCGCTTGATCATAAACGCCCGCGAAGAAGGCCGAAAACACGATGGATGTATGACATCATCAAGTATATTGGATCCAGAGGAAAGCCCAGGACCGTGAAGGTTGGAAGCATGCTGGGGAGACCTTCATTCTGAAGTGGATCGACAATGGTTGAATGATGATGATGAAGATATATACATATATATATATATATATATATATATATATATATATATATATATATATATATATATATATATATATATATAAAGCGGGTATATATACCTCAAAGCGGAGGTCTCAGACTAACATGATCCAAAATCTGCCAACCCGCATTGGACCAGCGTGGCAGATTACGGTCCATACCTTCAACGTGGTATTTCAATATGTTGGAATATGACAGTACAAGCTCAAACACGGCCCTCATTCCCCGGAGGCCAAGGGGCAACTACCTACGGCAGCGGGAAGACCTGCCCCAAGGCAGAGGGTGCTAAGAATCACCGGGTTATATCAGGCTGCCATTGGACTTTTGACATTGCAACGTTAAATATACGGACTATGAAAAAAGAGGCCCGATTGCAAGAACTGTTAATCGAACTTGACAACAAACATTGGGATATTATTGGGCTCTGTGAAACACGAAGGAAGGGTGAAGAGTTAATCAAACTGGAACCAACTGGACACGTACTGTACACTCGAGGTACGGAAAATGGCCGATGTGGCGGAATTGGATTCCTCATCAATCGAAAGCTGAAGGACAGTGTGGTAAAATTTGAAAGTACATCCGACCGATTAGTCCAATACGTCATTCAGCTGAATAAAAAGTTTAGGCTTCAAATCGTCCAAGCTTATGCACCAACTATAAGCCATAAAGATGAGGAAATTGAGGAATTTTATGATGATGTGGCCCAGCTTTTATACAAGGAGAAATGTAGGTACAAAATCTTGATGGGTGATTTTAATGCCAGAGTTGGAACAACAAGAACAGACGAAAATGCAACTGGCCAATATGGAACTGGTGAGCGAGACAATAGAGGTGACAGATTAGTTGATTTTGCTGAAGGACAAGAACTATATATTATGAATTCATTCTATAAGAAAAATATCAGCAGAAAATGGACATGGAAAAGTCCATCTGGGCTCACAAGCGAAATTGACTGCATCATGACCAACGATAAAACAATATTTACCAGTTGTACTGTCCTTAACAATTTTAATGTTGGAAGTGACCACCGAATGGTACGAGCAAGGGTTCGGATTGACTGTCGAAAAGAGCGCGAAAGAATGGTAAGATCAAAGAAGGGCAAGGTGGATTCTGGAAAACTGCTGGAGAGAGGAAGCGATTTTGAGATTGCTTTGTCAAACCGGTTTGCAGCGTTACAAGATCCAGAGGAGGTGGAAATATCAGTTCAATATGAAAAAATCGCCAACAATGTACTTCAAACGGCTGCTTCAATAGCAACAGAGGAAAAATGTCTCAAACAAACAAAAATCTCCAGTGAGACCATTGATTTAATGAAGAAACGGCGAGCAATGAGAAATGCAGGTAGTCCTTTTGGCAGGGTCGAGTACACTGAGCTCTGCAAAACTATAAGAAAGCGTATCAGAGAGGACACGCGCCGATTCAATATGCAGCTAGTGCAAAAAACCCTGGAAGAAAACAAAGGAATTAACAAAGCTAAACAGAAGCTGAGAAACAAAAGAACACAAATATATGCTTTAAAGCGTGAGGATGGCACAGTGTGCAGGACGCGTAACCAAATGTTAGAGATTGTCAGAAGGTTTTATTCCCAGTTACATGAAGATCAGAGCGAGTCAGGGACAGCAATATCCACGGAAGAACAATATATTATGCCAGATATCCTAGTGGAGGAAGTAACAAATACTATAGAATTGATGAAGAACGGCAAGGCTCCAGGAAAGGATAGTGTAACTGTCGAAATGCTAAAAGCTGGTGGTCGGACGTTACATAAAACACTGGCAAAATTATACTCAAAATGCCTCAAAGAACAAAAAGTACCTGACTTATGGAAAAATGCGGAAGTGATCCTTTTACATAAAAAAGGAGCACAGGAAGAGTTAAAGAACTACCGTCCAATAAGCCTCCTATCAGTGATGTACAAAGTTTTCACTAAGATAATTTCTAAAAGAATATTAAAAAAACTGAATGACGCACAACCAAGAGAACAAGCAGGATTCAGAAGTGGATTCAGTACAATGGATCACATTCAGGTTGTACAGCAGGTCATAGAAAGGCACAACGAATACACCATGCCACTGTGCTTGGCTTTTATCGACTACAAAAAAGCATTTGATTCCATCTCAAAGCATGCGATAATGGATGCACTGCTTAGCCAAGGTGTAGAGAGAGCCTATGTAAACCTATTAGAATCGATATATGATGGAGCTACAGCCACAATTCACCTTGATGATCTTGAAGTGGGAATTAATATAGAACGAGGTGTACGGCGGGGTGACGCAATATCGCCTATTCTTTTCTCGGCTGGCCTTGAAGAAGTATTCCGTAAACTGGATTGGGAACAGGATGGGGTAAAGATCAATGGTGCAAACTTAAACCATCTTAGATTTGCAGATGTCATTATTCTCATTTTACAAGACCCAGAGGAGCTTCAAAGACGCATACAAGAACTGCAAAGGGCTGGCGAACCATTTGGCCTGAAAATAAACCTGAAAAAGAGTCAGGTTATGTTCAATAACTTCGCTCAGGACAGAAGAATTTCCTAGAGAGCCTACCAAATATTTAGGCTCACATAGTTGGTAGTTGGTAGGCTCACATAGTGAGCCTACCAACATTTAAGAGCAGACTCCCACTTTGCCTGAAAAGAAAAGTATTCGATCAGTGCGTTCTACCCGTTATGACATACGGAAGTGAAACCTGGACACTCACATCGCAATCAATTCAAAAACTTCGGGTGGCACAGAGGGGAATGGAAAGATGTATGCTTGGCATTACAAGACGAGACAGAAAGTCCTGCGCATTGATCAGAGAACAAACAAAAGTCTGTGACATCATTGGAAGAGTAAAACAGTTGAAATGGAGATGGGCAGGCCATATAGCGAGGCGATGGGACGACAGATGGACCAAGGCAATCCTGGAGTGGATACCGCTTGATCGCAAACGTCCGCGAAGAAGACCGAAAGCACGATGGATTGATGACATCGTTAAGTATATTGGACCCGAGTGGCAGAGGAAAGCCCAGGACCGTGAAGGTTGGAAGCATGCTGAAGAGGCCTTCATCCTGCAGTGGATCGATACGGGCTGATGATTATATATATATATATATATATATATATATATATATATATATATATATATATATATATATATATATATATATATACACATTAACTTATCGTTTGGTAATGTATTGTTGTTGTAAAAAAATATTGTTGGAGGTAAATAATATATAATAATAATAACATTGTTGGAAGTAAAAATTTTCGTCTAGTAAAAGCTGAGACGAAGGAGTAAAATGAACTTGAAAATTAGGGTTAAAAAAAAAAAGAGCACGATTGTGATTTGTTTCCAACAGATACGTACAAAAACACAACTCTCAAGGAACATTTAATCTAATGTTTTTATTAGTTTCTTACACATATTGCAACATGGGGCAATATCGCGTGGGCGTATTCTTCAATGCTTGGTTCATTTTATCACTTTTACCGGTATCGATCGGCAGTTTCACAAGGTTTCAGTAGTTTTTAATCCCCTACTATCCCACCAAATACACAGCATAGCCTTCATTCCATGCATATTGCGCACTGGTTGTGATGTTGAGGGCTGGCCTGGGTCTACCCATTATATTTTGCGCTTTGGGTTATCAAAACCGATCCACTTTTCATCACCTGTCTCAACCCCATGCGACAACCTTATCTTTTCTGCTTGACAAGCAAAATTTCGCAAGTGGTTTTTCACCTTTAAATGTGCCTTTCCTTCAGTTCACATGGAATCCATTTTCTTTCTGGATCCTTCCCAATGCGTATAGAAAATGATGGATTGAGCAACATTCAACGCTTCTGCCAATAGTTTCAACTTATGAATTGAGTCTTCATCCAATAAGGCTTGAAAATCTGCATATTCAAACTTTTTCGACTGTCCTGGACGCTCCTTATCTTTTATATCAAAATCAGCAAAGCTTTCTTTTGGGTTAGAGTACGTTCACCATAAGCTTCAACCAATAATCAATAACTTTCAGTACGCGTTTTCTTCAAATGAAAGAAATTTAACTTCCCCGCAAGACGTCGGTCATTTATATTAAAAATAATTATTTTGTCGTTTTGTTTTCCTTTCCGTTATTTTTATTTTAACCATTTTCAAAATTACAACATAATATAAAATTGTAGTTGTTCTGAAGATGGTTAAAATGAAAATAACCGAACAAATCAATCAATAATGTATAATAAATGTCCGAAAATCCAAGAATAAAAACCAAAAAATCTACTGCTACTTGTTTGTTAAGTACTATTTTTCTTTTACCACTATTATTAACCATCAGATGTGTATAAAAGACAAAATAGAAATTTTATATTACATGCTTGCACGAGAATTAGGCTTTTAATCTTCAACATCCGAACGAGCATGAACTGACGGTTGTTTAACTGGAAAACGACAGGAAATTGAAAGCTCTATAGCATTTTCGTAGACTTACAAGCTAAACCTATTAGAGCCTCGAAGGAAACGCGACACATTTCATCAATCAGCGATTCTAATTGAACGAGATTTTTGATGGTTACGTGTCGGGTATAGAAAAGTGTCCTCAACTCCAACGCCTATAAATAATTTACCTGTAACCTATTCTCGCATCTCGGACCATCTGATAGTCGAACACTATTTTTTTTTTTCACTCTAATGGGATCTATTTTCAGATGTTTACACGTTGGCAATGTCATGTCATACGCGGCGTCGGCGTCCCTGCGGTTGTCTGACGAAAATTTTCCGCATTATTCCGCGGAGTTTGATCACCGATGTTGTTTTTCTATTAGTGGCGGCTTTAAATTAAACATGTACGTGTTGCCTAAAAGGAAGTCGAATTTTTGGAATTCCAATAAGGAAAATTTAAGATATACAATAGTCAACGCCAAAAAGAGATTAAATTTAAACAGTTGGTACAAAATAAGATCTGATGCGCGTCATCGATGACGTTGTTGAAGAACAGCAGAAATACCACTACACAAATGAAATATTCGATTAACAGCATCTTAGACGTTGTAGAGTTGTAAATTTGACTTGTTTATATTTATTGTCACGTTTGGGGGTTATCCCCTATATAGATAATATATACTATCTGAACGTTTACTATGATTTTTTACCATAGGATCGAAAACAGTTCTTTTGAGAACCATCATAGTGTTATAATTGTCGGAGTCGCGCTTACAAAATGTCAAAGCAGTTAAATAGTCGTTGTCAAGAGTTAGTTAGAGTTAAAAATCACCAAAATGGATGGTAAAAGGTATGTTACATAACTATGCAAAAAACATGGAAAGTTTTATTTTCGACACATTGATTTATTGAGGGTGCAGAGGCTATATTTTCCTTAAAAACCGAGCTTACTAATTATCATGGTGAAATCAATCAGGAAAATTTCTTGAAATGGTTGTTACACCTTCTCATAGCATGTTATTAATCAACCTACCAAACAGCCCATAGACTAAAGCTGCAGTTCATGATTGATTGAATAATAACATAGCATTTTCAGTCCAAATGCTTGTTAACTGAACTTTTAAGATCTGTAGAAGAGTATGCACCAACATTTTTTTTTTAATTTGATATATTTCCTAAGTGGATACTTTTCAGAAATAAACCAGTACGAAATATTTAGTAAACAACTTAGCAGAACAATATTGGTACAAAGTTTTAGGTATTCTCTCATACCCCTCCATTTTTAACTTTATGTTTATCTTTATACAGCCGGTTGCGTTGGTGCGGACAGTAAAAGCAGCGGCCTGCCGTTGCTGTGCCGAAACCGCACTGGAGCGGTAGTTGGTTCGATTCCAGCGCTCGGATGGTTGTTTTTCTTTCTTTCTTCTGTCCGTTTACTTCCTAAATGTTTGTGATTGTTTCTAGGCAAGAGTGTAAAATCCGACTACGAATCACCCCTCAGTCACGCCAGTTAAAGGCTGGGTAAGGCCGGATGCCTTCTGAGAAGTGATCTACGTTGGTCACTCGCCAGTCGGTAGGTTTCCTGATAGACTTATGGGTAGGCACATAACCAAGGGTTTATAGCCCGAGGGGTGTGCTGGCCTGGGTTTGTCGGCAGCTGATGACCGTGGTTCGGAACCCACTTTAAGCTGTAGGTCCAGTCGCTAAATAGCCTAGTTGCTGATGCGTCTCTAACCCTAACACTTTACCTTTTTATTATCTTTATATATACTTTATCAATTAAACTTACATGGGGAATTAAAAAAATATATAACAAGTACAATGGTAGAAATGGTAATACACACACAAGACTGTATAAACATGTGGCGTGAGGGACTTCATACTGCGACTCCTGAGATATGGAAGAATATGATCGAGCATACAGAAAATGAAATGGTATGACGGAGAGCATATACTTGATCGAAAAAAAGTTCTTCCTTTAATTAAAAATACTGCAGATGATACCAGTGAGTCCAGTCAGTACATTTCAGATTCCGATTAATAAAAATAAAAGTGCACGTAGATATTTCATAGTTTTTTCTGTTTTCTACTTGTACATTATATAGGGTGTCACAATAAATTCAAAGTTTCATTGAGTCGTGGTTTAAAAAAATTATATCAGCTAACTCTGACACTTCATCTTTAAAAACAAACGTATTACAATACCCCGGGGCAAGTTATTTGAAAATATGGCCCATTTAGTCAACGTTAAATTATTGTCAGAAAATTGCAATATTATAAAGGAGGAAGACTTAGATCAGATAGGAATTAGGGCACGGAGAAGACGAGCGTTGGATAGGGAATAATGGATGAATGAGAAGATCAAGGTAAACTAAAAAAAATCAGGATATATTTTTATATACAGTCTGTTCAATGGAGAAGGTATCTGGTTGAATCTTTGTGTAATCAGCAGAGCCATTTTTGAATGGCCATTGGTTAATCGGTGGCTGATCGCGGTTCGGAGCTCATCTTAATCTGTAGGTCCGGTCCCCAAATAATCTTATTTACTGGTGCGCAACGAAATCAGTTCCGATTAGTCCAAAACCCTTTTTGTGAGGAAAAAATAATCTAACGTTGCTAAATCTGGCGAATATAGAGAGTAAGCACCTCCAATATTTAAGGGGTTTCTGAAACTTTACGACAACAAAAACAAATATATTTCGAACGTTTCCCTTCCCACAGAAACTTTGTACGTTTACGAGTTCAGTTCATTCAGCACGTGTTTCCTTATCAATTGTTTTCATATTATTTTGATAATTAACACTTAATCTCCAACAACAAATACTCTCTACCTATCGCATTCCGATCGAAATCACACCGAAAGGACCTTTCTAGACCAAGCTCGAAGCGATTAGTAAATAATCTTCATCGTCCAACCTTGTGTTCGTTTCAATACATTGTGTATTTGTGTAAGAGTTGAATAAACAGTCTAGTCTAGACCGAAAAACAAACACATAAAACCGTAAAACAAAAGATAAGTTCAGACGCTTGATACAAGCTCGACAACCCAGCTGAATCGGTTTTTATCAAAGAACGGCTTTTATTCTTCAATTTGTCTTTATGCCTTCGGCATATGCTTATAAATAAACGCATTATTGGTGAGAATGCTGGCTTATATACGAGTATTGAAAAGATGGACCTAGCTGTGATATTTATCAGCAACGATTGTACTGTAAACACACAAAAATATTCGTGAACACTCCCTTGTAATCCAAACATCACAGCATTGCCATTGAGTTTTTGCAATCTTTTGGGTTGTCATATAAGTACTGCTTTTTCTTTTTAGCTTTTAGCAATGAAAATTAGCTCTATACAAAAAACACGCCAATTTAGATATCGACGAAGAATATGAAGTACTCCCCACTTCAAAACCAATGTCCATTATATTTTATGTTTCACCTCCTTAAATCCAGTCACCTCTAACTAAAAATTTTAAATGGCAACCCCTACCGTCTTAAGAGTCTTGAAAATCCTAAAATTCGAAAATTAAACTGCGTTTACAAAACTGAAATTGGGTAATTCGTTCTGGTAATAGAGGGAAAAATAATAGTATATTACTATCGATGGCTGTAAATGGTATTTTACTTGCGAGTGAAAAATTGAGAACAAAAAATAAATTAAATTAAATAAATTTACAACAGTTTAAAAATGTATATATATATATATATATATATATATATATATATATATATATATATATATATATATATATATATATATATATATATATATATATATATATATATATATATATATATATATATATATATATATATATATATATATATATATATATATATATACTCTTCAATAATCATTTCTATATTTGGTATCCAGAAAAGTACTAAGTAAAAGTGTTGAGCTGGATTCGCCATTATTTCTGTGTGTCAGCCTAATGGAGAAAACTGATTGTTTCTTGCGAGGTTTTTATACAAGTCTTGAAGGCTATTAGTAATCACTATAACTGAAGATAAAGTAACTTGTTTTTCGCTGCTCATAAATGTCGATAATGATTCCAAAGCCTCCTTAACAATTTCATTTTATGTATGGGCTACTGAACCTAAATATTTCCACCGTAGTTCGTCCAAAATAGGCTTTTTTATGTTTGCGACATGATCAGACATATAATAAATGTTTTCTTTCAACTTCCCATTCAGTGATTATTGATTAGCGATTTCACAAATCGTTTTTTGTATTTATATTAGTGTGGCTCTTAGTGCATAGATCAACTTCTAGTAAAACTGATTTTATATTTTATAGAAATGACTTAAAGCTATCATTTTTTTAATATATATATATATATATATATATATATATATATATATATATATATATATATATATATATATATATATATATATATATATATACTGAGTGTCCGGAAATAACATCGAAATATTTTGGAAGGTGACTGACTCTAAGGATTAAAACATAAAAAAAGTTCATACAAACATACTTCAAAAATTGCTTCTAGGACTAGAGCCCCTTAAACGGGGAACTCTGAAGATGGTTTTTTCGCAATATTTTCGAAACGGTTTATGTTAAAGCCATGAAATTCGGCATATTTCAATAAGTTGGAATGGAAAAACGTCTCCTTGGTAAATCATTTTTAATTTTTGTAATCAAATTATAGAATCCCAAATATTTTTAGGTAAAATCCCTAGGGTCACATCTAAAAACGTATTTAGATTTCGACGTATATATATATATATATATATATATATATATATATATATATATATATATATATATATATATATATATATATATATATATATATGTATGTATATAAATTTCCTAAAGACAAAGGAATGAGATCTACATCGTACAAATTAAGACATGGGAATTACTTAAATGGTATCCATCATTTCTGTTGAAAGATGTTGAGTTCTTTATTGAACCACAAAGATTTTCTAATGGAGATTCTGTTTCTGAGTAAAAAAAGTGAATAAAATATTTAAATATTTCCATCTGTTTGTATTCTTATAAAGAACAATTATTGCATTTTGTATCAAAGCTACAAGATTCTAGAAAGGGGTACAAGATTCTAGAAATATTGCAAAGTGCAGAGTAAGACAGGGAAATTAGTTATATGGTAGTTCCATCATTTCTGTTGAAATATATTGAATTCTTAGTTGAACCACAAATATTTTCGAATGGAGATTCTGTTTCTGAAGAAAAAAGTAAATAAAATATTTAAATATTTCCATCTGTTTGTATTCTTATAAAGAACAATTATTGCATTTTGTATCAAAGCTACAAGATTCTAGAAAGGGGTACAAGATTCTAGAAATATTGCAAAGTGTAGAGTAAGACAGGGAAATTAGTTATATGGTAGTTCCATCATTTCTGTTGAAATATATTGAATTCTTAGTTGAACCACAAAGATTTTCTAATGGAGATTCTGTTTCTGAGTAAAAAAAGTGAATAAAATATTTAAATATTTCCATCTGTTTGTATTCTTATAAAGAACAATTATTGCATTTTGTATCAAAGCTACAAGATTCTAGAATATATTCTCGCCACCAGATGACAGGGTAATTTTTTCAGCTAATGTTGCTGTTCGTCTTTATCGTTACATATCCTGCCTTCAAAACTTCGGCTACCAATTGTGCTCCTGGAAGAAACATCGTTAAAAAAGCTTTGAAATTGACGCTTAGTTGAAAAACAATGTTTCTTTCATTTTCAAAGTAAATTAGTAATAAATGCCGTTCAACCTGCAAGGGAATTGAAATTCCTGAGATTTGACTTTATTTTGAAATGAAAACGAAAAAAAAATATTTAATAAAAAATGATATATTTAAATTTAAAATGGGTAGCCTTCTTTTACGCCACCCTGTGGTAAATTACACACGTTCATTTCCACCGTCCTTTAATTGTAATCATTACGAGGCCTTGATAAATTTGTTTTAGCGAAAACACTTATGACCAAAATTAAACAATCCAAACCGAAACCGATTTAAAATCGAAATGAAGGGAAAAAGATCGACAAATATTTTGCCTGATAAGACCACGTCTGTTTTGATGACAATCTTGTTATACTTTTAGATCCTGTTTACATCGTGTCATTATCCAAAAATATCGACCAAATCAAAACATGTCCGTAAATCTAATCTAAATAAATATATTTTTTTAAATGAAGCTAAATTATTTAATAAGTATCTGAAAGTACATTAAGTCCCCTTTTAAATGCGGCTGGAAGAAAGTTTTTATCTATTAATTTCGCCTAGATATGACAATTTGAATAAAACACCTCATTTTAATTTTTGCTGATTTTGTCGATGGTATTAGGAATACTATTAACATTTGGAACATTCTACAGATTAGCCTTTTTCTATACTGATTGAGGTTTAAATAAAAAAAATATATATTAAATTGGATAATTTAATCAAAAGATATTGATAATCAATGACATGCTGTGCTCATGTGCTCCTGAATCGGAAACCGCTATAATGCTTTTCTTTTAGGTCTGTTTTCGTATTATAAATAAAAAATTTTTTTATAATAAAAAACTATTTTAAGTTGAAGTTTTGTTGAACCACATGGACATCTTAAAAATTTCCAGAAATTCCTCTTTCAATATTTGTATATTCTGTAAAGAAAAGCCCACGTGAAATGCATGTTTTTTTTTGCTGTAAGTTGGTATCAATGTGGTACTAAATTGTCAAGTAGAGTTTTAATAATAATAATAATAATCTTTATTGTCTGACAGAATAAATCCATTTATGAGACAATTCACAAAAAAAAAATAACAAAGATAAAAAAGAAAATCAAGTCAAAAACAATGCTTATATAATAACAGACTTAGATAATAATAATAATAATAACCTTATTGTTTGACAGAATAAATTCATTTGAGACAATTTATTAAAAAAAAAGCAACAAAAAAAAAAGAAAATCAAGACAAAATCAATGCGTATATAACAGACTTAAATAAAGCTACAACAACGATCCCTACAATTTATTGTCGATTATTGCAACAGCCTCAAGGCGACAAACTTCGTGAACCGATCTGCAGATACGTTATTAATGTCAACATCGCAGCACAGATCATTGAAGAGCTTCATGGCCTGAAACAGAGGTGTCCTGACCATGAAGTTGGTTCTAGCATAGGGTAAATGAAAGGTGGGGCAGGATCTGATACACCTCGAAGGCACGTGGAAGCCCACCACAGATAGAAGTTCAGGGCAGTCAGTGAGGGATCTACACAATTTATATGAAAAAATGCTGAGAATTAGTTGATGACTTGTTTTGTTTATACACTCTCAAGGCCTTCGACTGACTGAAAACATCAACAAAGCATCTAAACATTGATTACGGTGGTGTTGTTTACTCGGAATTCCTTCCAAAAGGGCAAACAATCAACTAATAATATTATTTAGGCACTTTATGGTTTTTTTTCCGTCGGAAAAAGCCAGATTTGCGGAAAAACTCAACCAACGCCATCAACTAAGAGCCGTATTCGCCTGATATACCTCCGTGTGACTTTTTGTACCTCCAAACTCAAAATAACACTCTGTGGAAGACGTTGCATTCCTTTAAGGAGTCCATTAAGGCAGTAAAAAATTGTTCGATGAAGAAGCTGAACACTAGACGAAAGAGCACCAGTTAGAAGTGTTTCGACGGTTGGACTCACGAAATTCACTTGTCATTGGGTTTTGGATTTTCTCCCACGAGTTATATTTAGGACTCCATTTAAAACCCTTTTTTGTTATCAATGTTATGATTTGGTTCTCTTATTTTTAATGATCTGGCTAAACCGTTGAAAGTATATAACAATTTATTTCCAAAACCGAACCCCTATCTCCGCCTATGGTGCGCCGTCTAACCTATGCACTGATCCCTCGCACACCACCACAATCCACGCCGCCCAAGGGTGGGGGGTAGACTGAGGGACATCGTTCGGCCTTGGCGCTTGGGTCAGGTGTCTGCCGTCTTTCTGTACTCGTCTAACCAGTCGGCGAGATGTTGGCGTCGGGCTCTGATGCAGATGTCAATCGAGCCAGTGGCGTAACCGTCAACTTTGTATCCATTATTTTTATTTAAGTCAGTCATGAAAGGTCCGAAACGAACGTTTGGATTTTATATGTTAAATACTTAAGAATGGTCTTATACCTTAGTTCTTCATTACCAAACAGCTTCTGTGACGTATGTATGTATAACATGAAATTTTTAATAATAATTAAATATTGAGTAAACTTTACTAAATATTTATTTTTAATAATTACTAATCTAATGATAAATATTTTAAATTATAAGTATGGATCAAAGGTATGTCAAAATGCTACAAAAAGTTTGACAGAATATTCTTTACCCAGTCGTTAAGCCACTGAAAATTTCAAATCGATTGACTAAGCTGTTCAAAAGTTATTGCAATTTAAAATTATCGTTACACGTTACACGTTACAAATATACAAGTAAAATTTATCAAGCGTTCCAAACTTTCAGATTATGTAACTTAAACTGTTTCGAATCAATTTTGCAGTTTTATTAATCTTCATTTTCAATATTTTTACCTTCGATTGTATCTCCGATACATCCCTAAGATCAGAAAACGTCGGTCTCGGGAGACGCTTGTTGACGTCTGATGGCGACTGAAGAATTGTTGAATTTTTATGTGGAGCCCGAGAAGAAATTTACCTTGTTTTTTTTAGAATATTGTCTAAGATAGAATTCCAAGGAAAGACATTTCGAAAGTGCTAGAAAAACGCTAACTAAATAAAGATTCCATGCGATAGAAAGTCTAAGCAAAAATATTCGTAAAGAAAACTGAAAATAGGGCACGAACACCCAAATACAATCAGAAGTACGATAGGGCTTGAAGAAGACTTAAGATGCTGTTGTTTAATATTATACTAAATGAACTTGCAGAATAATACAAAAAAAAGACCAGAAGCTCTAAAGGGGAATACTGACAAAATTCAATGATACGAACTTTATCACGAATAATATTGATAAACCATGTTAAAAAATTTAATTTAACTGAGGTGGTAGATACTTGATGTAAATTCATTGTAAACAAATAAGCAAAGATAAATATCTAAAAATTTCCATTATTGTAAAGTTGTTATACATACAATTTTAAATATAGTGGAAATTTTTAGATATTAATCTTTGCATATTTATTTAAAAAAATTGTATGCAATTAATTATAAATAAATTAAAATTAAATCACTTGACTACGAAAGCGCCACCATTGGCTGACATGTTTGTGACGTCATTATGTTAAAGTGTTTTCACGCCAACGGTTTTTACCTGTGTATTTATATGCTGTCAAAATTATTGAATTTTAATGCAAAATAAAATTGTTGATTACTAATTTCATTCGGTAATGTGTGATAAAGGGTTCCTAAAGACTTATTTTGATCGTATATCTGGTCTTGTAATATATATTTTTATAGTCATTTTCTCACAAATGACATTCAGTTCTTCTATTTAGCTGAAGTTCGAGGTACTAAAGCATCAATTTGAGTTTTTTAAAAAATCAAATGTAAATAAGAAACAAAATATTTGTATTAAATTAAATATAATTAAATTATAGGGTGTGGCGCGATAGTTACGGTGACAAGGCTAAAGGTTATGTTCAATTTAACCGCAAAAATTGAATTTGCACGGTGAAAGGAGATGTATATACAGAACATAAAGTTCTGAGTAAAGTTTGTACAGTTATCTTAATTATTAATGAAGTTCAAGACACTCAATGTCACGATTGTGTAGCTTCAGCAGGTAATAAATACTAAAACATAAAAAACTTGCTAATCTTTTGTATGTATTTGACGACAAGTGGTTGTAAAAATTTGATGTTTTCGGATTAATACATCGTGCTGCTTGGAACCATTGAGTTCGACGTCTAACATCTTGTGGCCCATTTAAAAATATTTTCTCAGGAGTTGTTTTTGTAGTATTCGTGCAATATGGTACGAAACAGGCACGATCACTAATTAGATTTGACATTTGCAATACATTTATCAGAATATTGAGGATAACAACAAGAATAAAGTTGATTAAAAACTAAAACACTCGAATCCTGTAATGTTGAGGAGAAATAAACATTATGACGTCACACGCGCTCCACTTTTTAAGTATAATTAAAATATTATAAAAATAAATATTAAAAAAATATAAATAGTTTTGTTATAAAAATTATATATGATCTTTCCATTTATGGCAAAAGAATAATTCAAAACACCATTTATACTACGCAGACTAGAATTTTCAATATAATAGGAATAAAATAGCATACCAAATAAACTTCCGCTTATTTGGCAAAATGATTTGTTCTGATGCAAAATGATCTGGATATTGTGAACTAAGTGCAGGTTCAGATAGTAGGGATACGTGACCAGAATGTCAGAAAGTCGAATGAGAATTATGGAGGTGCGAATAGTGAATCATAGAAAGAGAGACATACCAAAGACAGGGTGGTAGAACAATGTAAGAAGAGATAGTGAAGAACTGCTGCACAACATCAAAAACTGACAGATTGATCTGAATGATCTGATGTAGGTGAAAATTGCATGAGGTTAAGGCTGTAAGCAGATAAGAGAGGCTTTAGAATCGCGGAAAGAAGAGGTGTTTCTGAAGACCGTCGTTGGACTTACTACAAGCATATGATTAAGATTTTGTCGAGCCCTTCCTAATATACAACACAACACCTTAAGAATTATTCAAAATTATCGTTTTTGGATATAGAAAAGAACTCTTTTCTATCCAATTTTTTTATTACAAATTTTCTAAAGTATCATCGATAAATATCAATATTACACCTTATCATGCAACTTTTTAATTTATATTTATTATAATTATAAGATATATTTAAATATTTACATATGATAATCGTTCTGATTGACCTATGACACTGACATTCTGCGTTGTATAAATAAGTTATCAAAGGTTTTTTTTGTTTTTTTTTTTTAATTCCGATCCACTATCCATTCATGACGTTAAAGAGGCTATCAACAATCTGCAAAGTTTTTCTGACGAAATCCAGAATAAAATGTCTGTGAAGAAAAACCACTTAACAAACTGGGAATATATAGAAATTAGAAATAGTTATGATCTGGAATGATGTTTTAAACTAGCGAATTTAAAGTTGAATGGACATTTTTCAAGAATTAGAGTTTGAGAATTAGAATCTGAAAGATAATTGGCGAATTTTGATTTTTTTTTAAGTGAAAAAAAAACAGTTTTCTAATAAGAGTGTCAGAACTTGGTCAGGACATTCAAACGATAATATTTCCAAAACAATTAAATAATTTGTGCTTAAAGATAACATAAAAATTTCCGGATTAGATAACATAAAAATTTCCGGATTATGACTATGTAGTGATCGTTGTGCCTTATTTTAAAGTTCTGGTACTTTTATTGGATAACTCTTTACGTTTTCCTGCAGTGCCTGACAATGCACTTGTTAGAAATATTATGACTACACCTGGTATAAAATTTGATCTAGTATCATCAGGATAGGGATTGAAGGATGCTAGATTATATCATCTTCTGATGATACTAGCATGGTGAGCGAAGCGCGCGTCGATAAATTTCAAACAACTGATGTGGATAAATCTTTTCGAGTTTAGTGTTTCACACCGAAGGTTCCTATAGAAAAATGGATATACCCGGAGTAGGGGGTAAACTAACAACTATTTCTGACATTTGACTGCTTTTCGGTGAAAGAAATTAAAGAAAAATAAATGAAGATACTTTTCTTCCTCTATAATTGACAATTATAGAGGAATAAAATATGATATATACAAAAATGTGTGTATTTGTTTGCCAGAAGTTTTTGAAGAAAAAAGAAAAAACGCGCGACCAGCGACGCAGGACCATTCTTCACCATGACAACGTGAGCTCTCACACATCGAGCCGAACAACTCAATATTTGACCGGTCAAAACATCGAATTGATCGGTCATCCGCCATACAGTCCTGATTTGGCACCCAATGAGTTATTTTTGTTCCCGTCCGTAGTCAACGATTTTCGACGTCAGAAGAAGCGGTTCATGCATTCAAAATGTATGTTTTGGAAATACCTTAATCGGTATGGAAAAAGTCCTATGAAAATTGGTTCACACGTATGCAAAAGTGTATCGATCATGGAGGAAAATATTTTTAGAAACAATAGAACAATTTTCAATGATAAATATTTGCTTTTATTTATTATTCCGTGTACATAAATAGCAACCTTCGTATATATTGTTTGTTCCATATTATAAAATGTTAATGTGTCTGAAAATCCTAGCTTATATCATTAACATTAATGAAAAATTAAGTTAGTATAACTAAAGTAGAAGAAGTCCTCTTGAGATAGATAAGAGATAATTAGAAAAAGTACTGTATCAACAAAGATAAACAGAGTAAAATTTATTGCCGAGGTTTTTGGAGATGATTTTTTTAATAAAAAACTCATAGTGAATAAATAACTACTATAGATCACCGTGCACAGATAATGATCTGGTAAAGATCTAATAATGTTGGACGTGTCGGTACTAATATCCACGGTGAATAAACGTAGGTGTGTTAGGAAAAAAAAATATAATTTTTCATAAGATCTCACTTATATAGTCATCTTAGTGATAATAGCTATAAATCTGAGATATTATTTACTACAAATCTGAGATTTTGAGATGATTAAATTGATGAGGTACTATTTATAAGACTGGCATCCTTATCACGTGTCTGTACCAGGTAATTTCTTCCTCAATTATTATTTTATCTAGGGGTCTTTTGATATCTCCTCACCCTCACCCACAGGTTTTTTTATGTTAATTATTTAATTCTTTATTTGAAAAATTCCAAAATTCAGGTTCAATTCCAATTCTAATTCAAGTTATTGGTATAGCTTCCACATTATTTTTTTATTATAGGGTTTGCAGGATTTTATGAAAATCAGAATTAGATGCAAGTAACATCTACTTTTTTTTATAAACTCGCCAATTTTTTGGAAGAAGTAAAAATAAATTTAAAGCTCAATTTTGAATTGCATGTTAAAATAAAACTAAAAGCGATCATTGTCTTCGAATTTTTTAAAACAAATCTCTGGTTTATCCTCTTTCTAACGGTATGCATTCATGCCATTAAAACGTTTTACTAACTTCAATAGTTTGTTAACTTTGTGTATCGGGACGCATTAGGCTGATATTCGGTATTACTTATTTGCGTAATTAACATACGCTAAGTAAGTAGAAAATGCTATTTCACTCTTGTGCAGTGAGATAAAATTCTCTTCCTCGGACAGCGCCAAAAGCCGCTCATCGATTTCAATATTGAGTCGCGTCACAATCCCTATCGGTTCATTAATGTTCAAATTCCCAGTTTCACGGTAAGCGTAAGTGTGTGACTGGCGGATAAGCTTCTGTTAGGTTTGGTTTGGTTTCACAACTCAACAAAAACAAATAACAAGTAACAGAATTAAAAGATTAGCGGCGCTGCGTTGGAACAACAAATGCGTTAATCAGCAAGGACAGTCAAATCTCGACTAAAAAAACTGAAACCATAGCGCGCATTTTTCGAGCTGCTTTTCCATTTACCTAATGAAAGAGAGAGACAGACGTTGCAATTCTACTGTGTATGAGGGAGATAACCAATAACCTTTTTTGTTCAAAAAAAAATTAAAAATTAACCTAAAAAAACCTGTGGGTCCATAATGCTTTATGGAGGCTGAGGAGATAGCAAAAAAACCCCTCGTATCGGCCATTTTAATTTGACCAACGATGTACAAAAACACCCTGTATTATAAATCAATAAATATTTTAATACTTTGCTACAGAAAACCATTTTTTATTCTATATTGTATATTTTAACACCCTTTATAATAATCAAAAAGTGACGTGTTTTTTTTTTAAATAAAACACAAAATAATTATTTATTCATCCAAATTTGTGTCTCATCACAGTAATCTTCTCTCAATATACTTATACCAAAGCAAACGAACGTTATTTCTAGTATTCGAAACGTCTTTTTTATTGGACTTCTGGTGTTTGCTTTAACGGAACCATGAACTCTTTCACTGCTATGAATTTAAACATCCACGAAGTGCGTCCTCCAATCGAGGAAACAGAAAAAAGTAACTCGGTACCATGTCTGGTGAATATGACGGTGTAATTTGTTAATGCCTTAATAGTTATTAGAAATATTGCAAAACCCGCCGAAGAAGAAGTAGCAGTCTGCAGAATTCCTTAGAAAGAAAGTAGAGTTTATATAGATTAATAGTTGAACATTTTTTTCTATGTAGTAACATTCATGTATTCACAGACAACTTAAGAGTCTTTTTTACCGGGTTAACGCCAAGCAAGAGCTCTACCATCCACCAAAAGCGTTTTTCGACACCTGGCCGAGGACGACCCCCAGGTGCGGTCGTAGCCCAAGGGCACTCGGTCTGGCCCTACGCGACCAGACACGTTCGAATGTGCTCGCTAAGGTGCGGTACAGGTGTTTTTGGGGTCGACGAAAGAAAGCAGCAGGTGCTGGGGGTCTTCGACCGCACGCCGTCTCGTTGGCTTCGCCGGATAGGGTTTGACTCTGGACGATATTGTAACCGTTCACATTCAGAGACATTAAAATGACGTAGTATTTTCGTGTTTCTTTCACATTTTGCCTCAATTTTATTGTATTTGTTGCAGTTTACTTCCTGCAAGCTTCCGTAATTGTCGGTTTTAGCCGCCACCGCTGACGTAGTTTCAGACGAAAGTCATTCATGTTATTTTAATATTCAATATATTTTTCTCGGTTGTATCCGCCCGATTTAAATCCACCAGATAACATTGAAAACTGATCATGTTTTAGTGTTATTATCTACTTATCACTTAAGCAGAGTTAATAATAATCCATTTTTTACCCATTCTCACTTATTTTATTGTATTTAATTGAATTTAGTAACACAGCAATATTATTAGTAACTTGGTAAATATAAGTATTTTATTTACTTAAAAAAACCCTCTTGACGTTTCTTCTTATTTACTCTAAATCAGATGTGATTGTATCGTTGTTTTGTCCATTATAAATGTTTAAAACTGTTCTAAATCTGTGATAAATGTCGCAAAAATTTGCCTGATTTTACTGATGAGCTTTAGCAACAGTTAGCTTGTATTCTATGTGTACAACATTTTTTTTTTAATCCTGTTCTTGGTGTAATATTTTTGGAATGCTGTTTACCGGAAAGCCAAATTATTTAATTTTGTTTCTTGCCACCACTGAGCTGTAATGATAAACCCTTTTTGCCGTCATACTTTGTGACAGTTCCCAATTCAATAATAATTCTTATTTTTTCTTAAAAATAAAAAACACGTTTAATTTAGAACAAAGGAAAAAATGGTTTATTCAAATTATGCGCCAGCGGATACCCTTCCAGAAAAACCGTATATCTTTTGAGTTGGTCCAATCAAGCAACCCAACCAAGTGGTTCACTTACTACCACACTGTGTATTAATAAATTATTATTTTGTTAACGTTTCGGTTTATTTATAAAAAGCTCAAAACAATTCTACAAACATGCCATAGATAATGACCACAACTTTAATTGTAATAACATAATAATAATAAAAAACAGAAATATTAAAGAAATGATTTATATAAAAAATACAAATATTACCATTAATTTCAGATATGGTACTGATAATTTAAAGTTGTGTAAATAATGACATCATTAAATAATAAATTTTTGGAAAAATACAAAATTGTTAGGTTATAATAAAAAAAAATATAAAGGCAACAAATTTGTCAAAGTAAAAATGCGTCAACTGAAGATTAAGCAAAGAATGTCATATTTCATGTAAATAAAATGTAGGAAATTAATTATTGAATTAATCGATCAGAAAAATCGAAATATCTCTTGACATGTCAGAGATATCGATTTCGGGTTTTCACTGGATGATTCCTCTTTAAATTACCTTTCTAGCCATGTAGTAAAAGCTCTACCATTCCATTTGAAAAAACTGAACAAAACTTCAAAAAAACTATTGTTGAATGTAACGCCACCTCGGTTTCATTTATAAACTAAATAATTTATCTCCCATTATTATCTGATTATTCCATATTATCTGATATCCATATTATCTGATATCCATATATTCCATATTATCTATATCCCATTATTATCTGATTATCTGATTGTCCCAGCAATTGCATTTTAAATGAATCCAAATTGAGGAAAATTGGTTAAGGCAAACGGACATTAGACGACCCCCCCCCCCCACCCCCACTTTATTCGCGAAGTTACGACAAAATGTCATAAAACAAAGTTGTAGGAGACAGTTTGCTAATTATAACTGAGAATTTTTCTTACTCTTCTTTTTTTTTTTTTCTATATATATATATATATATATATATATATATATATATATATATATATATATATATATATATATATATATATTCTCTTGACCGTTTATTATTATTTTTTTTATTTATTTATTGGGACTTTCGTTCAGTAATTAAGTTTTAATTTTTCTATTAACGTTTTGGTTTAACAATGAACCAGCCTCAGAATAAATATATATATATATATATATATATATATATATATATATATATATATATATATAATATAATAAATAATAATCCTCAGAATAATACAAAATTATCACATATTAGTTAAAAAATTTTAAAAATTAATTGTTTAATTTAATATTGGTAGGTTTTTAAATGTAAGTTTGTGTTTTTTATAAAAGTTATATGTATTGTAGAATTATTCTGAGGATGGTTCATTGTTGAACCGAAACGTTAATAAAAAAATTAAAAATTAAAACTTAATTACTGACCGAAAGTCCCAATAAATAAATAATAATATATATATATATATATATATATATATATATATATATATATATATATATATATATATATATATATATATATATATATATATATATATATATATATATTCATTCATACCACAGAGTACCTACGTAAACGCACATACAATGTAGTTTTAGATTTTATTTGATATGCTTAATATTAGTCTCTTTTTCGACAATTTAAGCCGATTTTAGTCATCAGATAAGAGATTTTTTTTATAAACTTTGCCGATAACGAGACAAAAACCATTCAATAAATGTTTTCAGGTGTTGTCATTGATAAAAACTACACGCAATGGGGAATTATTTTAAATACTTCAAATATGGTACGTATCTACAGAAAAAAACAAGGTCTTTTAAGTTTAAATATCCAGACTTTAAACGAATCGGATGCGATAGAAACAGGTATTTCTACTTTCTAGGATGTCTAGTCTAGTCTCCCTTTTCTCGGTTTTTAACGACCTTTTTCGTTCTATAAATGGTACTTCTTTCATTCAGACGCGCCGTTCTGAAGTGCAATTATTTTTACAGTTTGAAAAATTGTGCATTGCAATTAATATCGCTCTAGATTGGTAAGACTGGCTATCTATTGGTTGACTAGTTAACTTTGCTCTCATATCTTTTGTATGCATGTATTTTCCAGCTAAAATCATTTAGGGCGGGCACTATTCACCTAACATAGTACAGTTTGATGTTTTTCTTCTCTAGCGAAAAGACATTTTTTAAGAATGGGATATACAAATTGCTATCACGCTGGCAAGAAGTCATAAATAGTGAAGGATGATTATTCAATAAAGTTTAAATGTGTGAAAGCAAGTCTCAAGTGAAAAAAGTCACTTCAAGTAAGAAATGTAGTAGCGTAAACTTAATTCCTCTATGTTTGTTTGTTTTTCTACAAACTACACACTTACGTACAAGGGACAGAACTTACGAAAGGACTACGTAAAATGAATAAGTGTATCGACACAACCACTTGAATAGTATTATTTGTTGTAATAACCAAAAATTCACTAAGATACTAATGCAGACATAAAAAACGAACAAAAATATAGATAACATATTTATACAATGTAGAATGTGGATACCAAAGGTCAAATGAAAATCATTGAAACACAATCTAAGCGAAACTATTTCGCTTAGATTGTAGTAGGTTGTTTTTAAATGTAATAATTTTGGTGTCAAAGATAAAAAATAAACTACTTGATATAACATACGTGATTTAATTGTTATGTATCGAGGAAATAAGCGATCTACTTCTAATCTTATATGGAATTAAACCAGTTACCAGTGTTAGTATTTGATGATTTACCACCTTGATTAAAAAGTTCCCGAAATTTATTTAGAAAATACAAAATACAAGTTTATTCATCAAAATGTATTATCCATTTCAAGGTACTCCCCATGGACTGTTGTAAAATACGTTTATACTCAGTGTTGGGTATGACCATCATACATACGGCTCGTCTTCGAATTTTCCATGACTTCCTCTCGGCTGCTAAAACACGTTGACCGTAGTGGTTTTTTGACTCGATTGAAGAGAAATAAGTTGCAGGGAGTCAAATGAGGCGAATTCGGTGACTGTTGGATGATATTCGCTCCAAACCCAAATCATTAACTAAAATGTCTTGAACGGATTCATAAGCAATGTTCAAGTCGTCTGCTAACTCTCTGATGGTTAATTTATCGTTATCGACCTCCATTTCTGTCACTTTATCGATGTTTTCTGTCACTTTATCGTTGCCGAAACACATTTCCAAGGTCTTTGAATGCGTTTTGAACGCAAAATTTAATACCATTACCAAAATAATACCAAAATTTAATTCCATTTTTAAAATTGTAATAATCGAAAACACGCACAGAGGCAGATGTTGTCAAGACGGCGTAACTTTTACAAATGTAAGGTTTTCACGTTGACATCGGATGGAAATGTCAATGACAGATGTGGCAATCTAGCAAAAAAAAACAGAACTCTAATCGGGTGACTGAAAGCGGCATACGGTTGTAGGAACTTTTTGATCAAGGTTGTATACTGACAGATTATCTACACAGCTGTTTTTAATGCTTTTTCTCTATATTTAAAGAGATACCTAGTATTTAAAAGTTAAATCAAAATAAATATTTCCTTATTAAATTCCAACTTGCACTTCGTGAAGATTGTGCTTCACATAACCGATCAAGTGTGGTTGATCTTTGTTGAATAATTTAAAATTTAGAAAAGTTACTCTTCACGACACTAAACCACGCACAAGATATCGAAATTCTAGAAGCTAAGGGACTATTGCTACTGTAGAGGATGTAGTTCCACCTACGTCTGGAAGTGTCGCATTTGACTTCCAGGAATTACGCCTTCTTTCCAAATCTAAAGAAATAGTTCACGGAGCAAAGATTCACTTCAAATATTAAAGTTAAATCTGAGACAATCGCGTACAATACAAGATGACTCCATTGAAAAATAATATAATTTAGTTTCTAAAAGGAAGACCACCGCTGATATCATCCGGCTTCGCCCGGCCTGGTTTCCTACCAAGTGGAAATATTTACATTGTTAGGAAGTCTTTAGATTATATTTATCACGAGTACATACAACGCCCGGCCCATGAAAATATTATACAATAAACTAGAGGCATATTCAGAACCAAAAATTAGATCGGTTTATATAACGCTTTTCTTGTTTTTAGTTTATGATTTTTTTTTTGGTAAACGAATGTAACGTACGAAACTCAAAAATTTCGAAACAATGGAATGGTCTCGCCGCAACCGGTTTACATGCCTAATTCATGATAAATATTTTCGAAAAATTTACATAAATCTTTTAATAGTCGTTGGTCGTATTGGAAATAGTTAAACTTAAAATATGCAAGTTCATACACATGCGAACTCTTGATTGTAATATATATATATATATATATATATATATATATATATATATATATATATATATATACATACATGAGAAAGCAATTCAACTCCTCTCACTTAGCATAAAATTTTGCAAACAATGTGGCACGTCTGCAAGAGCACTGCACGCTGTCCCACTATGGCAATCGATCCCGAGATACCAAGGTTCTTCAAATTTTTTGAAAAGTTCTTACTTATTAGGCCTTCGGCGGATATAACGAAAAGCACTATCTCCACCCTATGCAGTTTCCACTGGTTTTTCAAATCGTACGCAAGGTTTTCATACTTAGTGGTTTTCTCCAACTCGGTTTTCCTGATATTATGAGAGAGTGGCACTGCGATGTCAATTATAAAAGCCCTTTTCTCCTTTTTACTAATTAGAACAATGTCTGGTCTATTATAATCGACCGTTCGATCTGTTGTGATTGGTCTGTCCCAGTATAGGATTGAATCAGATGATTCCAATACAGGAGAAGGTGAGTACTTATAATATGGAGCAGGTGCGTTATCTAATAGCGAATACTTTAATGCAATTTGCTGATGTATAATTTTCGCCAGCTGATTATGTCTTCCTAAATAAGCATTAGGGGCTAGAACTGCACACCCACCGATAAGGTGTTCAATCGTTTCCCCCACTATACCGCACTTCCTACATCGGTCGACAACATCCATGTGTAGTATATGCTTTTCATAGTTCCGTGTTCTTACTACCTTATCTTGAATAGATGTCGCAAAACCTTCTGTTTCTGGGTACAGAAATCCTCGAGTGACTTTGGATACCGTCCATGCAGTGTCTGTTGTTTCCATTCTCGGACACAATCCGTAAGTGTTGTTCTACCATCAACACGATTCAATTTATCTAGGTTCAACGGGGTGAAACCCCGGTCCTCGTTAGCAACCAACTTCATTAGCGTACTGCTTGAATTAATGAAGCGTTCTCTCATCTTATTCTCCTGGTTCAGACAAAGGTTCTTAATGTTCACGAGGCCTCTGCTTCCCAACTTTCTTGGAATGTACAGTCGGTTTATAGATGAATTTGGATGCAGACATCGGAATTTTGTCAATGTTCGACGTGTTAATCTATCCAGTCCACAAGGTCTGTTTCTGACCATTTAACAATACCAAAGGAATAGGTCAGAGTTGACACTGCCCATCCATTGATCGCTCTAATCAGGTTTCCACTGTTCAGTTTGGTATTTAAAAGTTTTGTAAGCCTCTTTTCGTGCATAGTAGAAAAGTCTTTCTTTAACTGGCTATGGTTAAATGTCTCGTTTTGAGGTATACCTAAATATTTATAGGATTCTTCTGGTGCCAGTTGCTGTATGTTGACTATTCCTTTCTGAATGCTAATGGTAGAGCATTTATCAAGTCCGAATGACATCTTGATATCCCTACTAAATTCTTCGACCATTTTTATTAAGGAGTTTAGTTTTTCTCTTTTTTCAATTTCATTCTTTCGCTATGAGCTTTTTTCCTTTCGTCAGACCAAGTTGTTCCGGTCTTCTTACATTTTTCTCTCAGGCCAACCTTCTAAACGTCAACCTTATGTCTGAAACAGCTTCGATCCTGAATTTCACTTTGTGTAATATTTGCTGATCTTAGGTCCTCTTTAATTGCAGTAATCCATTTAATTATTTCTACTTTAGCTCTACTCCTAATTTCATTAAATTCGACTATTTGTCATGTTAGCCTACTCGGATTCATCCGGTTAGGAATTTGATATTACATACCGCTTCGCTGGGCGTAAATAAAACTTTAGTAATAATTGATATTTTTATAATTAAAATTTCTTTTAGAATTCCATACCTTGTATCTACTATTTAACAATTTTTTTCTATAAATTTCACGATGACAAAATTGTGAGGGATTCACAACGATGATTCAATCCCAAATTTCAAATTATATTTTATCTCCTTAAGCTGGGTCCACATCAATACAAATTTGCGTTGTGCGGGCTGTATGTGTTGTATGAGGTGTGCCTGCGAGGCAATGTAGACGACTCTGACACAAAAACATTGTCGCCGCACAGCACGCACGCAAACCATCTGTTGTCCACCAGATAATTCAAACAAATTGTTTCAGTAAATTCAGCACACACGCACAATTTTATTAGTGCGGACCCAGTTTTAGAAAATTATTTTTATTAACCCTCTTCCTTAGCGAACATCTACGTATGATGAACATTCCTGTTAAATTTCAAGTGGGTAGGACTTGAATTTAAAAAACGGGCGAATATTTATCTTTCATGCCCCCTGCAATCTCCCTTAGGAGTTGATTTTTATGAACCCTCCTCCTTAGTGAACATCTATGATGCATGATAAATATTCTTGCCAAATTCTAAGCTTGTAGATCTTATAGTTTCAGAGAAATTGAAGTACAATCGATGTAAAAAAGTACATTTTCATTTAAGATTAAATTAATGCACTTCATATATATTTTAGAGTGACTGACTTTGAAGGACTGCAGAGTTGTTAGGAACTTTGTTGGTTTTGTTGCTAAAAATATGTTCATCGTTCATCATGTTCAACAGTTTGTCGTTCATCATGTCGCGCCGAGGGCTCTGGATTTGTGATCCAGATCCATTAAACACTTTAGTAATACTATAAAATGTTTTAGGGTTTTGTTTGATAACTTGTCAAGGCTAAACTGATAAATACAGATCAAAATATTGAAGGATATCCAGAAACGTTTCTTGAAGTATCTGACTTTTAGGGGTCTCGACTGTTCTGAACGTGGATCAGTTACGCAATAGCGTTTTCATTTTCAACTTGTTTTTTCAATTTAGCAACTATCACATTGATTCTATCTTTTGAATGAAGTTCCATGGCTTTCCATTTTACATATGCCAACTGTTCTATGTGATAGTGCCAAATTCGAATTTTGCCACCAAGGCCCCAGTGTTTAATGCTTGCCGTTGTTATAGAAAAGTGATGTGACCTTGATTTGTTTGATTCAAGACTGACTACATTCAGAGGGAGGGTATTTAAGGCGGTTTAAGATGAATTAAAGTGGTATGTTGGCTTTGTCCATCTGTCGTAGGTTTCGGCATTTTTTTATAGTTTGTTTATTAGTCGATTTATTTTCCATTTTTGTTTGGAAAAGGAAGTTTGGTTAGGAATTTGATATTGCTGATATTTATATATATATATATATATATATATATATATATATATATATATATATATATATATATATATATATATATATATGTAGATTTTTACTTCTTTGGACTGCACACAATCTCATGTGGAACGCACAACAACCTGCGTCTCCGCCATGATGAACAATGGTTAGTTTCTAACTACCAGTCTAACCACCAACAGACGAAACATGTGCCCTCCAATGTAAGGGATGGGTGGGGCTAAAGCAACAAACCATTGCTCATCATACGCAATGTTATGATTTGATACATATGTCATTTTATTCTACTGACCAAATAACAGCGTTATAGATTTATAATTTTTTGAAAATGTCGAGTTTTGTGCCTGAAAACGTGCATTTGCGGCACGTATTACTTTTCTTGTTTCATCAAAAGAAAAATGCCGCTGAAAATCATCGTTTGCTGGTAGAGACTTACGGTGAGCATGCTCTAACCATAAGAATATGTGAAACGTGCTTTCGACAATTCAAATGTGGTGATTTCAATGGTCAAGACAAAGAATGGAGGAGTTATTGGATGAAACTCAAAAATAATTGGCAGACAAGTTGAATGTGAGCCGAGTCGAAATTTGTGAACGACTACAAGCGATGGGACAGATCCAAAAGTTGGGTGCCACATGAATTGAATGACAGGCAATTAGAAAATCGAAAAATAGTCAGTGAAATGCTGCTTCAAAGCTATGAAAGGAAGTCATTTCTGCATCGAATAGTAACGGCTGATGAAAAATGGATTTATTTCGAAAATCCCGAGCGAAAAAATCACGGTTATCGCCTGGCGAAGCCGGCCTATCGACTGCGAGGCCAAATCGCTTTGGTCGCAAGACTATGCTCTGTGTCTGGTGGGACCAGGTTGGTGTCGTATATTATGAACTGTTGAAACCTAGAGAAACAGTTAATACTGATCGCTACTGACAACAAATAATGAATTTGAACTGTGCATTGATGCTGCAAAGTACTGCAATTTTTTGAACATTCCAGAAGACCAAGTTACTTGGAAACCAACTCCTGTGGCAAAAAGAACTGTTTGCAGGATAAAGATCACAGCAAAAATCTTTAATGAGTCACCAAGGTAGCAAAAGGTGATATATACGTTCTGATAACATACAGGGTGCCTCAAAAGAAGGTTACCCATTTTAAATTTAAATGTCTTATTTTTGATGTAACATTATTTTCCATTTTTTGGTTCAAAATAAGTTAAAAACTTAGAAGTTTTGGAAATGAATCGGTATTCACTTATAGAACGAAAACTCCAAGAACATCAGCCTGGCGATATCAGCTAGGGCGATGATGCGAAGAGGTTAACCTTCATAATTTTCATCTGCAATTAAAATTCAGTTGGACGTTTTTAAGTCTTGCAATCTTTTTAAATCTATCATTTCCCGAGAAGGTATTTGATAAAAAAAACTCCAGAAACTGTACTTTAATTTACCAGTTTTGTAATAAATCTTTACTGTAGTTTTATTGGTTTTTTTAAAAATTTTAAATGGGTCTTCTACTTTTGCGCCACCTTGTATAATGCCCAAAACAAAAAAGCTATTGATTGCAATGTGTGCTCTGACAGTGAACTACTATATTACAAAAAAACTCCCATAAATCTCAAGTTTCTTAAGTTAAGCAGTAGGATAATACATTACAATATAAAAAATATTGAAAATGGTAGTTCAAATCAACACCTGACCTGGACGGTCAAACAATAACCGATTGTGAGAGAAAATGCTTAGGTGAAGTTGGATTATATGGAAACCACCGCTAGGTAAATAAAGTACATAGTACAAGTAAATTATTATCTTGGGCAAAAGGAGCAGAAAGATTGGAAGATCGTGTAAACAATCGAAAAACGAAACTTTCAATTTAAAAAGAAGAATATTCTTCCGACAGGGGGGGGGGGGGTGAATCATCCATTGTAATTGAAGTTGTATAATCCTCAATGGTTTAAGGTTGTTTTACCAATAAACCTTTATTTAAGCCCTCTCGTCAAAACAGATGAATTATTAAGAAAATAGCACAACATATACATTTTGGACATACACGTGGGATCTAAATAATCCAAGAAAACTTCACGTATCATGATAATGATCCTCAAAACTATCTCTAGGATATTTAAAGTAAATAGAACCCGAGTAAAAGAAGAAGAGATAGATTGACAGGCACGACAATCTGTTTCGTTGTAACCTGAATAAGAATCGAGCAGACATCACTTGGAAAACTATTAGAAAACATGCCTAGATTGTGCCAGGCTATGATACGACTTAGAATTAATCATACCACTGAAAGCATTGAAGAAACAGCATTGCTCTAAACGGCCTTGAGTTATTAAAAAAAAACATTATCATCCACTATGTGTGTCACTGTTTCATGTAGATGGTAAATATAACAAAGTTCTTGTTGTATTCTTCAAGAATCTTGCTACAAATAATTCTTGTAGTCATAGCATTTGTTGCTTTAAAAGTGCTTAATGTTAAACAAATTAAAAATTGATTTAGACTTACTTCACTCGACTAAATAGCAGACGAAATCTCGAGCCAACAACCCGAGAATGAGACGTGTTTTTTTTTAATCTGACGGGACAATCACAAAAACATAAGAACTATCACAGCGTTTTATATCACAGCGATGTGGCGACGATGGAAATACATGAAAATAAGTGAAATTTTTCGTGTTTTCTTTTTAGGCGCATACCTTTCTGTTAACATTCAAATTTTGTCGCATCGTGCAAAGACATTTTTTAAAAGCCTTCAACCAGATCCCGGAGCTCGTCTCCGTACCTTCGATCTGCGACGATTCCCGATAATAACAACAACAACATGTATTATCGAACGGATTTCGTTTCACTGTCATTTGCGTGTGGCTTGGACGACGTCAGACACATACAACAACAAATTGTGTGTGTCTAAAGATTGAGAGACGCGTTTTCTCGCTCGGACGATGTTACCAACGCGACGTTCGCACTAAAACTAACTGGTTCTGCCACCACACCAAGCCAGCAACACTGCGCCGAGACCAGCGCTGTCAAGTGTAGTGCCACGACCGTCTAGACAGTTGAAAATCGCCGCCGTTCCTCCCCCCCTTCCGTCCTGTCGCTTCGACGCGCGATAACTCTCGCTCTGTCTCTCTCGCTCTTTCGATCCCCTACTCCCCCCTCCGTCGCCGCGTCCCTATGGGCCGCCCTCCGCCAGGGCTGTCTGTGATAACACCGGCGACCCTGAAAGATGCACGCATGCCGTGGTCGGTGAGCGTTGTTGTTATTGCGACGTTGTCAAATCATCCAGTCAGACGGTCTACGCTTTCGTGCGGTTGTTTAGTCTGTCTGTCTGGCAGAGGTTCGTTCGATCCTACTGTCTCGTGTCGTTTTTTTTTCATCTCTTTCGGTGTTCCTCTCTCTGTTTCACTCGCTTGCTTTGATTTGTCCATCGGGTCTCTTAGACGTCAGACGCGTTTTTCGGTTGATGCTGCTGCTGCTGCTGCCTACTGCTTCTTGCTTCTGTTATTACGGTGGCGGCGAGGGAAGTCAGAAGGGGGTGGTTTTTAAAAAGGTTTCCTTTAGTAAAAAGAATTTCCATCGAGTTTGGTGCTTTCACAAAAAAAAGTTAGGTTTAGAAACATGCTTTAAGTCTTGTAGAAATAATGAATAAGCTGGGGGCTTGAACTATCTCTATAAAATGATTAATTACTGCAAAAAACCTCATTAATAAACTAAGCTATGGGCCAACTCGGCTTTAAGAGTTGTTGCTTTAAAAATTATTTATCCATACCCAATGAAATTTTATGACCAAAAAACAAAATGGGTCTGAACCTACCCCACCTTCCCCTATATATATATATATATATATATATATATATATATATATATATATATATATATATATATATATATATATATATATATATATATATATATATATATATATATATATATATATATATATATATATATATATATATATATATATATATATATATATATATATATACATATATATATATATATATATATATATATATATATATATATATATATATATATATATATATATATATATATATATATATATATATATATATATATATGTTGTCCAACACTTAATGTTTATGGAATATTTATTAATCATTTATTATCGTTTTCGTTCCTTCAATATTGAAATTATTTCCGGTGAAGTTAGAATGGTACTTTTCATTGGCTTTCGCTCACGGTTCGATTTTTTGGCAGGTGTAGTTGCTTGCACTGAACCAATTTCAGTTAAAATCGAAGAGGGGCTTGACGCACGAGACATAGATGTTGATGGTGCCTCAGATGTTATCACCATACAGCTGCCTTATTTTCACTATTGACAACGGCTTGTATAAAGTCGGATTCCACAAAAAAAGTCCGGATTAAATGGTGAGATTCCCGTTGCTTCGAATCCATTGCCAATGCGTGTTAAACTAGCAATGCGGTTTTAATAATGCCTGCAATGTGCCGGATTTCAAACGCTTTACAAGATTTATAAGCAAGAAACACGATTTATAAGCAAAAAATGACCCCTGGATACGAAAACCGAAGAGACACCGATGTCTCAACTTACCTAAATGACGTCATTTTTTGTTACGCAAAAAACAATGCGTATCAGGAATTTTTACAGAAAATTTTTTTACACGAAAAAATTCACCATTTATGTAAAATTAAATATAAATGAAAAAAAAAAAAGAAATACGTAATTTATAACAGATTGATGATATTTACCTTGAAAAATCGTTAAAAATTAATCAGTTTATAGATTAATGAAAAAATCACGATTTTTTTATTTTATTTTTAGAACCCGTTGCTTAGAAAAGGTACAGTTAATGCGTGCGCTCTCTTCGAAACTTTATGAAAAGTGAGGTATTGGTCCTATAACAATTTGATATAAATGACATTTGACCTGTCATTGTCAAAAAAAAACAGAGAAGTGGCAGTGTCTCACCTTATCCGATGTCTCAACTTAGGCGACAACACCCTATATATATATATATATATATATACATACCCTATATATATACTATATATATATATATATATACATATATATATATATATATATATATATATATATATATATATATATATATATATATATATATATATATATATATATATATGTATATATATATAACGGCAAGGGTCCAGGAAAGGACAGTGTAACTGTCGAAATGCTAAAAGCTGGTGGTTGGACATTATTTAGAACACTGGCAAAATTATACTCAAAAAGCGTCAAAAGTCAAAAAGTACCTGACTTATGGAAAAATGCAGAAGTGATCCTTTTACATAAAAAGAGAGCACAGGAAGATTTAAAGAACTACCGTCCAATAAGCCTCCTATCACTAATGTACAAAGTTTTCACTAAGGTAATTTCTAAAGAATATTAAAAAAACTGAATGACGTACAACCAAGAGGACAAGCAGGATTTAGAAGTAGATTCAGTACAATGGATCACATACAGGTTTTACAGCAGGCCATAGAAAGGCACAACGAATACACAACAGAATGGTGTAAAGATCAATGAAGCAAACTTAGTATCTTCGATTTGCAGATGATATCGTTTTCCTTTCACAAGACCCAGAGGAGCTGCAAAGACGCATACAAGAACTGCAAAGGGCTGGCGAAATATTTGGCTTAAAAATAAACCTGAAAAGAGTCAGATTATGTTCAACAACTTCGCTCAGGACGGAAGAATTTCAGTTTTAGGAAGAGATTTGGAGATTGTGGCCAGATTTATATATCTTGGGCAGAGCATTTCAATGGAGGGGAATACCGGCCGGAAGCTGGAACGGCATGTTAAATGTGGCTGGCATGCATTTGGCAGGCTCAACATTGTGTTTAAGAGCAGACTCCCACTTTGCTTGAAAAGAAAAGTCTTCGATCTTTTGCCAACGCATTTACTGTCTAAATCCTTTTATTTTTATCCGTACTATCCCCAGTTGCTCTATGGCGGATGAGTTATGGGACACCCTGTGTATATATAACTCTACAAAAATGTGTTTAGGACTGTACGTTCTGAAATGATCTTAATAGCCTATCCTTTGAGTGTATACTACAGCAATATGCTTAACGATCAGTTTCGGACCGACTAATCATCATCAGATAAACTTTGATTTCTCAAACATGTACACGATATATAGTAATTTCAAATTTCACACGGCAGGAATTACAAGCGAGGTGTAGAGATCAACGCCATCTAGCTATCAGCCCCCTACTAGGATCAGTGTGATAACCAAATTTAGACTACTGCTTCATCTCTAGCGTACAATGTTGAATCCCACTGTTATAAAACAACCCACTGTTATAAAACGTCGAATCAACTAAGCAGAATTGAATTTAAATTACTCTAAACACTGTTGAGAAGTGTTAATACGAAAAAGCAGCTCAGTTTGGACCGTCGAGCACGAAGGGAAAGAATCCTGTAAAGTGGAATCTAATTCTGTTTGTACGTCTGTCTGCGTTAAATTCCCCAAAACAAAGTACTTTATAACAGTTCGAACTTTTACTCGATAACCACAAACGAACAATGAAACGCATACATCTTAAACTTCACGCAGGCTATGAAGCTAATGATACTTGATAATTATCGTAATTATCTGGTCGCACTTACGCCATCGCTGTCTCAGAGCAAGAATTTTCAAACGACCTTTTCACATTATGCACGACTTTATTTATTTAGTTTTCTTATTTTGTCATCTTTGTTATTACTATTCTTATTTAAATCAAAAGTTCCCATTGGAATACACTAGAAATCATTTGTTTCTTCAATCGGAAAATATTGTGATATTTGCTTTCTCAGGGGTTCCCTACGTAAATTTGATCTATATAGTCTAGACACATTAATTACAGCTAGGCCTATTAATTTTTATAGGTAATAACCTTTATCAAAAAGATATTTTGAGTCGGTCGATAGGGTGGAAGAGAGAAGGTGGTGAACATTTATCGAGCTTGGTCGACTTTCTAATTTTATACTTTACTTAATAAAACAGGAACTAATGACTGGATGATCAGAGAATAACGCAAGTTAGGAAAGCTATAGACTGTCTAAACAAAGTATGTTGGAGTTGAGATATTGGGAAACGGATGTCAAGAGTAGCTTGATTTGTGGTTCAGGAACATGAAGATTTACATATACAGTAGAAAACTAGGGGCGAGCGAAACGCATGTGTTTAGATTCCTCCAAGAAGTTATGAAGACCTTCTGAAGGCGATAGTAGCGAGCTAAATGAACTGCTATCGTAGGTACATCTTCTTTGAAATAAAAGTGACTTGAAAATTGCCGATACCGTACCACTCGTGCTGTTGGCCAAATCTTCGTTTTCTAGCATTGTTTCAGCACATGTGTAGAGTTGTTGGTGGTCCCCTTCTTGAAGAAATCTAGTCGTTAACCACTACTTATCATGCAGTTTCGGGTAGGCTTCTATCAAACATGTAGCTCGCATAGAAACCACTGTCCTTATGAGCCCTACGTCAATGGAGAGTCCTTTAGTTGTGATGCCAACACCTGTTACCGAAAGGTGTTTGGGATAAACTGAGTTACACACAATATGCTTTACAGTACTCATTCAGAGTGCAGAATGCGCATCCCCACCCTATTTACATTCTGCTGATCGAGAAGCACAAGGTGCAGTGACCCAGCTGAGAGTGGTGTTGCCGCTGGGCTCTCACCATGATGTTTAATATTGCAGTGACGCCTGAAGAATCGTTGCTTTTTAATCACGGCCGTACTACTTTTTACAAAGGTATCGTAGCACATGTGAAAAATTATCGATTAACTCAATCACCATCTATTTCGAATAATCTCCTGATGATGTTAACATGGTTGGCGAAATACACATCGATACATTTAAAACAACTGATTTGGTGTTTAGTGGTAAATCCCTTTGAGCTTAATGTTTACTACTAAAGGTTCCAACAGAAGAATTGAAAGTATAAATTGATTTCTATGTATTAAACATTCCCGTAGAGAAACAAAATCTGCTGTTTTCGTATATTCTCTTCGTTATATTTGACCCGACGGATATAAAATTGCTTTATTATTATTATTTTTATTATTATTATCGTTCCCCGCCGACCAAAAACCTACTTTTCATCGATCGATGGGCGTCAAAATTCACGAACCGAAAAAAAAGAGCAATGAATAGACGTAGGCATTGTCTATGGCGTCCTTGTCTAGACAGATCCATTAAAAAAAACGTGAAAATTGCCCAGTTTTACTATTTAATTCAGCCGTCTAGCTCTACAAAGGCCGGCAAAAAGTATTTATAAATTGTCTGGTGTGTGCGTCTGTGTGTGTACGGGTTGGCGTAAGCGCAATTCGTAATCGCTCCACAAATCGAATCGGTCCCATAAATGAAGGATTCCATTAAGCGCTCGAAATTTTCGGATTGATTGACGAAAAGTGATTTTTTATTGCATTTTACTGCGCGCATTTATTGAAAGTTTGACCCAAAAAAAAACAATGTATACAGGGGTCGTTCGAAATGTTATCGGCCTGACAAGGAAAAGCAAAAACCTTACAATTCAATTCACTTTAGACCAATGACGGTCGAACTTTTTAATGCCTTGTTTGATAACTATGACCTTATCATTTCAAGTGCATCTTCATTCAACGAGCCATTTCTTTGGGTTTGAGAAGAGAAAGAATTTGCTGCAAGAACAGAATCGCGTTTCAAGAAATCTAGACACTATTAAGAAGTATGCATTCAAATGCACGCTTCTTTATAGGGCATTAGTCTTGAAGATATGGGGTCATGGTTTCTCGATGGCGACCGATGGCGAGCTGCTGTGGCTGCAGATTTTAGAATAAACACTAGGCAACTTTCACGAGAATTAATTATGTGTCAAATTGAGTTGAGTAAAACGATAGAGAAAACGAACAAAGTATATAATGCCTTGAGGAGAGGTTTCATAAACAGGAAAGAAGTAACAAGACATACAAAGATGAAAATATATAAAACAATATTCAGATCTTAACATACGGATGTGAGTCCTGGTGGTCACTGAACACGAAAAAAGTGAAATAAGAGCGTTAGAAATGCAATACCGTAGTAGAGTAATGATGGGAATAACAAGGAAAGACATGATATGAAATGAAATAATTAGAGAAGATTTGCACGTAGAATCAATAGAAGAATATATGGAACTAAGATAATTCGAGTGATGGGGATATCTCCAAAGAATGGTCAATATAATACAAGTATACAAGTCGAGACGATATGGGAAACGAGAGCATGACTCTTGGAAAAGAACTTGACCAAAGCAAACCTGGAACAAAGTGGTGGGAAAATTTTTAAAGAAGAAAGACAAAACGCGGTCAAAAGAAAACACCTCTGGATAGAAGGCCCTGGAACAGGTTTATAAAGAACTAGTACGAAATATAAGCACTCTTACACCTTATGGGTTACTAAGGGAGATGATTATATATATATATATATATATATATATATATATATATATATATATATATATATATATATATATATATATATATATATATACATATGGTGTGTCTCAGAGAAAACAGTTTTTTTGAAAAAAAACAAAATTTTTTTTTTTTCTGCAAAAATAATTATTTTTGTTAAAAATAGGTTTCCTCATGCGCCAGTACAATGTTTTACACGGTCAATTAGGTTGATGAATGAATTTTTGAGTTCGTCCTAAGATAAGCCCTTCAGGATGTTCGTCATCCTTGATGTCCTCACCACCTTCTTTGAATCGTTTAATCGTTTAAACCACTCGGGGACTCCGCCACGGGATAAACAATCCTCACCATCAATTTGATTCATTAATTTAAACGTTTCGGATAATGTTTTATTAAATTTAAAACAAAAGTTAATATTTACTCTTGGTTCGATGTTAATTTTTCGATGATATAAACACACTGATACTTTAAGAGCTTACGCGCTATTATATATATATATATATATATATATATATATATATATATATATGTATGTATGTATGTATGTATATATATATATATATATATATATATATATATATATATATATATATATATATATATATATATATATATATATATTTATATATATATATATATATATATATATATATATATATATATATATATATATATATATATATATATATATATATATATATATATATATATATATATATATATATATATATATATATATATATATATATATATATATATATATATATATGGTGTCCCATTAAGGATGGATCGCGGCCGTATCTTGAAAACTATTTACCCCACAGCTTTGGGGAAAAAAAAATTGTACTAAAAATGATCATGAGAAATTCACCAAAAATATGTTTAAGCTTCTAAAACGACCGCAAGAGGGCGTGACGAGCTAAACATTTTTAAAAATCTTTTTTTTGTGTTTATTTTCAAGCGTTAACCGAGTAAGAAAAATTCTCAGTTATAATTAGCAAACTGTCTCCTACAACTTTGTTTTATGACATTTTGTCGTAATTTCACCAATAGAGGGTCGGGGGGTAGTTTTACCTATTGAGATAAAAAGTCGTCTAATGTCCGTTTGCGTTAACCGATTTTCCTCAATTTGGATTCATTTAAAAGGCAATTGCTGGGACAATCAGATAATCTGGGAGATAAATTATTTAGTTTATAAATGAAACCGCGAGGTGGCGTTACATTCAACAATAGTTTTTTTTTAAGTTTTGTTCAGTTTTTTCAAATGGAATGGTACAGCTTTTATTACGTGGCTAGAAAGGTAATTTAAAGAGGAATCATCCAGTGAAAACTCGAAATCGATATCTCTGACATGTCAAGAGATATTTCGATTTTTCTGAAAAAATCAGTTTTTATTTCACTACTACCTGCATTAAGTTAAAAAAATATTAACCTAATGTTTGCCTTCTTTCACACTTTACCCAGGCTTAGAACTAGTCCAAATTCTTCGTACCATATTAATTTGGAGCGTGTTTAAAGGCCAACGGGCCAACAACGAAATAATAATAACAATCAAATAAAATTAACAGCACAACAGTCTAATAATTAACAGAATCTGAACTTTAACGCCTTTCTAAATGTTCAAAATGCCTTCACCACAGAAATCAACCACCAAAATAGGAGTGTGAACGTATGGTGTGGTGTTTTGGGAGACAAAATTATTGGTCCCTTTATTTTTAATGGACATTTGAATAGTGAAACATATTTAAATTTTTTACAAAATGAACTGCCAGAACTAATGGAAGATGTTTCGTTGGAAACAAGAAGACAAATTATTATTTCTCCATCTTTTCATCAAATTCTTGTTCTGTGTCACTATCTTTAGATCCTTCCCCAACGTTATCCTCTTCCCCTAATTCCTCCTCGTGAATATGACACTAATATTTTTATTTTACTTTATGACCTGCATGCTATGTTTGAGAATAATATATATATATATATATATATATATATATATATATATATATATATATATATATATATATATATATATATATATATATATATATATATATATATATATATATATATATATATATATATATTATTCTATATACTATTTTCGCTTTATTTAATTATCTGCTTTAAATAATTACTTCGATGTACAGTTGGACTATTCTCTCAAATGTTGTAGTCATGACATTATGGGTCTTCCCACATTTCTTCTGCCTTTAACTTTTAGTTACACCCTATTAACAAATTTTATCAAATTTTCAAAAAAAAGCCAAAATGTATTTGCTTTACTCTGAAATTCCATGGTGGTTTGATCATGTGTGCGTGTGTATCTCTGGTTCAAGCCGAGCACATTTCGAACGACCCCCGTAAATCGAAATGCACTGAATAATGTTTACGTGTTGTTTTCAAATGATCAAAGGTAATTTGTTTAAATAGATGGTAGAACAATTTTAAGCATCGACGGGTACACATTACAGCAACGCAGTTACATTATTCAAACTTGTTTTGAAAATAGACATTCTTCGAAAAACACCCATGGCATTCGTGATTCTTTTGGCATAAATAATACTAGCCTGCAAATTTAAACTTCCTTGTACAGGACGATTAAAAAAACTAATCAAAGTACTTCACTTATACTACTACTATCACTTATTCTACTTATACTTATACTTCACTTATACTACTAGAAAAATAGAAATACATTACTTTACAGAAGGAAAACCTGTCCTCCCTATCTTTGAAAACACCTCTTCAAGTATCAACGGAATGTTATTTATTCCTCGGTGTAGCATTTCTACTAGAATTCGTGATATACTCTGTCACAAAAATACCGGAAATTGGTCAATAAAACACAAACTGTTTATTATTTATCCAAATTTATGGTATCGCCTTCAAAGTAGGCCCCTTCCGAAATAATACAGTTATGCCAACGAATAATCCAAGTGTCAGAACATTTTTTAAATGCGTTTTCCGGAATCCACTTCAGTTCTCGCCGGAAATTCTCTTTTATGTCTTCTATCGATTGAAAACGGGTCCCTCGAAGTGGTAATTTGATTTTTGGAAAGTGAAAGAAAGAAGAATATGGGGCCTGAGCTGACTCGTTCTAGCATGTCTTCAGCCAGCTTTACGCGATTGAGTTTCTGAAGAAAAATCAAGTCTTTCGTCACTACTCGAGCGGCAACGTGTTTCATACCAACCAATCGCTTAAAATGGTACGAATTGATTCGTGAGACCCAGAAAGATACGTTATCACGGTCTGTATAATACAGTTCACGGTCAAAACAGGTTTTCAGTCACCATTTCCTTCACTTTAGCGATGTTAACTTCAGTTGAAGACATTAATGGTCGACCAGAGCGAGGCAAATCTTCCACCACATCTCGAGTTTACTCCGCACCACTCCTATGCACGTGTTTTTGATAAAGTCGATTCACCGTAAGCCTTCTGCAACATTTTCAGCGACTGGACACACGAAATTCCATTTGCAATGCAAAATTTAAGACAAATTTTTTGTTCGATGTTTTTATCCATTGTAAAAATCGCAAAAAACACTTGAGATCAACTGAGAAAATCGAACACTGTAAACAAACTAAATGACAGATGACGTTCAAACTCCGTGTCAGTATAGGGGACAGTTGTGCCAACTTTTTGACAGAATGTATTTCCTGTTAAATTGTCTGTCCAATAAAACTCACATGGCGTTAAATCGGGCGATCTTGACATTTTGTGAAGAAAACAAGACCTTTTTTTCAAGATGATGCCCAAGCACATAAGTCAACAATGGTGATCAATTACGCGTCGAATTGCTTCCCTATCCACCCACCCTATTCTGTCAATTTGTATCCTACTTAGTATTTTCTGTCTCTGGAATTATAAAGATGTTTGAAAATTGTTTACTATCCCATTTTTGCAGGATTTTAAAGTTTTTTCTTTGTTATTTCTGCATTGGTTGTAAGTTTCTGGCTCTCTCGGTGTATATTGTTCCTCTGAATATTTTGCCCACGGAAACAAGATCCGATTAAATTAAACGGAATAATTAAGTAAAAGTTTCTGTTCACTACGATGTTTACAGTTGAATAATATGCATAACTTTTAAACTAAAAAAATACGATCCAAAGTTTACAGTTCTAAATATAGCCAGTACGGAATAAATAGAAATTTTACATGTATACTGTAAACACTATTAATAATGGTTATTTATTATGTTGTTAAAATTGGGCTTCCTGTGTTTATCAAGACATTTTACCAGTTCAAAATCTGTTCAGATGAGATTTTTCAAGCAAGGTATGTGCAATAACACAGGTCTACAGTGGATTTGGTGCCGGAAAGACTAAAAATATTTTTGAATATGCTCGTTAGGCTGGTTCTGATGGTACATGTTTTTTTTTTTAAATGTTTTCGATGTCGAAAAAATACGATTATTTCATATTTTTTACCTTTCGTTACATCATTAAACATGGAGAAAGTTTCTTTTTCGTGGTTTCTTCGAGTGAGTTCCTTCCATGCACTCACGCATGAGACTCTAGCAGTAATCAGCCATCGACCCTGGTATCTTTCTTCCATATTTTTTTAGGCCCATTTTTTGCCCTATTTCGCGATAATTATCGGACCTATAATTCCCTAGGAATTTGTTTGCAACATTGGCGAAAGAAAACCAGGCTAATACGGTCAAACGAAAATGCGATATATAATTAAAATGGAACCATTTTTAGCCAATTCTTTGACATACTGTTCCATTAGTCCTAATTTTATGTGCAATGGAGGCAAAATTATTTTCTCTCTAGTAACTTAACGCTGTATTTATGATATTGTGTTTCCCAATTGTCAAGTATTTTCTGTCAAAACAGTTTGTTTTAATTTACTGCTCGCTTTTAGCTCTAATATCCTGAAAAATCCGCAGTAGACGCGTAGCCTTTTGTGTAACTTTGGGAGATGAATCTGTTTCGTGATTTAAATGATTAAAAATTTCTGGAACAGCCAAAAAAGTACACGATAAAGGATTGAACAATTTTACCGCATTCAACATACTCTCCAGACTTTTTCCCTTCGAATTTTCATCTCTTTCGATCCCTGCGACATCACCTGGCCGATTAACGCTTCAACATATTTCGAGGAATTCGACAGAGCAATCAAATATTTTTCAGCTACATCTTAGTTATTGTTTTTCTGGAACACCGTCACGAGTGAACAGTTTGGCAACAGTGCGTCTGGCGTCATATGGCCTAGTTCCATGTCGGGTTTTCGTAGAGCGAGAACTAGAAGCGTATTTACAAAACGTACGAATAAGGAAACCCAAAATAATTTAATCAGACCGTCTGATTACATACACACGGTCGCGCTCACATTCGCTGGCAAAAAGTGAATCTTGATCCGCGTTCTGCGTATTGTTTGTTTATTGCGAGCGAAATGTGTTTGTCTCGATTTTTATAATGGAATTTTGTTGTCAGAGCGTGCCAAAAAGGTACGCTACAAATGAATCAGAACTGGGGAATATATACTAGCGAACAAAAAACATACAACTGTGAAAAAAATATGTAACTGGGCTCATTTTGTAATTTTTGTGTGCACACCTACATTTAATATAAAAATAACTCTTAATTGTCTTGTCTTGTGGCAAGGTATTTCAGGCAGGGGCTTTGTAAACTTGCTTAAAGTTGATCTAAAGGTGCTAGTAACTAGTAGATCGAAACTGTCGCTCACGAGTTCGACCAATACTTTTCCATACTGTTCTGTTGGCGATGAATCTGGAAATATCGCTGGTCAGTCGAACGCCACTATCACAGACTCTTCAAAAACCTGCACTATTGATCTTCAGACTCTTTTTTCAACTTTCTAACTTTGCTCCTACTACTGATAATCGTGTAGGGTGTTCTTTATTGATGTTCTTACTCCAAACTTTTCGGACTCTACCCTGTTTTATTCTTTCCAATTCAACTGAGAGCTAATTTCGATCTTCTCTTTCGGCAGCATCTTTCTCACAGGTCCGTATATATATATATATATATATATATATATATATATATATATATATATATATATATATATATCTATGTATGTATGTATGTATGTATGTATATATATATATATATATATAAATTCACCAAAAATATTTTTAAGCTTTTAAAACGACCGCAAGAGGGCGTGACGAGCTAAACATTTTTAAAAATCTTTTTTTTTTGTGTATTTTCAAGTGTTAACCGAGTAAGAAAAATTCTCAGTTATAATTAGCAAACTGTCTCCTACAACTTTGTTTTATGACATTTTGTCGTAACTTCGCGAATAAAGTTTTACCTATTTAGATAAAAAGTCGTCTAATGTCCGTTTGCCTAAACCGATTTTCCTCAATTTGGATTCATTTAAAAGGCAATTGCTGGGACAATCAGATAATCTGGGAGATAAATTATTTAGTTTATAAATGAAACCGCGAGGTGGCGTTACATTCAACAATAGTTTTTTTGAAGTTTTGTTCAGTTTTTTCAAATGGAAGGGTACAGCTCTTATTACATGGCTAGAAAGGTAATTTAAAGAGGAATCATCCAGTGAAAACCGATATCGAAATCGATATCTCTGACATGTCAAGAGATATTTCGATTTTTCTGAAAAAATCAGTTATTATTTCACTACTACCTGCATTAAGTTAAAAAAAAATATATATTTATATATTATTATTATTCACGTATGGGCCCTGGTGGACCACGCGAAGTACAATTAGAGGCGTTTGTTGTTGTTAGCCTTCCTTTGTGCCCATACTAATTTCATTCTTTCGCTATGAGCTTTTTTCCTTTCGTCAGACCAAGTTGTTCCAGTCTTCCTACATTTTTCTCTCTGGCCAACCTTCCAAACGTTAACCTTGTGTCTGAAACAGCCTCTATCCTGAATTTCACTTTGTATAATATTTGCTGATCTTAGGTCCTCTTTAATTGCATTTAATTATTTCTACTTTAGCTTTACTCCTATTTTCATAAAATTCGACTATTTGTCTAGTTAACCTACTCGGATTCATCCGTTTTATGTGTCCGTAAAACTTAAGTCTTCTTTTTCTCATATCGCTATGTATATCTGTGTATTGTTTGATTTCTTGGTTTTCTCGAAGTCGGTATGTTGTGCTATTTATTTGTTTGGGCCCTAGGATTTTTCTTTCCTTCTTTGTCCTCGATGTCCCTCTTTCTATTGAGCGTTTAATGAGCGTTTCCGCAGCATATAGACATTCTGGCTTAATAACTGTGTTGTAATGTCTCAGTTTTGTGTTTTTAGATAGGCATTTTTTGTTGTAAATATTTTGTGTAAGTCTCAATGCCGTTTCCATTTTTTGACATCTACCCCTATTGGCCGCTTTTTCCAACCCATTTTCCATGATTATTTCACCCAAATATTTGAATTGAGAGACTCGTCTGATGTCCCATAGGCCTGCTGTCCGGAAATGGGGGGCGAGAAAATTGACTTAGATTTTTAGCCCTCCGAGGGAGGTTTGGAGGGCTCGGTCAATTTGGCCTGAAACTGGCTAACAAATTGATCCAGGAGTTGCTCCACAAGATCGGAGAAGAGATTTAAACTTTGTGGAGCGGGCGTTTTGGTAGGAACCGTGTTCCTCTGAGACTAACCTGCATGGATCGTTGTGTTCGCTTTTATAACCGGCCGGCCACAAAAACGACTGCGTAGATTATATCGGGGTAGTTCGGGAGCATTTGCGGCGCTCGGCAACGCTGTTGGGCATCCGTTTATTGATTTTTCTACCTCGCGGCCACGTTGCCACGTTTTTTCTTTTTTCAGAAGGGATTTCCATACTTTTGGAATGTTGCGAGCGTCGTTTCGCGTATTCAGCTCCCCTCTTCTATTTCAAGAGTTTCTCTGATTGTTCGGACCTTGTAGTTTTCAATATGCGCTATTTCTTTGGCTCCGTCAAAATTGATTTTATGTCCTGCATGTAGATGATGCTGGAACAGAGCGGAAGTGGTTTGGTTGTTTTTTAAGTCGTTTTTATGTTCTTGTATTCTGACCGATATTCGTCCGTTTGTTTGTCCTATGTATGCTCTGTTGTAGTATGAACAAGATATACTATACACCCCATGAGTTTCCAGTCTAACTTTGTCCTTAGGGTTTTTTAGGATGTTTGCAACAGTTTTATGTGGCTTGTAGGCTGTTCTGATCTTATGTTTCCTTAGTAGTCTGCCTACCTATCTGTGATTCCTTTTACGTATGGACCTTTGGACTCTGGATCAACGGATCGACACCCGGAATGATTTAGAAACATTATATATATATATATATATATATATATATATATATATATATATATATATATATATATATATATATATATATATATTTAAATATATGTGGGTCATCTTGGAGCCGAAGGGAAATGGGGAATGAGATATAACCAACAGAATCGATGGTGCCATTAAAGCTTATTATATAATGTACAAACCATTTTTGTGTAGAATGGAAATTACTAAGATTAAATTTTATAGTTCGGTGATAGTGCCAATAGTGAGTTATGGTAGTAAATCATGGGTGTTGTCTGAACAGTAAAAAGCTAAAGTGTTCGAGATGAGAGAGTTGAGAAGGATTAAAGGGGTGACACGGTGGGATAAACTGAGAAATACCGAGATAGGGTGGGATTGGGCGTTAGATCGATATCGGCAGTAATTGAGAAAAACCATTTGCGAAGGTTCGGATATCTCGTATTGGAGAACACCATGGAAATGTACGGAGGAAGAAAGAGAGGAAGATCGAAGAAAATTTGGAATAAAACGATCTCTGAGAGCCTGGCAAGGCGGGAAATTGCTTAGGGGGAATCGAAATAAATTTTTCACAAAAAGAATCACAGCAAAGGATATATATATATATATATATATATATATATATATATATATATATATATATATATATATATATATATATATATATATATGCAGGAATATCTCGCTATTTCACAAAAACTTAAACCTACTTCTTTCATCAATTCTTCTATTGGAATCTTCGGTGTAAAAACTAAACTCAAAGAGTTTTACCGCTAAACACCAAATTTTTAAAGCTCTCGACGCACGTTTCGCCGACCATGTTAGCATCATCAGGAGATGATTTAATGTATAATTGAGTTTAGTACTTATTTCATGCCAATAGCTAATCGATTTTCAAATTCGCATGAATTGTCTGAAACGACGTAATACTTTATCATTTTACAGAACCACAAGACTACGATTTGCTTGCTTTTAAAAAGCTTGGAGTAAGTGTGTTGCAGTCAGACGGCACCACTGTGGAGGAGGCATAATAACTAAACTCAAGATTTACAACTAAACACCAAATCACTTTCAAACTTCACGACGCTCGATCATATTAGCATCATCAGGAGAGATTACATCATCTCCTGATGACGCTGACATGGTTAGCGAAACGCGCGTCGAGAAGTTTTAAAAAATGGATTTGATGTTTAATGGTAAATCTCTTCTAGTTTAGTATTCCACGCCGAAGGTTCCAATAGCAGAATTCAAACACAATAAATTTAGTTGAATAAACAAATACTGTCTGTATTTTATTTGAAAAGTCACCAGACTTTGTGATCATAATAGCATAGAGATTTTCCTGATACTAAATTTTAAACCTAACAAATCAATCATCCAATTAACATCGATATGGTTTTCAAAAATAAGCCTCGATCAAAAAAAAAAAAAATAAAAGGATAAAAGAACGGAAATTCCGTATTAACTCGAAAGTCGATACATAGGCATTTTCGATGAAAACAACGTCCTGCAAATTCAATCAGGTGTTCGCAGTAGGTTAACGTTGCAGCGGAAATGTCATTCTAATCGATGCAGTAGAATCCATTGACGAAATTCAGTTGCAACTTTTGATTTATTTATTTTCCTGGGTATATTTAAATCACACGGTCCGATTCGGAAGTGCTCGAATCCTTCTGGTTATCTAACCAATTTGTGAATGAAATAACTTCCACGAATTTTGCATTGAAACTTTCGAAAATATTTTAAATATAAAAATTATCCAGTTTTATGGAAATTGCTGTTTGCTATACAGCACTGATTGCTGTGTCCTACATACGAGGATAGAGTGATAAGTCAGATAAGTTTTCGATAGATGGTGGTGTGATCGCAAAGCTGATTGTATTTCTGAAGACTAAATTCCATTCTGATAACATTTAGTTTTGTTTGGACAGTCTTCGAAAGCGGACAAGTTTGATATTTTTGCTATCATGGAAAATGAAGCAAGGTTGAAAAAGTGTTATGAGGCCTCTGCTTCTCTACTTTTAGCTAGTTCGTAATTGGTTTATTGAATTTCGATGTGGTCCAACGAGCACGAGTAACGCTCCGTTAAGGTTACTTCTGAGAAGATGAATAACAAAGTCGTATTGGCGGAAGGCAGAATGAACCCCGGAACTTCGAACCCACCTATACAAAGTCGGGACTCGTCACTAAAAACAACACGATTCCATTCCGCATCCCACTGATGTCTTTCTCTGCACCACTCCAGCCGTTGACGCCGATATTTCCCCGTTAAAGGAAAAGCGAGATATGGTCTGTAAGAAACGACCCGAAAATATCTGATTCTGTGGTGGATTGCTCGCATTCCTATTAGCCTTCCATGTTCTTCGTACCACTGGTTAGCAATTGACCTTGAAGTTGAAAAATGTCGCTTATCGCCAAATGCTGAAGACGGCGCTCCTGAAGTTATGTCGTGGCTGGACGGCGTCCTGTGGCTCTAGCTCGTTGTTGTCGACCTTCGGTCCACGCTCGCCAAGTTTTCAACATTGTGTAAACAGTCCTATTCATTCTTATAATTTCCCGAAAAGATAATCCCCCCTCTCTATTACAAATTGTGTCAACTTGCGAAAATTTGCACGTCTTCGTACTCTGGGCATGATAACCTTTTTAAAAAAACTAAATTGCAGTAAAACAAATCACCGTGAAGTCGTAAAAGTTACTCAAATGATCTATTTTTAAAGAAAAAGTGACAGTGCCAAAAACTTTTGTTATACAAACAAGGGCTTCGTTGCTATGGCTGAAATGTTGATCATTTATTTCTAAGGTCACTAGAAACAAGTATACAAAATATAATTAAAATACAAAAACTTTTACTGGGTGTTCCTTCTTCTATGTTACTTAGTAAGTATAATTACAATAAGTCAGTATAAACACTAATCGAAGCTAAACAGCAACGGATTGTCAAAATACTGTTGAACTTAGGAGGTGTCATATATCTGAGGTGACGCCAAATGTAAACAAAGTTGCATTGTAATGACCTGTAAATAACTACAGTAATACTGTTCTCGAATATACTATATGTTTTTCTTATACAGTGTGTCCAGGATAAGAACTTACCACCCCCTTAAAATATTTATTTCTGGACCTGTTTTCATTAACTTTCTTTTGTTGGATATATCTAAGAAATCGGCATTAAGAATGTGTATCACATCAACTTTAAGGGTCCCATTTTCGAGAAGTACTATTAGGAATTTTTTTAGAGAAAAACGAACAACGAATTCTTGACCAGCACCACCTTAAACCAAATCATACTGATTTTTATGATTCTAAATTGCTGAGTGTCTCAGATATTTGTGATATTGTTATTAAAGCTGTTATTAAAACTATATATGCCATGGAAATCAAAAATTGTAAACTAAAAAGGGATATAACAATTTTATACTTTGTTATTTATGACTTTTATTTTTAAATTTGTGTGACTATAGTTTCGTAAAACGATTTTACTCTCTCTAACACTACTTTAAAACTAAGGTTTTACAGCTTTTTTATCTATCCTATGTACCTTATTTTATACTTTTATTGGGGTTAATTTTTTACAATATTTTAAATAGTGGGGAATTTCGGAGATCCCTCTGATCGTTTAATAGCTGTCTAGACGGGTCTTTATTATATTTATAAATTTCAATAGTTTCTAAAATGTTTAATTTTTTGCTTTTTGGCTCTGTATGTAAAATTTTAAAATTTGTAATCTCGGGAAATATATGTCCGGAATGTATGAAACGGAGTCTTGTTTTTTTTAATATGTATGCAGATTTATGTTCTTTGAATCTGGTTTGAAAATTTCTGCCGGTTTGTCCCACATAGTAGCTACTGCACTCGTTGCAATTTAACATATAACCTCCAGATTTTGTATTTGGTGATGTTTTATCTTTGGCATTAAAAATTAATTTACTGGTTGACTGGGTGGTTTTAAACGCTATTTGCAAATTATGTTTCCTTAAAGAGCGACCTATTTGTTCTGAAGTTGGCCCGAAATCTGAAATTTTACAGTACTTTTTATCATTTGTTTGTATTACTTTTGGATATACTTGATGAATTAGTAATTGTTTCCATTTTTTTATGCTGTTAGTTTTATTTTTTGCAGTTCTATTGTTCTATTATTTTCAGATAGTGGAATTGTGAAAGCTCGGTGGATCACAGACTTATATGCAGCATATTTATGTGTAATGGGGTGGATTGATTGTTTTGTTATTGTTATCTCTGAGTATGTAGGTTTGCTATAGATATTAAATTCTAGTTTATAATTTTGTTTGGATATTGAACCAACAACGTATAACAAAGTATAAAATTGTTTTCTTCCTTTTTAAAAAATGAACTATCACAAAGTAACAGACAAATCAATCAATAAATTGTAAACTAATTAACAAATGTCACTTTGACTTATCGATTTGTGTTATAGTGAGTTCAAACGGCAGTAATGATTTACTCTTTAAAAGATAAAGTAGAAATTATAAAATTAGTTGGTGATGGCACTCGAACTTTTCGTGAAGCAGCAAAAGAATTTAATAGAAAACATCCACAACGGAACATCAATCATATTACAGTTTCTTGCATAAACCAATATTTTGATCAAAACAGAATTGTTAATAAACTCCCTCAGCATCGTTCTCGTGAATCTCGTGCAACTCAACTATGTCTTGATTATTTTAATGATAATCCACACTCAAGCGTTAGGGACGCTAATAGAATTTCCCGAAAAGCACTGAATATCCTGAAATGCACTATCTGGTTATGCTTGAAGAAAAACATCAGGGAACCTCTTAAACCAAAATTTCTTCAAACACTTGAAGTTGGTGACACTGAAAGAAGAACGGAATACTGTTTATGGTTACAAGGCATGTACATACAAGATCCTACATTTTTAAAAAATATTTTATACACAGATGAAGCCGTATTTACGACAAATGGTATCGTATCGTTACAAAATATTAGATTATGGGTTTAAGATAACCCACATTGGGTGATACAATGTAAGATAGAATATTCTACTAAGGTGAATGTTTGGTGCGGTATTTTAAATGACATTATTATTGGACCATATTTTTTTTCTAGCTAGATTTCTTAGATTCTCTTAATTATCGGTACAATTTACACTTACAATTTGACGAGGCACCCATTCATCATGCAATTAACGTAAGAATCTGGTTAAATAATAATTTTCCAAATTGGCGAATTTTCCCGATTGGGCGAAACAGTCCTGTACATAATTGGCCGCCGAGATCTCCGGACCTCGCGCCTCTTGATGTTTTCCCTGACAATTAAAAATAAGGTTTGTTTCGAGACTCCAAACTCGATACGATCTTTGTGATCGTATTAGGCAGGCTTGCCGTAGCATTACCAAACAATTGAAAAAAGTAGTGAACAATACCCGACGACGTATTGAAAAGTGCTTGATAGAAAATGGCGGAATGATAGAAATGTCTAGTATTTAAGTTTTATAATTCCAATTTAAAGGAAGCTTTTTGTTAAAAAATTTGTAAATCTGTAAGTAATTAAAGTCTGGAATTATTAGAAAAATTATTAATTCTTGTTGTAATAATATCAAGGACACCCAGTAATTTAGAACCATAAAAATCGGTACACTCTGGTTTGAGATGGTGCTGGTCAAGAATCCGTTGATAGTTTTTCTCTAAAAAAGTCCTAATAGTACTTCTCGAAAATGGGAGCCATAAAAGTTGACGCAGTTAGCCATAATATTAGTTTTCCGAGATCTATCCAACAAAAGAAAGTTTATGAAAATCGGTCCAGAAATAAAAATTGTAAGGGAATGATAAGTCCTGATCCTAGACACACTGTGTATTTTCATATTAATCGAAATATCAACGAATATTATTTTGCCAAAATCCTTTTGAGCGCTACATATAAAATGTATCTTACATTTCACTCCACCGCTGTAAACATAAAACATATAAAGTAAGTTAGTATTAAAAATTTAAAAAAAAACAGCTATTGAAAAACTCTGTCATGTTACGACATTACATTGTACAAAAAAATATTATTAGTGTATCGCCACAGAGCCAGACACACGAATGATTACGGATTTACAACAGTTTATTAAAGATAAACAATACGAGTCAATTTCTATTTATACGCGCTTATTGTGGACAAGACGTATCAAATTTCAACAATCATATTATAAAAGTACATCCGATAGCCTTGCGCCTGGGACACCTTTAATTCTTTTAATGCTTTTGTCAACAGTAAATGTTTTTACAGACATATTGTGCATGAGCACATTAAGGATATTAAAAAATATCACAGTTTCATATACGTGGCACATCGAAAAGTAACCAAGTAACCTATTTTACAAAACAGTACGAGAGCAATTTGGAAATTTCTTCAGTGGAAATATATTGGTGAACCAAAAACACTACGAAAAATAAATCTGCGAAAACAATCACCTGTGAGAAATTTTGTAGTACACGACGTATTCGCCAGACTTGGTCCCTTTGAATTTTCATCTTTTCAAAGCACAAGTTTTTTCGATCTGGAATTCGACCTTTGCCACCTCGCAAAGGTGGCGAAAGTGTATAAAAAAACGAGGTAAATTACTTCGAATGTTAAATTTGTATTATTATTTTCATAAATAAATATCAAAGGTAGTGAAAAGAGGCTTATAGTTAAATTGAAGACCTAATATAATGCACCGTCTGCAGCACACGAATATTTATTGCCTCTTTTGTGTTAAAATATATTATAAAGTGAGAACTCAAACAAGTCAAAGAAAACAAAGGCTTTATTTCTAATAATGATGTTCTATGGAATTGAAACTTTCTAACTATTTCTACTTTATTCTATTCCCAGTGATAAAATTCATCACGTGTAAAAGCTAAAATAATTTTTCCCATAGGCCAAATTTTTTCAACTTTATCATTTTCAATATCTACCCTATTTTCTGCTACTCTCCACCGCCTCCCAAAACCCCAAGCGTTGCATGTAAAAAATGGTCTGCTTTCTGAACAATCTAAAGGTCAAAATTACATAACAAGCCTATCCCCATCCTTTCCTAACCGTCCACGTTCCCCGTATCTCACACCGCCCTTCAGACGTTCGGAAACTTCAGAATTTCGGGTGAGTGAAAAAGAGAGGGAGACGCAGAGGACGTAAGGGGTGAAAGTAAACCAAAAGAGGGGGGATGAGGTGGAGGGTTTCTGCGTGGGCGTAACCGAGAACTTTATTAACCTAATATTTTGATTTACGAGTGACCGGAGCTTCGACAATTTCCATAATTTCGTAGTAAATTATCGGTAAAGGTCTGAATGTTTCGTTGTTGAGACAAATAAAGGGAAAAAGGGTATATTTGCGGTCTAAATTGGGTCAATAAAATTTCTAGGGGGTTTGATCATATATCTACCTAAAAGGGCTAATGATTTTAGACTAATTTTAGTGGCATTACAATCACTGTGGAAACGAAGTACTTTTCATGTAAAATACTTTAGTCTGTGTAAATGTTTAAATGTTATAGTAATAAGGATATTTATATCGAAAACCCGTAGCTGATATCAGTCGAATTCTATTGACATTACAGTCACCGTTACAGGCTAGAAACGAATTAACATTCACACTCTTTTTGCTTAGTGTGTAAATATTTAAATCTAATACTAATAGGGATGGATATTTGCATCGAAAAACCGTACCTGATCTCGGTCGAATTCCATTGATATTACAACCACTGTCATAGGATTGAAATGATGTACTTTTTATGTAGAATACATCAATTAACTTCAAATACTTCTACTTTTTTCTAAGTCTGTGCAAATTTTAAATATAATACTAGCAGGGATATTTGCATTGAAAATGCGCAGCTGAGCTCAATCGAATTCTACTGGCATCACAATTACTCTTATATGATAGAATTAAACTACTTTTCATGTAGAATACTACAATTAATTTCAAATTATTCTTTCTTAGTCTATCTAGTATGTGTCTATCTATCTAGTATGTGTGAATTTCTAAATATAATACTAGCAGGAATATTTACATCGAAAAACCGCAGCTGATCTCAATCGAAATCCATTAATATTACAACCACTGTCATAGGATAAAAATAAAGTATTTTTCATGTAGAATACTCCAGTTGATTTCGAATTATTCTTTCCTGGTCTGTGCAAATTTTAAATGTAATACTAGCAGGGATATTTGCATCGAAAAACCGCAGGTGATCTCAATCGAATTCTATTAACATTACAACCATTGCCATAGGATAAAAATAAAGTACTTTTCATATAGAATACTCCAATTAATTCGAATTATTCTTTCTTAGTCTGTGTAAATTTCTAAATATAATACTAGCAGGGATATTTGCATCCAAAAACCGCAGCTGGGCTCAATCGAATTATAATATCATTACAATCACTGTTATAGGATAGAAATAAATACTTTTCATGTATAATACTCCAATTAACTTCAAATTATTCTTTCTTAGTCTATGCACATTTTTAAATCTAATACTACTAGGAATATTTGCATCGAAAAACCGCACCTGATATCAGTCGAATTTTATTGGCATTACAACCACTGTCCTGAGATAGAAATATTATACTTTTCATGAAGAATACTTCAATTAACTTTAAATTATTTTGTCTTAGTCTGTGCAATTTTTAAATATAATACTAGCAGGTATATTTGCATCGAACAACCGCAGGTCATCTCAATCTAATTCTATTAACATTACAGCCGCTGTCACAGGGTAAAAATAAAGTACTTTTCATATAGAATACTCCAATTAATTCGAATTATTCTTTCTTAGTCTGTAAATTTCTAAATATAATACTAGCAGGGATATTTGCATCCAAAAACCGCAGCTGAGCTCAATCGAATTATAATATCATTACAATCACTGTTATAGGATAGAAATAAATACTTTTCATGTATAATACTCCAATCAACTTCAAATTATTCTTTCTTAGTCTATGCACATTTTTAAATCTAATACTACTAGGAATATTTGCATCGACAAACCACACCTGATATCAGTCGAATTTTTTTGGCATTACAACCACTGTCCTGAGATAGAAATATTATAATTTTCATGAAGAATACTTCAATTAACTTTAAATTATTTTGTCTTAGTCTGTGCAATTTTTAAATATAATACTAACAGGTATATTTGCATCGAACAACCGCAGGTCATCTCATTCTAATTCTATTAACATTACAGCCGCTGTCACAGGGTAAAAATAAAGTACTTTTCATGCGGAATGCTCCAATTAATTTCAAATTATTCTTTCATAGTTTGTAAACATTTTTAAACATAGTACTAGCAGGGATATTTGCGTTGAAAAACTGCAGCCGATCTCAATCGAATTCTAATGACATTACAGCCACTGTTATAGGATAAAAATAAAGTACTTTTCACGTAAAATACTCCAATTAACTTAAAATTATTGTTTCTTAGTCAGTTAAATACTGTGCATATTTGTAAATATACAACAAAAAAACCGCAGCTGATCTCAGTCGAATTCCATTAACATTACAACCATTTGCATACGCTAGAAATTAAGTACGTTTCATGAAGAATACTCATAAAGAATAAATTTATTAAAAACTAATTTCCGTTTTAGACTAGTGATTGTTTTCATTGTATTACCAATAGACGCATTTAAACCGAAAAAGGCAACTCATTTTGGCAACATTCTATTCATATTGTGACCACTGTCATAAATTAGAAACAAACTAGTTAGTATTCATGAGGAATACGGTAAACAATTTAAAGGTTTTCTGCCTCAGCTTATTTATCCTATACATAACATATATTTCAGAATACATAATATTGATAAAGATATTTGCATTTAAAGAATAACAATTTTAGTAGAATTCTGTTCTGCGAAATAAATATTTTTCATCCGTAACGTGGTAGTTTGCTTAGCAATATTGTGACTCAAGTTTCACAGGTGCTGTATTTTCTTTAGATAATATTAACATGGGGAATTAAATATACGTTATACTTGATAAATAGTAGATTATTTTGTATACAAAATCCGTATTTGTTTTAAATTTAAATATATTATGTGAATAATTTTACGGTGTTTTTAAACTAATAAAAAAAAAACATTAAAACGATGAAGTAACTTTTTTACATCTATAACTACAGGGAACGTATATTAAGTCAAAGGAAGGTTGTTGCGGGATGATGGCAAGATGGAAAAAATTATTAGGATATGTTCAGTATAGATCAGATAACACTGTGTCAATGAAAAGAGAAGGAGAAAGAGAATTTTGATCCTTTGTAGCGTATGAGAAGTGTCAGATGAAGAAAGGCGAAGGATGGCAGGTTTGGCAAATATAAAGCATAGAGCAATATACTGTTATGATCAAAAACTAAGGTGATTTTTGTTTCAAAAATTGGCGTTCTATACGTATAGATACAACCATTTGATTTTTAAGTTGGTATGACTGTCCTTGTCATCTGACTTTACACATCATCCAATGAACAAAAAAGTACCAAAATCAAGAATTTTTAGGATAATTTAGACTTCTTGTATCTTTTTTTTAACATTGTCGTGTTCAAGTTGCTGAAGATATGGTTTCTGTGGATGATGACATTCTGAAATTGTAAAATACTGACAAATTCTTCTATTGCAACCTTCGATGTGAAACACTAAACTCGAAGAGATGTACCACCAAACACCAAATAACTTTACCATCATCATGAGATGATTTAATCTAGATTTGCATCACGATAACGCGTCATGGCACATCACAATAATTATTCGTTCAATTTTCCACTAAAAATCGAACCAATACTGTTCCACAAGCACCGTATTCACCAGATATGACACCCTATGACTTTTCTGTTCCCTCGCTTGAAGAAATCACTTCGCTTGAAGAAGGACGTCGTTTTGAGTTCATAGAAGTTAGAGAGCTTTGTACAGGGTTAGTCCAATAAATATCGGAACTGTCAAATAAATATTGGGATGTCAGGTAACATAGGAAACCTGGGTCAGTTATTTCCGAAACTTTGGAGTGCGTAGATCGTCCAAGAAGTGAACGTGTATTTCAAGTTCGCGTCGAGAGTCAAGATGCAAGAAAACATCGAGCAGGCTTACAAAAACGAAGCCATGCCCAGAACACGTGTTTTTGAGCAGCACAAAATATTCAAAGGAGGCCGGGAAGAACGTTGAAAACGAACAACGTGCTGGATGTCTGATCTCGGCCCGCACCGATGAAAATGTGGCCAAAGTGCGAGAATTTCTCAACTCTGATCGTCAGTCAAGTGTTCATTTGATAGTACAGGAGTTGAATTTACAGACATCAACTGTGCATTTAATTGTAACCGATTATTTGTAAATATGAAAGGTGAGCGCGAAGTTGGTGCCGAAGGTTTTATCATACGAGCAGATGGAACACATGTGTGATGATTTGCCATGAACTGTTGGAACGTTTGGAGGCCGATTCAAATGTTCTGAGTGGCACACAAACGCTCCTTAACCAAAAAAAGCTCGCATGAGCAAGTCAAGAGTGAAATTGATGCTCATTGCTTTCTTTGATGCAAAAAGTATGGTTCACAAGGAGTTTGTGCCCGCTGAGCAAACAGTGAAAGGCAATTTGTACGCAGAAGTGCTCGAACGTTTGAGGATGTCCAAAGAGAGATTCCTGGATGATCGTTGGCCAAACACAACATGGTAACGCTGCCCCAACCACCTTATAGTCCAGATATGGCTCCCCCAGATTTTATTTGATCCTTCGGGATCAAGATAAGCCTGAAAGAGCATCGTTTCTGGATGTTTGAGGCTGTCCAAAAGGCTTCGACGGAGTGTTAGAATAGCCGGGCAGTTGCGGACATCCAAGGGGCGTATGAAGACTGGAAAAACCGTTGACAGCGGTGTATTGATGCATTGACAGGGTCATATTTTGAAAATTATTAAGTTACTTTACATATTTCTTCAATAAATGTTTTTATGACCTCATTCCCGATTCTTATTGAACAAACCCTGTAAGACTGGACTGTTTTAAGTGTTTTGAAAACTGTAAGAAACGTTTGAATAAGTGTAATCCAGTGAAAGGGGATTATTTTGAAGGATGCAAAATAAATAATTTGTGTTTTATTAAAAAATATATCGGCCTTCGGGTGATTAAAGCAAACAAAATGTTTACCAGTCTAATATTTGTTTTCAATATTTTATCCTAATATTTTTTTGTATAATAAATTTCCAAGAAATATAGTTGTTATATGGTGTATTTTTTGTATTTCTCGCAAACCATCGACTTGCTAATTGTATACTAATGGTTTTATTTTTACAAACATGTATTATAGTTACAACAATGTAATTTTGCATAGTACTTTATACATTACCATACGAATAATGATTAAAAAATAATATGAACAAGAATGGTTAAAAAAAAAACGGTGTGCGCTGTCCTTGCTAGTTCTTCGCTCGATGGTCGCTAGACTAGCATAGACGTCCATGATGGTCTGTTAACTAGGTTGAGGCAAAGAAAAGTGACTTGGCATATTCTATTGCAGCAACAACTGCATAGACTATCGAGTTGCATCCGAACTAGTCCAATAATTTATTTTGTCTTTACCATTGTTTTTATTTGTGGTTTTTTTCCATGTCAAAGTGCACAAATATAACTGCTCAAAATAATATATTAAATATAATATTTTATAAATATACATATTATCTAAAGAGAAACCAAACGTTTGGAATTCTACAAACCTCTTATTTTTTCGAAATAACGTTTCCAATAAGTAATGGCTATTGTAACGATACGACAAAAAATTAAAGGATTTTTTTTTAATATATATATATATATATATATATATATATATATATATATATATATATATATATGAGTGATTCAGTGATTTTAATTCTGGAAGTAACCCCTCCAGTCTTAACCTCTGAACCATCATGTTTCAAACCTTCAATTCAAAGTACAAGAGGAAGCGTTCTAGTAATTACAAAATTATCCCAGGAGGTAAACAATCCTCTGCCAGCTTTGCTGCAAAAATTTTTCAGAGGAAGTCGGAGACCTCTGGTCCACGTCTGAAACCGAAAACAAAAACTTTCTTTGGAACGGTAAATATCAACTCTCTCCTGCGCCTAGGAAAACTACACGAATTGGGGCGAATATTGAATCAGCAAAAAATCCAAATTTTAGCTCTGCAAGAAACCTGGTTGACTGATGATAACAACTTGGACTTCGATAACTACAGACTTTGTAGAAGTAAAACGGACAAAAGAATACTCAAAAATACACTACATCTCGGTGTTGCTTTCGCTAAAGCAAAAACCATTCTTGGTTCTATAACTAATGTCCAGCAAGTAAGTAATCGACTTATGACACTATCCCTCGAGTGTACTAACAAAAACTATACATTAATCAATGCACATCTCCCAGTTAACGAAGATAATATATATCAAACCGAACAACTCAATATTTGACCGGTCAAAACATCGAATTGATGGGTCATCCGCCGTACAGTCCTGATTTGGCACCCAATGATTTCTTTTTGTTCCCGTCCGTGAAGAATAAACGATGTGGTCAACGATTTTCGATGCCAGAAGAAGCGGTTGATGCGTTCAAAATGCATGTTTTGGAGTTACCACATTCGGAATGGAAATAGTGCTATGAAAATTGATTCAAACGTATGCAAAAGTGCATCGATCATCGCGGAGAATGTTTTGAAAAACAATAAAACCATTTTCAATGATAAATATTTAATACGAGATTACGTAAATACGAGATTGAAAGATTAGCCCAGGGAAGAAGTACCAGTGTAGAATGAAGAAGGAGTTGGAAAAACCAGAAAGTTATAGAGCGATAGACAATGTATGGGCAATAATTCTGTAATAGAAAAATTATCTGAAGGTAAAAACAAAAGCAGCTCTTAGATCGCCACTTTTAATCGGTTTAAGTATCTCGAAACTTTGTTCTACCGACAACGAAATGACAAGATTATGAATATTTGTGTTACTTCTTACTGTTTGTAGGAAATTTTTCAGTAATCCGTGCTAACTACTGGACCAATATGCATTTCACCCAATCTTAAATCGAATAGAATGCACGTTTGCACATTAAACTATCCATGCAATACTAATTACTAGGTAACCTTCATTCAATAACCTTGTAGTTGAAAATTACGCCTTTACATTATTGAGTCATCCCACTAAATTGTTGCTAACTCAAAAGCAAAAGTTACTTTGCAAAAAAGTCTCCAAAATCGTTAACAAGTTTTTAATTGTTCGATATACATATGTCGTATAGATTTAATGAATGGGACGAAACACAACGACCGTGTACCAAATAGAAAATAAAAATAAAATCTGTATTTTTAAGGAATATTTCACGAGATGATTTGAAATTCCGATTGGTGTACATGCAAATGTTGGTGTTACTGGCAGCGTCTATTGCGCTGAACCTTCTCTGGAGATGTTTATTTGCGATTATGAGGGTCGCCTGAAAAGAAAGCATAATATTTTCGAGAGTATTTTACCATTTGTCCAATTCTGAGCTTTGCCCTGATCGTCTGAAGTGAATCTTCGCTCAGAGAAGCTTTTCTTCAGATTTCGGAGAAGTTTTTCTTCGACGAGTAAGGTGCATGTGAAAGAACTTTGAATCGATGGTCTGGATATTGTTGTGAATGAGCATTTTCATTTGGACAGATGTGTATGTGTCATGGACTTTTCCTGTAGAGGGAACTGTTTTCGTTTCCTTTGACGACCTTTCATCTTCTTACACCAAGTGGATTACTGCTTCTTCTCTGGCATCTAGCGGTGAAGCTACATTTTATCTACTGTTATAAACCGTCAAAGAAACTGGAAAGAACCGCCTTTAAACTTAATCTAAAAACTCTTGAGAAGTTTACATACATTCGAATCAGTTTTTTGTTGGCTGTTAAGGAAGTACGAGCGATACTTATGACTCAACATCATGATGAAATTTTGCTTTACTCTTCTAATGATGTCACACACGTTCTTTTGTTCTCTGATCCATGTGTCGGCTTTCTGTCTCGTCTTGTAATGTCAAGCATACATCTTTTCATTCCCGTTTTTGAATGTAGTTTTTGAATTGATTGCGATGTGAGTGTTCAGGTTTCATTTCCGGATGACATAACGGGCAGGACGCACTGATCGAAGACTTTTATTTGTGCGTAAATTGGGAGTTTGCTCTTAAACACTATGTTGAGCCTGCCAAATGCTTGCCAGTCCCCTTTTACATTCCGTTCAACCTCCCGGACGGTATCCTCCTCCATTGAAATCCTCTGCCCAAAATATATAACGTGGTCCACGATCTCCAAATCCCTTCCTAAAACTGAAATTCTTCTTTCCTCAGCAAATCTATTGAACATAACCTGACTCTTTTTCAGGGTTATTTTTAAGCTAAATGGTTTGCCAACCCTTTGCAGCTCCTCTGAGTCTTGTGAAAGGAGAACTATATCACCTGGAAATCTAAGATGATTTAAGTTTGCACCATTGCTCTTTATACCATCCTGTTCGCAATCCAGACTACGGAATACTTCTTCAAGGCTTGCCGAGAAAAAAATAGACGATATTGTGTCACCCTGCCGTACAGCTCGCTTTACATTAATTTCAACTTCAAGATCGTCAAGGTGAATTGTCGCTGTAGCCCCATCATATATCCATCCTAATAGGTTTACACATGCTGTATCTACCCCCTGGCTAAACAATGCATCCATTATGGTCCGCTTTGAGGTTGAGTCAAATGCTTTTTCGTCAATAAAAGCCAAGCACAGGGGTATGATATGGTATGGTATATTCGTAGTGCATTTCTATAGCCTGCTGTACAACCTGTATATGGTCCATTATACTGAAGTGCTTGTTCTCTTGGTTGTGCGTCATTCAGTTTTGTTAATATTCTTTTAGATATTATCTTGGTGAAAACTTAGTACATTTCTGATGGGAGGCTTATTGGACGGTAGTTCTTTAAACCTTCCTGGACTCCTTTTTTATGTAAAAGGAATACTTCTGCATTTTTCCATAAGTCAGATATTTTTTGCCCTTTGAGGCATTTTGAGTAATTTTGCCAGTGTTTTATGTAAAGTCCGATCACCAGCTTTTAGCTTTTCGACAGTTACACTGTCCTTTCCTGGAACCTTACCGTTTCTCATTGATTCTATAGCATTTGTCACTTCCTCAACTAGAATATCTGGCATTTGTTCTTTCAGGAGTATTGTTGTCTTTGATTGGTTCTGATCTTTATATAATTGTGAATAAAATTTTCTGAAGATCACTAACATTTCCGTTCGCGTCCTGCAAACTGTGCCATCCTCACCCATTAAGGCATACATTTGCGATTTTTTCTTTCTCAGGTTCTGTTTAGCCTTAGGTTCTGTTAATGCTCATGTTTTCTTCTGGAGCTTTTTGCACGAGCTGCATGTTGCATCGTCTCCTCTCTGATACGTTTTCTTATAGTTTTTCAGAGCTCAGCGTACTCGACCCTGCCAAAAGGACTCCCTGCATTTCTCATTATCCGTCGTTTTTTAATTAGCTCAATGTTCTCACTGGATATTTTTGCCTGTTTGAAACATTTTTCTTCTGGTGCAATTGAAGCAGCCGGTTCAAACACATTGTTGGTAAGTTCTTCAAATTGGGCTGATACTTCCATCTCCTCCGGGTTTTGTAACATAGCAAAGCGGTTCGACAAAGCAATATCAAAATCGCTAACGTTCCCCAACAATTTCCCAGAATCCACATTGTTCTTCTTTGACCTTACCATTCTTTCGCGCTCTCTTCGGCAGCTAATCCTATCTGCTTCTCATACCACTCGGTGGTCACTTTCGACATTAAAATTATTAAGAACAGTACAATTACAAAATATTGTTTTATCGTTGGTCATGATATATATATATATATATATATATATATATATATATATATATATATATATATATATATATATATATATATATATATATATACTCTCAAAATTATTGAAGTTTGGTTATTATTGGTTACTAATTTAATTGAGTAATGTGTGACAAAGGGTTCATAAAGACCAATTCTAATAATATACCTGGTGTGGATATTTTTATGGTCATGGTCATATGATCATGGTCATATGGGCATGGTCATAGGGTCGTGCTCATATGGTCATGGTCATATGGTTATGGTCATATGGTCATAGTCATATGGTCATGGTCATATGGTCATGGTCATATGGTCGTATGGTCATGGTCATTTGGATTTTCTTAAAAATGACATTCGGTTCAATTCAGCTGAAATTCGAGATGCTGAAGCATCAATTTGAGTTTTTTAAAAAACAATAATATAAATGTAAATAACGAACAAAATATTTCTATTAAATATAATTAAATTATTTGTAGGGTGTCACCCCAAAGTTACGGTGGCAAGGCTATACGTTATGTTCAATTTAACCGCAAAAATTGTATTCGCACGTGTATATCGAGAGCAAAGTTATGAGTAAAGCTTACACAATTACCTTAATTATTAATGAAAAACTAAGAAAAGTTCAAGAGACTGAATGCCACGATTGGGTAGCTTCAGCAGGTAATAAATGCTCAATCATAAAAAATGTCCAATTAATGAAAACGTATATAATGTTATAAATAATAATGTTTTGTATATATCTGATGGCAGGTGGTTGGAAAAATTTGATGTTATTTTAGGATTAATACGTCGTACTGCTTGGAACTATTGATTTCGACGTTCAGCATCTTGTGGCACATTTAAAAACATTTTTCTTGAGTTGTTTTTATAGTATTCGTACAAAATGATACGAAACAGGCACGATAACTAATTAAATTTGCCATTTTCAATAAATTTATCAATACACTGATGATAACTAAAACACTCGTTTCAGCTGTATCTATGTTGGGGGGAAATAAACATTGTAACGATACACGCGTTCGGGTTTTTTCAGGAACTGTCGGCGCGTCATTGGTACTAGGTTTAAAAAACTATTTTCAATTTGATATAACTTTATAATTATAAGGAAAAAAAATCAAAACCTATATTGACACAATGTCAATTGTTATTTATGCCTTTGAAGTTTTAACCACGACAACGTACGAACGAAATCAAACTAGGATATGTAAAAACAACATCAAAAATAAAATACTTTAACATATGTTTATATCATCAGCGTATCCTGTTTTAAAATTTACATTGTTCTCTTTTTTATCTACGGTAAAAAGTCCAAAAGTCGATAGGATCTGATCAAAATCTATTCCGCTTCTAAAGTACACACATTAAACGAAAAAGATTACTTAGATTTCACCGAAAAAAAAAATGCGATTTATATTTTTATGAATGATTCTTATATACAGGGTGATTCAGGAGGAAATGTCAATATTTCAGCTACGTATTCAAGGATCGAAAATGAACAAAAAAATCCATAAACATGGGTCTTACTCTCAACTGTTACAGATATACAGGGTTAAACAAAAGTTAAAATGTTTAAGATTTCTTAAATATTACTTTTACAATAAATAGTTAGGCTACGTTTTGTAGTTTTCAAAAATACCACCTTCCTATATTTACTTCCAAACACATGCCAGCTTTCTTATGAACAGCTCAGCTTTCTTATGAACATAACTGCTGCTGCATCGAGTATCCGGTCGAGTAATGCATCTCTAGTGTCTACTTTATTTGCAAATACCAAAGATTTAACCCACCCTCTAAGACAATAATTCAGAGGATTAAGGTCTGGTGATCTAGCTGGCCAATTGTTCGGTCCACCTCGTCCAATCCACCGGTTTGGGAAATTGTTTAAGAAATTTCTCACTTGTAACCTATAGGGTGCAGGGGACTTCATCTTGATGTAAGTACATGTTTTATCGTAGGTTTTGCACATTATTCTGTAGAACATTACTAGGTAAACTTCTGTGAAATGACCATCGAATATAAATGGACCGGTTAATTAATTTTTCAGCATACCATACCACACATTAATGCAAAATTGATGTTGAAAATTATGTTCAGACGTAGCGTGAGGATTTTCATCGGACCATCGATGTTCATTGTGAAAATTATTTATGCCATCTCGAGTGACCTGCTCTTCATCGGTGAACAGAACGTACTTAAATAATATCCGATTTGAATTTAACCAGTTACAAAACTGCATCCTTAACGCAAAATCACCATCCTGCAAATGTTGCACCGGTTGGAAATTAAATGGGCATAAACAATTGATATGAAGAGTCCGCCAAGCAGGCGATTGTGTGTGGCAAATATCTGCCATTCGCCTTGTACTTACGCTTGGATCATTTTCAAGGATCGCCATTTCTTGTTCAGAATCAAGTTTCAATTGCCGTTCAAATACAATTCTCGCACTTGGAAACTTACCAGATTTTCCAGCAGTGATAAAACTTGTTCAAAAACCCTTCTATCTAGCAGTCTCCGATTCGGGAAACGACGCTGATATTCGGAAACTGCACGGTTTCAGCTTCCGTTATAAAAGCCATACACAAATAATATATCAGCATATTCACGATGGCTAAAGAAGGCATAATGAAATCAATGAAATAACTTTAAAACAATTTGCTGATGACAAATTAATAATTAACTGATATAAACAATGGTTACTTAGCAGTACTAGTGATACAGGGGTAAACAGTACAGTGTTTACCCCTGTGTCTCTGTAACAGTTCAGAATAGGACCCATGTTTACAGATACTTTTATATTCGTTTTCGGTCCCTGAATTTGTGGCTGAAATATTGACATTTCCTCCTGCATATGTATATATATATATATATATATATATATATATATATATATATATATATATATATATATATATATATATATATATATATATATTCGAATGGCACAAACTGCAGTTTGATACCTCGAACGGTTTTCTAGATATTTGCAGAAAACTGCTCGGGGAATGCGATTTTTGCAAAATTTCGATTTTCAAAAAATCATATCTCGAATAGATAAATCAAAACGGGTGCCAGATTATTGATGCGAGTGGTTTGGAGCGTCTGATATCCGAAAATGAAGCGATTCTATTTTTTTAAAGTTTTGCAGTTTGTTCGAAAAATTTCATAAGGGGGTGCCATAGGAAAACATCAGAAAAACAAAAGCCACTCAATTTCTATGAAAGTAAGCCACAAGATGGAGAAAATTACGGGGATTCGAATGGCACAAACTGCAGTTTGATATCTCGAACGGTTTTCTAGATATGTGCAGAAAACTGCTCGGGGAATGCGATTTTTGCAAAATTTCGATTTTCAAAAAATCATATCTCGAAAACTAAAAGAGATAAATCAAAACGGGTGCCAGATTATTGATGCGAGTGGTTTGGAGCGGTGGTTTGGATATCAGATATATATCAATAGCACCAGAGGAAAAATGTCTCAAACAAACAAAAATCTCCAGTGAGACCATTGATTTAATGAAGAAACGGCGAGCAATGAGAAATGCAGGTAGTCCTTTTGGCAGGATCGAGTGCACTGAGCTCTGCAAAACTATAAGAAAACGTATCAGAGAGGACACGCACCGATTCAATATGCAGCTAGTGCAAAAAACCCTGGAAGAAAACAAAGGAATTAACAAAGCTAAACAGAAGCTGAGAAACAAAAGAACGCAAATATATGCTTTAAAGCGTGAGGATGGCACAGTGTGCAGGACGCGTACCCAAATGTTAGAGATTGTCAGAAGGTTTTATTCCCAGTTATATGAAGATCAGAGCCAGTCAGGGACAGCAATACCCACGGAAGAACAATATATAATGTCAGATATCCTAGTGGAGGAAGTAACAAATGCTATAGACTTGATGAAGAACGGCAAGGCTCCAGGAAAGGATAGTGTAACTGTCGAGATGCTAAAAGCTGGTGGTCGGACGTTACATAAAACACTGGCAAAATTATACTCAAAATGCCTCAAAGAACAAAAAGTACCTGACTTATGGAAAAATGCAGAAGTGATCCTTTTACATAAAAAAGGAGCACAGGAAGATTTAAAGAACTACCGTCCAATAAGCCTCCTATCACTGATGTACAAAGTTTTCACTAAGATAATTTCTAAAAGAATATTAAAAAAACTGAATGGCGCACAACCAAGAGAACAAGCAGGATTCAGAAGTGGATTCAGTACAATGGATCACATCCAGGTTGTACAGCAGGCCATAGAAAGGCACAACGAATACACCATGCCACTGTGCTTGGCTTTTATCGACTACGAAAAAGCATTTGATTCTATCTCAAAGCATGCGATACTGGATGCACTGCTTAGCCAAGATGTAGAGAGAGCCTATGTAAACCTATTAGAATCGATATATGATGGAGCTACAGCCCAATTCACCTTGCTGATCTTGAAGTGGGAATTAATATAGAACGAGGTGTACGGTAGGGTGACGCAATATCGCCTATTCTTTTCTGGGCTGGCCTTGAAGAAGTATTCCGTAAACTGGATTGGGAACAGGATGGTGTAAAGATCAATGGTGCAAACTTAAACCATCTTAGATTTGCAAATGATATTATTCTCATTTCACAAGACCCAGAGGAGCTGCAAAGACGCATACAAGAGCTGCAAAGGGCTGGCGAACCATTTGGCTTGAAAATAAACCTGAAAAAGAGTCAGGTTATGTTCAATAACTTCGCTCAGGACAGAAGAATTTCAGTTTTAGGAAGGGATTTAGAGATTGTGGACAGCTTTATATATCTTGGGCAGAGGATTTCCATGGAGGGGAATACCGCCCGGGAGGTGGAACGGCGTGTTAAATGTGGCTGGCAGGCATTTGGTAGGCTCAACATAGTGTTTAAGAGCAGACTCCCACTTTGCCTGAAAAGAAAAGTATTCGATCAGTGCGTTCTACCCGTTATGGCATACGGAAGTGAAACCTGGACACTCACATCGCAATCAATTCAAAAACTTCGGGTGGCACAGAGGGGAATGGAAAGATGTATGCTTGGCATTACAAGATGAGACAGAAAGTCCTGCGCATGGATCAGGGAACAAGCAAAAGTCTGTCACATCATTGGAAGAGTAAAACAGTTGAAATGGAGATGGGCAGGCCATATAGCGAGGCGATGGGACGACAGATGGACCAAGGCAATCCTGGAGTGGATACCGCTTGATCGCAAACGTCCGCGAAGAAGACCGAAAGCACGATGGACTGATGACATCGTTAAGTATATTGGACCCGAGTGGCAGAGGAAAGCCCAGGACCGTGAAGGTTGGAAGCATGCTGAAGAGGCCTTCATCCTGCAGTGGATCGATACGGGCTGATGATGATGATGATGATGATGATGATGATGATGATGATGATGAGGAGATCTGATGATGAGCAGTAGCTGAGTATCATCACACACCCAACCGTTGGGTTCCACAATCTCATGTGGAACACACAACAACCTGCGTCTCCGCCTAAATGAACATTTTTGTTGGTTGCTTGACCGGGAAGGAGCCCCACTTATCCCTTCAACTGGACTCATCAGGGCGCCGACATATACCATACTACTGTCACATTGGACGCAGTCAAAGAAAATTTAACACTACATATATACGCCATCCGACGGAAAGTCGGCTACAACATGGGTTGTCGGCTGTGGATAGGGTCTCCCTATTTTTGATGGTATTGTATATGTCGGCGCCCTGATGAGTCTGAACCTCGAGAGACGAAACATATGTCATCCAGTTGAAGGGATAAGTGGGGCTCCTTCTCGGTCAAGCAACCAACAAAAATGTTCATTTAGGCGGAGACGAAGGTTGTTGTGTGTTCCACATGAGATTGTGGAACCCAACGGTTGGGTGTGTGATGACACTCAGCTACTGCTGTCTCATTGAACGACTCATAAACTACATATGGGTTTAAGAACAGTCTAACAGCCAATTCTAAGGTTACAAACACTTACTGTGTTCATAAATGATATAAATGGTGTCGAATAGAACTTGTATCCAAAGCTGCAGAATTGGTAACCCTTTTAGCAAAATTACGTTTTCTAGGCCATTTTAAAACTTCATTGTTTTTCACTTTTTGTGTAAATAGTACTAAGAGTGGACATACTCAACCTTAAGGCTGCTGTAAAACGCTAAAAAATATGACTTAAACTAAACATATCCAAGTAATTAAGTTAACATAGCTCTGTATCAGCCGAAAAGGGTAACAATGGACCATTATTGTCTCGTTCTTGTTCAAAATAGTGTATCAGAGATGATGCCATAAACTCTTGACAACGACGATTTAAATGATTTGGTATTCCACAGGCGCGACTTAAGTTCTGAAGGAAAGCGTTTTCGATCGCAAGGTAAAAATGAAAGTAAACGTTTAGATACAAATGGGATAACCTCCAAACGTGTCAATAAATATCAACAAGACAAATTTTAAACCCGACAACGTCGCATATGCTGCCAACCGAACACAGCCGCTAAATTTGAAATGTATTGAATACATTCCATTTGATTATTTTATTATTTAATTTTTGTAGTGGTATTTCTGTTGTTATTTAATAGCGTTATCGATGACGTGCAACGGTTTTAGTTTTGTAGAGGTTATACTTCGAAAATACATATAAAAATGTGATTTAGAAATAACTGCAATGCTGCAATATTGATTAGGAAGGTTGTAGATAGTATTCCCAAAGAAAGTTGAATAAATTCTATTAACTATGTTATTAAAATAAAGGATTCCTATTTATTATTTATTAACAATATAGAACCACTTATTATTAATGTAGATCAAAGTAACAGTGAGGGCGAAACCGAATTAAATGTTTAATTAAATTTAAGTTCTAATTTTTATTTTACTAATAGCTAAGTTTATTTATTATTATTCACGTATGGGCCCTGGTGGACCACGCGAAGTACAATTAGAGGCGTTTGTTGTTATTAGCCTTCCTTTGAGCCCATACTAATTTCATTCTTTCGCTATGAGCTTTTTTCCTTTTGTCAGACCAAGTTGTTCCAGTCTTCCTACATTTTTCTCTCTGGCCAACCTTCCAAACGTTAACCTTGTGTCTGAAACAGCCTCTATCCTGAATTTCACTTTGTGTAATATTTGCTGATCTTAGGTCCTCTTTAATTGCAGCAATCCATTTAATTATTTCTACTTTAGCTCTACTCCTATTTTCATAAAATTCGACTATTTGTCTAGTTAACCTACTCGGATTCATCCGTTTTATGTGTCCGTAAAACTTAAGTCTTCTTTTTCTCATATCGCTATGTATATCTGTGTATTGTTTGGTTTCTTGGTTTTCTCGAAGTCGGTATGTTGTGCTATTTATTTGTTTGGGGCCTAGGATTTTTCTTATGATTTTTCTTTCCTTCTTTTCAATGTCCTCGATGTCCCTCTTTCTATTCAAAATGAGCGTTTCTGCAGCATATAGACATTCTGGCTTAATAACCGTGTTGTAATGTCTCAGTTTTGTGTTTTTAGATAGGCATTTTTTGTTGTAAATATTTTGTGTAAGTCTCAATGCCGTTTCCATTTTTTGACATCTACCCTTATTGGCCGCTTTTTCCAACCCATTTTCCATGATTATTTCACCCAAATATTTGAATTGAGAGACTCGTCTGATGTTACCATATTTTATTTTTAGAAATGGCGTTCGTAGTCTGTTGCAGGTCATGTATTGTGTCTTTTCAAAGGAAATTTGGAGTCCTACATTTTCTGCTGTTTCTTTTAGGATTTCAATCTGTTTCTGTGCTGTTAATACATCTTGAGCTAAAATTGCTAGATCATCAGCAAATGCCAGACAATCAATTTGGATGTTGGTTCTCCCCAGTTTAATGGGCTGGTCAATATTCAGGGCCGACTTTTTTTCACGCCACTCCTGTATTACTTTTTCTAGAACACAGTTAAATAAAAGTGGCGAGAGTCCATCCCCTTGTCTCACTCCAGTTTTAGTTTCGAACGGCTCTGAGATCTCACCCATGAATTTAGCTTTTGACCTTATGTTAGTTAACGTTGCTTTAATAATTGCCAGCGTTTTCAGATCTAGTCCTTGTTCTTTCAAGATTCGAAATACAGATTCGCTTTTTTGAAATCCACAAATGTACAGACGAGATTTTTATTGTACAGTTTTTGATGTCTTAGAATCAACTTCAAATTCAGGATCTGCCCGGTCGAAAAGCTGCTTGATATTCACCAATGTTAGGTTCTAACTGTCCCTGTGCTCTGTCTAATAGACATTGAGATAGAATCTTGTAACAAACTGGGAGAAGAGATATCCCTCTATAGTTGTTTACATCCGTTCTATCTCCTTTCTTATGTAGTGGATGGATTAGAGCATCTTTCCAATCTTCCGGAATCCGTTCGGTTCGCCAAACTTCTTGTAGAATTTTGTTTATTTCCCTGATTGTACCTGGACCAGCGGATTTCAAAAGTTCCGCAGTGATTCCATCTTCACCAGAAGCTTTGTTATTTTTAAGCCGCTTGATTTGCCTAATTATTTCATCTTCATTCGGTGGTAATGAATCTGGGTTTGTTTGTTTAGGTTTTAGTGTTGCTAATTTGTTTAAGGGCTTAGGACAGTTTAGTATTTGTTCAAAATATTTCGCAAGTTCTTTGCAATTGTCTTGGTTATTTAGAGCTAATTGTCCGTTTTCCTTTTGGAAGCAAAGACTTTGCGGTTGATAGCCTGTTAATTTAGTTTTAAATGTTTTGTAAAAGTTTCGAGTGTTATTTTTTTGGAAATCTTTTTCTATTTCATTAAGTGGATTGTTTTCATATTTTCTTTTAGTTTGTCTAATTAGCTTCGATGTTTCTTTTCTTACTTCCAAAAATATGTTATAGTTTATTGCTGTTTTTTGACTGTTCCAATCTTTGAATGCTTTACTTCGGCTTAATACTGCTTGCTCGCAAACTTCATCCCATCACGGATGTTTTCTACGTTTTTGTAAAGGGACCAACTTTAAGGCTGTTTTAATAATTTTTTGTTTTAATTCTTGCCAGTTCTGTGCTGGTTGTTTATCAAGTTCTTCTATTAGGGCTGGTTTTATTTTCGTTGGGTCAAACTTTGGTATTAGCAGCCGCTTTTGAATAAGTTTTCGAGGTTTTAAGCTAAGTTTGATTCTAGTCAAGCAGTGATCCGTGTCTATATTTGCTCCTTTCCTGACTTGAACATTCAAAATCTCTTTATAATTGGGGTACGAAATGGCAACATGGTCAATTTGAAATTCACCCATGTACGTGTTTGGGCACTTCCAGGTCTTTTGTTTTGATATTTTCTTCTTAAAATGGGTTGACATTATTTTTAGATTAAACTGCGAACATAGTTCAACCAATCTTCTACCATTATGGTTAGTCCATTTATGAGCGGGAAAACTGCCGACTGTTTTCCTGTACTTTTTTTCTTTCCCTAGCTCGGCGTTGGAATCACCCAATAGGATTTTAACATGGGTAGAGGGAATTTTAGAGATAGTCTTTTCTAGAATTTCCCAGGACTTGTTTACTTTTTCAGGATTAGATTTATTTTCTTCGTTAACTGGGAGGTGTGCATTGATTAATGTATAGTTTTTGTTAGCACATTTAAGGGTAGTGTCATAAGTCGATTATTTACTGGCTGGACATTTGTTACAGAACCAAGGATGTTTCTTGAGGCAGCGAAAGCAACACCGAGATGTGGTGTATTTTTGAGTATTTTTTTGTCCGTTTTACTTTTAAAAAGTCTGTAGTTGCCGAATTCCAAGGTGTTATCATCTGTCAATCTGGTTTCTTGCAAAGCTAAAATTTGGATTTTTTGCTGATTTAAAGTTCGCCCCAATTCGTGTAGTTTTCCTGGACGCAGGATTGAATTGATATTTACCGTTCCAAAGAAAGTTTTTGTTTTCGGTTTCAGACGTTGGCCAGAGGTTTCCGACTCCCTCTGAAAGATTTTGCGTTTAAGCCCGGACAGTTTATTATATAAGTTTATTTATTTATTTATTTTTATTGTACTAGTAAATTCAAAATACACAAACCAGTAACAATGTTTGTTGCCATTCATAATAACAACAATAATAATTTAATCATAATTTAACAATATTTTATTTTTCCTAAAATTATTCAGAAGTTAAAAATTAACAAAGAGAAAAATATTAACAGAATCTTTGGCCTAATATCTTAGCTTATCACACGTAGTTATCATTATGCCTCATTTTGAAATTCCCACCCTCTTACTGGACAACCCTCTATTTTCCCCTGTCTCGAAAAAAAACCAGTATTGGATCTTTAAAGACGTGCTGTGTATATGCAAACAATTTCACGTTTTCACCACTCTAATCAGTGTTAATAATTGTAGCATCCTATTTGTGTTGACGCAAGCGTTTAAACAATCACCGCAGCTCCGCATTGCGAACATCATCCAACAAGATAAATAAAATGCGGACAGAGGAAAAAAACGATAACAGTGTTAACATTAGTCAAAACATCATCTGGGTGTTAAGAGGAATTTTTTATTAAGATGATGAAATGACACGGAAGGTTATCGCCCGATTATTTGATATTTTTTAGACCTTATTTCCAACCCTTTTATTTATTTTTGTTTTATATTTGTCCAGAATCGTCTTTCATGTGCTATAAAATATTCTGACTAAAGGTATTCTATTTTTTGTATTCATAGTTTGGCGGTAGACAAAATAAGGACTTAAACAAATAATAAGATAACAGAGCTGTTCGTTCATTGTTATCGAAAATATTTTAATATTTTTGGTATACATTGTCCATGCATCCATACAGTTTTAAATGATACTATGGGTCGCGCAAAGCATCGTACTCCCGAAGAGAGGCATCTAATATTGCAGTTACGCAGTCAAAACAAAACTTATTTATTTATTTCTCATCTGCTAAAGCGATGTGAATGCGTTATTGCTAAGTTTCGCAAGAAAAACAAGCTACAGATTGCATAAATGTATTGTACGAGAGGCGTGAAAATACCCATTTTCCACTTCGTTTGACATTAAACGGAAAATGGGTCTACAAATCAGTACACGGACAATTCGTAGACGATTGGTAGAGATGGATCTTCATGGAAGAGTTGCAAGAAATGTAGTCCATTTAAGTAAAAAAAAAATATTCGGCTTAGATTAAGTTTTGCCAGATTTAACTTAAATGAAAACTATAGCCGTCATTGGAAAAATATTTTATTTAGTGATGAAACAAAAATAAATCTCTTTGGATCAGATGGGAAACGGTACGTTAGGCGACATAAGAATGAAGAACTGAATCCGCGAAATACATCAGGAACAGTAAAGCATGGAGGAGGAAATATTGAACTGTGGGGTTGCTTTTCCTATAATGGTGTAGGGCCATTATATTGGATCAAAGATACCATGAACAAAGAAACCTACATGGAAATATTAGAAAACATTATGCCGAAATGAATATGCCGCTAAAGTGGATCTACCAGGATGATAACGATCCGAAACATACCGCAAAAGTAGTGAAACGATGGTTTCTCGCAAATAAGATCGAAGTGTTGCTCTGGCTATCGCAATCTCTGGACTTAGATCCAATAGAAAATCTTTAGCAACATTTAAAAAAGGCATTGCTACTAAAAAACATCAAACAAAAATATGTTGTGGGAAGAAGTCAAGAAAACTTGGTATTCTATACCGGTTGAAACTTGTCAGAAGTTAATAGACTCTATTTCAAGGAGATATAAATAAATAAATAAATAAATACACACTGTATTTAGCATATGCAGCTAATAGTAACAAAACAAAATCAATATCCAAAAAAAATAAAAGTAAGAAAAATTCTAAAAATTCTTAACAAAAGAAAATACAATCAAAAGGCAATAACCAACATTGTTCGAATGATAAAACACTCTATTGCTTCAAATAATAATTTAACTGTCTATTAAATACATGCACATTAGGAGCGCTCCCTATGAGGGCGGGCAAAGCATTGAAGAGACAAACACCTTCCCAAAACAATGTCTCCTGGAGAGCAATAGTTCTCACAATTGGTACGTCATAATTGTTCTTAGAACGGACATCGTAAGAATGCATATTTACTCTTTGTACCAAAAAAGTATTCAAATAATGGGGCAACAAATTATGTTTTTTTTATACATCAATCAAATGTTAGCCCCTTCAATGGCCCCAGCAACTGAAAACCAATCCAATGACCGCAACATTACCTCTATCGGTGTATACCTATTACAGTTCAATAATACACGCATAGCCTTGTTCTGCTGTATTTGAAGTCTACCAATACTCTCCTTATTACATGATATCAGCACAGACATACAATAAGTAAAATGGGGTAAAACTATAGTATTATATACAAGCCTCTTGGACCATGGTGATAAATGTGACGATATACGACTAAAGAACCCTATTTTTTCCCAATCTTTCTACATAGATAACTGACATGGTTACAAAATGTTAGCTGAGGATCCAACAGTACTCCTAAGTAATTAATTTACAGATTCTCAGTTGTGGTTAAACAAAAAGAATATTCTACTAAATACTAATATTTTATATTTATTAAGTTTGTTAATAAGCATTACTTTTCACAATTTAGGACTATAGGTGATATACTCTTATTTTTTTGACCAAAAAAATAGCAGATATTATTTGATAGTTGTACTAACTTTTGTAACATTAGGATAATGTTTTGTTGTATCAATATTTTTTGTATCAGGGCACGTTACGCAACGTTAATAATATTATAATAATTCTGTAATAAATTAAATTGCCGGTCGCGTTGGTGCGGCGGTAAGAGCGCCTGCTTTGCCGAATCCGCGCTGGAGCGATAGCTGGTTCGATTCCAGCGCTCGGATGCTTATTTTTCTTTCTTCTGTCCGTTTATCTTTCCTAAATGTTTGTGATTGTTTCTAGGCAAGAGTGTAAAATCCGACTACGAATTACCCCTCAGTCACGCCAGTTAAAGGCTGGGTAAGGCCGGATGCCTTCTGAGAAGTGTTCTACGTTGGTCACTCGCCAGTCGGTAGGTTTCCTGATAGACTTATGGGTAGGCACATAACCAAGGGTTTATAGCCCGAGGGGGGTGCTGGCCTGGGTTTGTCGGAAGCTGATGACCGTGGTTCGGAACCCACGTTAAGCTGTAGGTCCAGTCGCTAAATAGCCTAGTTGCTGATGCGCCTCTAACCCAAACACTTTACTTTTTACTTTGTAATAAATTCGTTAAACACATTAAAATAAAATATTTGGATTCATCATTCATATTCTTATTATTTTGATCACATCTGTATATATATATATATATATATATATATATATATATATATATATATATATATATATATATATATATATGTTAGATTTCTTTGGACGGGTCCAAACATGTGCCCCCCAACTGCAGGAATGGGTGGGGCTCTTCCCCAGTCAGACACCTAACAAAATGTTCATATATATATATATATATATATATATATATATATATATATATATATATATATATATATATATATATGTTAAAATTTTTCTTCCGGGTCAACTCGTTCGTTTAAGAAATTTTCACATTCTTGACGACCGACGTGTCTCCAAAATCCATGTGCCATTTTCAAAGTATTTGCTCTTTTGCGAGAAACAACAAACTTGAAAATGTCAGATGAGATTTTGGCGAAACGTCGTCAAGAATGTGAAAATTCCTTAAACGAACGGATTGACACCCGGAAGAAAAATTCTAACATTTATTCCGTCAGTGAAAACTGGCATGTTAACATTAAAATTCTGAATTTTTTAACATCAGGGTTATTTAAGATTCTCCTTCATTTTAAAACATTTTCAAGGTCATATCAGCACACTAATTATATTAAAAAATAAACTTTTAAGAATTTTGTGTATAGACCAAAAAAATGAAAAAATTAAAAAATGCGAATTTTGTCATGAAACTTTTTTAATAACTTTTTTCAAAATAAAATATCGAGAATTGACTCTGTTTATGAATTCGTAGTAAGCCGAGTTTAAAGTTCAGATTTCAGTTTGAGTATCTTAAAAAATATGACCCATTAATATGTATGACTGCAAAAATTCAAATCGGTATTTCTTCAAATAGCGGAGATATGGGGGTGTCTTCATCTTAAATGGACACACAGTATAACATCGACCAATAAAGGTTCCAACAGAAGAATGAAATTAGTTGACATTAAAAGATAATGAGTTGTATTAGATTGATATATAAGATCGTTCGTTTTCTTAGAATGTAAAAGTAAAGTTTTAGGGTTAGAGGCGCATCAGCAACTGAAAAGGCTATTTAGCGACTGGACGTACACCTTAACGTGGGTTCCGAACCATGGTCATCGGCTACCGAAAATCCCTGTCAGCACCCCCCTTCGGGCTATCAACCCTTTGTTTTGGCGAAAGACCAACCTAGAAAACCTCGCAGAAGGCATCCGGCCTTACCCAGCATCGAGCTGGCGTGACTGAGGGGTGATTTCTTGTCATATTTTACACTCTTACCTAGAAACATTTACAAGAATTTTAGAAAAAGTCCTTACCTAATGCGGTATTCGAACCGGCTCCACATTAACTACCGTATCGTAAGGCTTGACGCTTTAGACACCTCAGCTAACGTGACTCCTTTTCTGAGTGTAATAAATTTTAAAACATGTATGCATGTGTAAAAACTTCTCTATGGCTTATCGATGAAAGATAACCCTATATATTTTTTGTAGCACCATACTGTTCTCATAATCGAATAAGAGTAAGTCTGGTGAATGTGGAGGATGAGATAATTTCCTTGTAAAACTTGGTAGTCACATCACAAATACATATCTGGCTATAAAATAAATAATGTCATTAATTTTTTTCGTCTAATAAATTCGAAATCATAACAAATTTACTACCAGTCAGCGGACTTTTTGGAATTGGAGGTTATCGCTCTGGTAACGAAATCATTTGCCGTCCGAATGAGTATTTACAATGTTACGCGTGATAGAACAAAGAAAGTTTGGTACGGAAAGCGCCAATAAATGTGATGCAATGTATCTAGTGTATCGACGGCATGTGCTACATGAACCCGGAGGTCACGGAAGATTTGCTTTTTTAAATTTTATGTGCAGCGAGCGATAAGCGATCCAAGTTTGGAATGTTCATGTGTTGTTCCCTTGATTTTCGGTGCTAGACTTAAATCCAACGATTATTTACTAGAAAAATGATTTTTAGGTCCTTAATTTTCGACCTTTTTTTTAAAAATTCTTTTTCTTAACGACACTTCTTTTCAATTTTTCCTAGCTCGTGTTTCTTCCAGCGGTGCCTTAAATGTTGCTTGAACTACGTTTCGCTTAATCTCCATGAGCTACGTTTCGTGCTTGGTGTTTCTACATACCATTCCGCTTCCTAACGCTTATTTTACATAGTTCGATAAATGGCATTATAACACATCGGTGAATAAGTCCCTGGTCTGACATACAGATGGCGTCACTTACGAAAAATCCTTACTAGTGCTCGATTGTGCCAAGCTTCAAATGCCATGTGTCAAAATTTCATGACAATCTGTCTACTAGTTTCTGAATTGTCGTGCTTTAAGTGACGCTACTTTTGTTATTTTCAAAACAAAACAAAAAATTCGTGTGTTGATTAAGCTTTGCTTTTGTTCACAGCAGACCAAAACCAACAACATATTGATGATTCTGATCAATATTTGGAGCTGTTTAAGTCCAATAAAAAGGATTTTTTCATGTCGTATGTGACTATAGATGAAACATGGATCTATCGCTACACTTCAGAGTAAAATTGGCAGTCAGTTGAATGGACAGTAGGCCGTGAAAGCCGTCCGAAGCGACCAAAAACACAACCATCGACAGACAAGATTATGGCCTCTGCAATTTGGGATGCGTATGGAATATTGTTTATCGATTATCTCGATAAAGGTAAAACCATCAATAGCGAATATAACATAGAGTTATTAGCGCGTTTGAAGGACGAGAGCGCAAAATAGGATCCAAATGAACAAAAAAAGTCCTGTTTCCCCAAAACAATGCACAATCTCACAAATCGTTGGTAGCGATGGCTAAATTGCATGAATTGCTTCCTCATCCACCGTATTCTCCAGATCTGGCTCCCAGCGACTATTTCCTCTTCTCAGACCTAAAAAAAATACTTGCTGGAAAGAAATTTCGCTCTAATGAAGAGCAAAGAGAAATTGTTCTATAAAAAGAGAGTAGAAATGTTACAAACACGTTGGAATGATTGTATCGCTCTTCAAGGAGAATATATTGATGAATGATGTCGAAATTTGCAATAAAAGTATGTTTTATTTGTCAGACCGGATATCTATTGACCGATGTGTTACTGAGGATATTAGAAAATTGAAAAAAACTCGAAGATCGTCCGAAACTTTTCATTCCATCCCTCGTTACAAATAGTCCAGAGTAAATAATAATATATTAATCACTGATTGAAACTAAGGAAAAGCTTTATCAACTCAGTGGTGTTGAACATCAACCAGCCTAGATCGTGTACTTTTTCTTTTCATTGGTATATTTTTTTTGCGTGGACAGATCAGCAATAATCTAGTCGAGATCGACATCGGGTCATGTAATTTTTATTTAAAAACAAGGACTGCTACTGTCGAGCGGCTCGACAAATTTTCGACGGACGATTTCGCAATATAGAATCAGATTTATTTTCAAATTATTCGTATTAGACTGCAGTAACATTTTCAATACCAATAACAAAAGTTTCATGCTTGCTTACGTTAATACATGCTTCAACTTGTAGACTATCTTGATTAGAATCGAAGACTTACCTGAAACAAAAGAAAAAGAAACATAAATACACTAGTTTTGTCACAAAATAAATCTGAAATAGTCGGATCAGGGAGAAAATGTTCCACAATCTATAATTAATTATATACAATTGGTTTAGTCTCCCCTGAGAAATGCAGATTATTCGATTTTAACGGTTCTCGTTAGACCCCAAAGATTCCCAAAATATTTCCAAACAATGACGCCCTATTTCGATAACCACTCCCATCTTTTTTTTTACGCCAGTGGCGTAGCTGGAATACCTCTTATAACGGGTGGGGCAATTATCTGGAACAAGCCAATTTCATCTTTAAATTTGTATTAATTAATTTTTGGAAATTATGTCAGCAATGCAGCTTTGTGCCCCTTTTTAACACACTTTCCATAACTTTCGTCAAGATATCTGATATTAATATAGTTATTTCAGCACGGAAGTTTTATAATAAAACTATTTTTATTTTTATTTTTTTCCTTATAATTAAAAAGATATATCAAATTGAAAATACAATTTTAAACCTACTACCGATGACACGCCGACAATTCCCGAAAATAATCGGAGCAATTTGTGACCTCACACAATGTACCGAAGGCCAATCGGTTCGGCTCGGGGCAATTCGCCCTCTTTCTGAACAGACGTTCCGAAACAATCGGAGTTTCGGGTAAATAAAACAATTTATCGATCTTAGTCATCTCTCTATAGGTTTAACCTATATCTTTGACTGCTTTTGTTAGTCTGCTAGCAATTTGAAAATATATCTTGTTTTTAATTGTTATTTAGGCTTTCGGTGTTGTTTTCGACATTATTCTCATATATCTTTACATAAGATATGGAGGCTCAAAGGTAAGTTCGGAATAAATCAGATTGGGGTTCCTTTTGTTTTTTTGCAATCGTTTGTATAACTTTTATTTATATTATTTAATTCATGTATTGTCCGCGTCCGTCCCGTCAAATTCTGTGTGTTTGCAAAAAATCTAGGTGTAGCAACACAACCGAGGGTAGTAACAATAAAAAAAAACCCTACAGGATCGTCAATTTTGTGGGGTAGGAATAATAATATTCAAGAATTAGACAAGAACAAAATTCGACTACCGATTTGGAAGGTAATGGTATATGAAAAGTCTTATACTTATGAAAGTTTAACAGGATAATCTAATTTGTTGATGGTCGAAGAGTACAGAAATGTGTGTGATCATTATATATTTTTATTGTTTGGGTATTTATTACCTGCTGAAGCTGCACAATCGTGACATTGGGTTTCTTGGACTTTTCTTAAATTCTCATTAATAATCCTTATAAGCTTTACTCCGAACTTTATGTTCTCAACATACACGTCCTTTTACCGTGCAAATATCATTTTTGCATTTAAGTTGAACAAAACCTATAGCCTTGTCACCGTAACTTTCTCGTGACACCCTACCAATAGTTTTATTATATTTAATAGAAATATGTGGTTTCTTATTTACATTTACATTATTATTATTTATTTAAAAACTTACATCGATACTTTAGCACCTCGAACTTGACCCGAATGTCATTTGTCAGAAAATCTGTGACCATAAAATTATCCACAGCAGGTATATTATCAGAATTAGCCTTTATAAACCCTTTGTCACACATTACTGAGTTAAATTAGTAATTAATAATATTTTATTTTGCACTTAACCAACAATAATTTTGACAGTATATATACAAATAGAAGCCGTTGACAGTACTGATGTGAAAATACTGATATTTTGACGTCACAAACATAGTAGCCAATCATAATATGCCAAACATAATATGGTAGGATACAAAACATTGATTGATTCGTAGGATACTATTAAAGAAGTCCGCGGAATAAGATAAGCAAACTTATAGGATCTATCACTTTCATGGCGCGTGGTTTGTAGTTTTTTTCATCTTCTCCATATTACTCATTTATCATATTTGTTCATTTTCTGCATCTGCTCCAATTCTTTGCCGTTATTCTTATCTGTATTTATTTCTAACCATATTTTCTGTATTCTCTCTAGTCAGGTTTTTCTTGTTCAACTTCTCTTTATTTTTTTGTTATTAGGTGTACTCATAAGTAATGTCGTTTATTCATATTTTAAAAACGTTGCCATCTGCTGACATTAATTTAACTTAATATAACATAACCTATAATCTAGTTAGATATATTGATATTTAGTGTTAATTTTGAAAAAATTAGATGAACACCCTATAAAGCCGCGTGCTCATTTAAGCACGAACGCGAATGAGGCATGTCGAGGCCGCACGAGGCTTCAATTTTGACGGTATGTAGCCAAAATCTCAAGACTTTGGTAACCCTTGGTAAAACTCTTTTGGTAGATAGCTTCATCAGCTGAAAGTTGTCTAACAAGAAAGTAATATATATATATATATATATATATATATATATATATATATATATATATATATATATATATATATATATATATATATATATATGTATATGTATATGTATATGTATATGTATATATATATATATATATATATATATATATATATATATATATATATATATATATATATATATATATATATATATATATATATATAGAATTACTAGAATATAATAGAATGCTAGGGTAGAGCCGCGTTTCGGCTTTCACTGTGAAGCCATTATCAAGAGAAAAGATCCATATTAACAAGATATAAAGAACATATAACCCACATTAGATATGGAAAAAATGAAAAATCTTGTGTTGCCCAACAAATAATCGAACATGACCACAATATAGACATTAGTAATTTAAGGCTGGTTAAAAAGTGTAAATAACAATAGGGCTTTGGATGCATATGAAAGCATTAAAGTAGAAAAATGCAAGAAAATCTTGAACCGGGATAAAGGACCTATTCCGTTCAGTCAACTTTTTTACTTATTAAAGATTTTTTCTTTATCCTTTCTTTTTTCTTGTACCCTTTTTTTTTAAAACGCTTCATTAGGTACGTAGTACGCGTTCTAGGTTAGCAATTAGAGTTTTCATATAAATAGAACATAGTTTATTTTTAGAATTAGGTTAAATCGTCTCCTCATGATGCTAACATGGATAGCGAAACGTGCGTCTAGAACTTTAAAAAATTTGATTTGATGTTAAATTAAATTAGTGGTAAATTTCTATGAATTTAAGATAATCTAGTTGATTTGCTCCGAGGCCTCAATCTACCTACTCCCCAGGATTCACAACCAGAAAAGGTTCATAACCGAATATATATATATAAAGTTGTGAACCCCATTTCTAGTTGTGAATCCTGGGGAGTTGACAGTTTGAGGCCTCAGGGCAAATCAACTAGATTCTCTTGATAACAGCTTCAAAGTGGAAGGTCGCGATCTTACAAATTTAAAACGCGGTTCTACCAGGCTTCGATTTTTTTTCTATATCAGCATACCAAAGATTCCTGCCTTCTCTAACACGTGGCGTGGCAATTTAGCTGAATGTTGGAAGCCAATATGTTGGTGTGAACTTGTGCATTATACAATTCAGTTGAATATCAAGTACATGAACAGGCTACTTTTCAGCCACACCCGAGCTCCATACTCCGCTGTGCTGTAAACCGTAGCCAAAGCCGAACATCGGAGTATGGATGCTGTCCAACCAAAAAATTTCTGAAGTATATTTATTATTCCTCGTTCGTACCTTGGTTGCTGTATGAGTAATATATATTATATATATATATATATATATATATATATATATATATATATATATATATATATATATATATATATATATATATATATATATATATATATATATATATATATATATATATATATATATATATATATATATATATATATATATGCATATATAAATATATATATGCATATATATATATATATATATATATATATATATATATATATATATATATATATATATATATATATATATATATATAATCTACGTCTATGATTTTCCCCTTTTTAACTACCTAACGGTTAATATGGTTCGTCTAGGCTTCGACTAGCCTAGAAAATAGTCTCAAGGACGCGACAGTTGGGCCTAACCCCATCGAACGACGAACGGAGAAGCAGAAATAAAAAGGAAGACAAAAAAACTATTCGGCATTGTAATTTAATGCACCTTTTACAGAGGCATTTACATATATCAAGAGAGACCACACGATACGATACTAAAACGAAATCCGTTGTCGGGCGGAATTGGACCGGGAATCTATTCGGTACTAAAATTTAACGGAATTTTTCCTTTCTTTGTTCCTTTTCGGTCTTTTTTTTTATTTCATTTTTGGCTTCGTTGAAAAAGTATACCACATTCTTATCTAGTGTTTTTTTCTTTATTATTCTAGTAAGAATATTTCATATTTATAATATTACGTTCTTGGTCCCTACGACTACAGAACCTATTCATTCAAATCAGAATTTTTCTTCAGCGTACATGATCAGCTGGGTGTAGTACATTATCACTTGCCCCAATCTGGTCAGAGATTTACTGATGAGCGTTATCAGAAATAAAAAGCCCATATACTAACATAGCAAGAAAAGTCATTTAACTTCAGAATAACTCACCACCCCATAAACCAAAAAAGACTCTGATGATGATGAATTTAATAATAAAGTCGCATCAACGTATTCTTAAATTCGCCTCAACGAACGCGAATGAGGCATGTCGAGGCCGCACGAAGCAGTAAGTGTGGACGTCCTACCGAGGCGCGGCAAACAAGCTCCACAAGAGCCGAGATGTCTTTTGAGTTCTTCAATTTTGATTGTATGTAGCCAAAATCTCAAGACTTTGATAACCCTTGGTAAAAATCTTTTGGTAGCTAGCTACATCAGCTGAAAGTTGTCTAACAAGAAAGAAATATATATATATATATATATATATATATATATATATATATATATATATATATATATATATATATGTATATGTATATGTATAAAGGAGAAATACCACTGACCACTGCGTAGAGATATAAGCTAAGACGGATTTTGCACAAGTCAATTCCGGGGGCCGTTGCGGGGGTGTTAAATACAAAAAAAAACCCTTTTTTTAACTATATGTCCTACAGACTTGAAACTTAGCAAGGATGTTCTTTATAAAACTTAAAATTTCTACTAAAAATTTAATTTTCGAAAATCTATTCATTAAAGGGATGAATTGCGGGAAAATATGGTGGTGTAAAGTATTAAAACTCTCTCATTTTTTGACTATAGGCTCGAAACTTGGCAATTATATTCCTTATACTTTCCACACATTCACTAACGGGTTTTACGATAAGCAGGATCCAGAAAGGGGTTGCGGGGACGTAAAATGTACAAATAAACCCGTTTTTAACTGCCAGTCCTATAAACTTAAAAATTGGCCGAAATATTTCTTATACTCCACAGGCTATATTTAATAAAGATGGATTATATGAAAATCCGCCCCCAAGAGGGGTAGCGGAGCGTAAAATAAACCCGGTTTCTAACTGTAAGTTCAACAGAGTTATGACAGGAATTCTTATGCATCATGAAAATTGATCAAGAACTGTTAATGCAAAAATAAAATTCTAAATGGGGTACAAAGAGAGATAAAAGAATTAATTTATGTATGATAATTTATATTAATATTAAGATAATGAAGAAGTTTCTGACAGCCATGTTAAATTTTTAATTGTATTAGCCGGTTAATTTTGAATCATTTATTTAGCTTTTAACTAAGTTATTTTTGCAGATTATCAAAAAGCAGAAAAATCAAAATTTATTAAAAATTGGACACTCGAACTGTGTGACAATTACTTTAAATTCAGCTGTCAAAATAATTTTTTCAGGGCAATAATTATTGTGAGAAAAATGAAAATGTAATAAATCAGCATCTTGAATTTGAAAATTTTACATACAGCGCCCAAAAGCAAAAAATTAAACATTTTAGAAGCTATTGAAATTTATAAATATAATAAAGATCCGTCTAGACAGCTATTAAACGATCAGACGGATCTCCGAAATTCCCCACTATTTAAAATATTGTAGAAAAATAACCCCAATAAAAGTATAAAATTAGGTACATAGAATAGATAAACAGCTGTAAAACCTTAGATTTAAAGTAGTGTTAGAGAATGTAAAATCGTTTTACGAAACTATAGTCACACAAATTTTGTTTAAAAATAAAAGTGATAGGTAACAAAATAAAAAATTGTTTTATAAAGAATTATGCACTTCAAGTTTTTACAATGTTTGTTGGCAGGTGTATTTAATGAAAATATACTAAGTAATAAGTTTGCTATGACTCTAAAATCACAAACGCCGTTCTTCTTTGAATTTCAAATTGTTATTAATGGAAAACAACTAAATAGAAAGTGTTCAAGAATTTTTTTAATTGTAAAAATAACCTAATAATTTTGATAATAATCAATTTTATTATAAAAACAAGCTTATATTGAACGAAAACGTTTTGAGTTTTGGTTTCATAGTCCATCATTAGTCTACTTCCGCGGAAGAATTGTTTGTCGGGGCAATTCTCATTCATTTTTAACATATAAATCGAAAAAGAAAATTAGCGTTAAACCGGCCTTATGGTAACCGATATCGGAAGATTTTCTACTATATTTTCAAAGTTTATTTGTTACTAATTAATTAGTTTCTAAATAAACGTTTACCTATAAATGATGAGTCCGAATGATTCATAAGTACTGTACTTAGAATATTATCTTTTCAATATATTTTACAAAGTTTTCTTTGGCAAATTCTTATTTCAAGTTACATCCAGCGAAGCGGGTGGGTAACGGCTAGTTTTTATACAAAATAACGTTGTTATAAAATAATGTAAAATAAAATTGTTTATATTTACAGGTTAAAAGAGTTAAAGGAAAGGAAAGGGTTTACGGTTAGAGGCGCATCAGCATTTTAGGCTATTTAACGACTGGACCTACAGTTTAACGTGGGTTCCGAACCACGGTCATCAGCTACCGATAAACCCAGGCCAGCACCCCCGTCAGGCTATCAACCCCTGGTTATGTGCCTACCCATAAGTCTATCAGGAAGCCTACCGACTGGCGAGTGACCAACGTAGAACACTTCTCAGAAGGCATCCGGCCTTACCCAGCCTTTAACTGGCGTGACTGAGGGGTAATTCGTTCTCGTATTTTACACTCTTGCCTAGAAACAATACACACATACAGGCGTGTGTATGTGTGTGTATATAAGTGCGTGTGTAGGGTAGGAAGTAAGACGGGCAGAAGAATTAAACAAAAACACCTATCCGAGCGCTGGAATCAAACCAGCTACCTTTGGATTGCGAGGCAGGCGACTAACCCACCAGACCACCGCGGCCGGCTAAAGAGTTAAAAAGCTACAGCCCGGACAAATAAGAATTTTAACTGATAGAACAGGAAATGCCGCGAAATTCCTTGCTTAGCTTACATTTTCTCAAGGAGGGCCTTATCTCTAAGGAATCAAAACATAGGATTGAAAACCGGTTGAGGATTTTGCGGTAGGCTGTATCTCACTCGATGAAGAGAAGGGTTCGGATAGTCAAAAATTACATATTTTACCGATAAACGAACATGACAGTAGTTACAAATAAATGGAGCTTCTCCTGGTAGAAGATGACCATGTAAAACCCATGAAAAAGTACTCTGAAAACGAACAACGAGCGGGGCTGGGGGATTTTATGACACCCATCGTATATTCCAGACTTCGCCCCGTCGGATATGAAAACCTCAACCAATTCATCACATCAAAATCAACAAGTTTTTTTCGATCCGGGATTAGTCACCGACCAGAAAAGTGGCGATAGTGAGGGGGATTCCCTACAAGATTAACGAATGAGGACCTAATGCTTGCGCCGTCTCTGTGTCAGTCCGAGACCTTCTCGAACGACCCTCGTATGTGTGTATATTTAGCAAACGCGTTCGTCTTTATTCATATTGCAATGCGCGACCATTGTTCTGGAACTGTTATATAAATTAAATGAGGTTACTACAAACTGAACCGCAATAAAAATAATTCATTTGATTTTTTTTATATAAAGAAAAAAAACAATACTCGAGACCTGAGGCAATAACAAAAGCCTGATTTACAAATAATGGTCGTGCGGTTCTTTGTTATTTTGTCTTTCACTGATTATAAATAGTGTATGTTAACCATTTTTTTCTGGTTGGTGAAACAATTATTTAAATATGAACCTGTTTTAGCAATAGCTTATTTTAATAATGAAATGACAGGAATAATTTTTATACATTTTAATTGCGAAGTGGTTTTGAAAATATTAAGTCTCCAACTTGTTATAACTGGTGACATGAATGCTAGAGTGGGAAGAATATAGAAATATGGGGCGATGTAATAGGATCTTATGGAGAAGAAACGCTGAAAACGGAAAGCTATTACTAGAATTTTGCCTTGACAATAATTTAATAGTGGCAAATGGACATTTCTAACGTAAAATCATACACAGAACAGCAAGGGAAGTAGCTTCTAAAGGGGAAAAATCAATAATAGATTACACCATAGTGAGAAAAACTGAACGGAAAGAAATAAATGATGTAAGAGTAAGGAGAGGGTATGAAATTATAGTGACCTCTATTTGCTGGAAACGACAATCAAAATCAGGAATCAAGGAGTGGAGATCCCAACTGGACAAACAAATGCTTGCAAGGAAATAATTAAGTGGTACAAATTCAGACAAAAGGACATAAGGAAGAAATATCAGGGAATATGGAGAGGGAATGTGGGAGAAATGAGGAGATAGGTGAAGATATTGAACAGGAATGGTACAGGAAAAGTAGCATAACCATGTCAGCAAGAAAATCTTGTAGCAGAAAGCAGATATAGCAGAAAGAGTGGAAATCACAAAGGTACAGCTTGGTGGAACGAGCATGTGAAGAACGAGATTAAGAAGAAGATTTTACGGAAGAAGTACCTAGTAAGTAAAACACTAGAAAACCGTGAAAAAATCAAAGAACAAAAAAATATAGCCAAGGGTTTAGTTAAGGAAGCTAAATGGGACAAATGCGGACAACAAATGAAAAATAATAGTTCAGAAAACATAATTTTTTTTTACAGATCACTCAAAAATTTAAGAAATAACAAAGACATAATCCAGAAGCAGATAAATGACAAAGAAGGTAAATTATTGGCGAATGATGAATGCATACTCGAAAGGTGAAGAGGGTACTTCCAAAATTTACTAAACCCGCACACCATCAACATGTTAATCAAAAATGAAGAAATAATAGACTATAAAAATCCAGGAAAAAGAAGTGAAAATTTAATAACTGAAGAAGAACTAACAGAAACCATAGAAAAATTTAAACTGGAAAAAGCATCTGGGCGCGACGAAATCACCCCGGTAATGCTGAAATGTATGGGACCACATGCAAGAAATGCGCTTTTGAAACTGTTTTAACTTAGCGTGGAAAAACAAAACAAAGTTCCAAAATAATAGACTATTGCCTTAATCATACTAATACACAAGAAAGGAAATAAAAGAGAATGCACGAACTATAGAGGTATATCATTACTGTGTAAGATTGAGAGTGGAAATTGACAATGCACTACTAAACGAGCAAAACGGATTCGGGATAAACCATTCTGTACAGGACCATATTCTTACCCTACAACAGATAGTAGAAAAAGAGAGAGAGAGGAACAGAACAGTATATCTATTCTTCATAGACACGGAAGAAGCTTTTGATTCAAGATTGATTGATTTCAAGATTGATTCAAAGAGAAATCATCTGAAACAGCTTAGAGAAGAAAAATATAAATAAGGATCTTATCGTAACCACTAAAAGCATGTACCAAACCACAACAAACCAAATTAGATCTCACAATAGAATATCTGCTCCTTTCACCACAATGGAAAGAGTCAGACAAGGAGGAACTCTGAGTCCGCTACTGTTTATAAGCACAATAGATGAAATAATCAAAATATGTAAGAATAAATTTAAGAAACACCACATGGGATGGACAAAGATGAAACAAGTTAATGTAGAAATGTGTATTTTTGCTGACGGTATAGTTCTCATGGCAGAATCTGATGAAAAATTTAAATTTAACATAGGAGTATGGAACGTAGCGGCTGAAAACTTTGGAATACACTTCAAATATATATGTAGTGTGTGTGTATATATATATATATATATATATATATATATATATATATATATATATATATATATATATATATATATATATATATATATATCCGGAAGTCGTCGAAAACATGGGTTGTTGGCTGTGGATAGGGTCTCCCTATTCTTGATGGTATGGTATATGTCGACGTCCTGATGAGTCTGAATCTCGAGAGATGAAACATATGTCATCCAGTTGAAGGAATAGGTGTAGAAGAAAGGATAAGGGAAAATGCAATCGATGGTTTGAACATGTATGCAGAATGCCTTGTTCGAGACTGGCCAAGGCCAAGAGAGTGTGGAAAATGGGAAAAACTGAAAGAAACACGAGGGGTAGACCACGAAAGAAATAGAACGATGAAATTGACAAGTGTCTTATAGAAGTGGGACTGGACTGGAGATGGGTCGAGAAACTTGCGAGGGATAGACGGGAGCGAAGGAAGAAAATGATAGGTGATTAAGAAACTTTAACTCCACACTGGTAATGGCTGGTAAACGAGTATAGATCATGATGATGATGATGATCACTATGCCTCTTCTGATGATCACACTATGCCTCTTCTTTAAAGGTGAAAAACAGCCAGTTTTTACCTCTGCTGCAGTCCTGGATGTTTTTCCTTCCAAAATGTGAGCCACGGATCCAAAACAAGTGGTAATCCAATGGATTGAGTTCGGGGCTGTATTTTGGGTTAGGAGTGAGTTCAAGAAGTTAACCAAAGCTGGATAGTTTTTAGTTGTACTCTTTCAAATTAAGCTGAGCAGATTTCTGAATTAATCGCCCTAGCATCAGAAACCAACTCAAAGTTAATCACTCCTTAAACATTGCACCAAATACACAGCCTGACCTTTTTGACATTATCTCTTGCTATGGTACTGGACGAGCTGGTTGCTCGTGCACACCCCACTATTTTACGTCATTAATCGTAAGAATCCGTTTGATGAATGGAAAAGCAGTCGGGATTTGAAGAGAGTTTTAGTTATTTCAACCCGATGCGTGGCTTGTTGTAGTGAAAATGAAATACGGCGAAAATATTAATGAAATTAATTAGTTTCATGGTACCATAAATCCGATAGAATATTTGGAAAGTTTTTAAAGAAACTTCTACAATAAATAAGACACAGAACATGATATTGACAAATAACCGAGAATATTGCAAGGAGAGAACAATAACCTTAAACAGCATGGAAATCAAACACACTGAAAAGTATAACTACTTAGGTACTGTTATTAATAAGAGGAGAAACCAGGACTATGAACTGAACAGCAGACTAGCGAAAGCAGGGAGATTGCAATCGCTTAGCATAGGCTTCTTAAACAACAAAAAAAAACGAAATAAACAAATGAAAGGAAAATATTTACGGTTAGAGGCGCATCAGCATCTAAGGCTATTTAGCGATTGGTCCTACAGTTTAACGTGGGTTCCGAACCACGGTCATCAGCTACGGTCATATTTTTTTAGCGTGTTGCAGCAGCCTTAAGGTTGAGTATGTCCACTGTTAGAACTATTTCACAAAAAGCGAAAAGTAATGAAGTTTTAAAATCGCCTAGAAAACGAAATTTTACTAAAAGGGTTACCAGCCATTCAAGATTGGTTAACTAATAATAATATAGCTTTTTCAATCGAAATGCTTAAAACTGAACCATTAAGAATTCTAGCAAAGTATATACCACAACCAAATATATTATTTTGATATATTTCCTGAGTATATGCTTTTCAGAAATAAACTAGCACGAAAATATTTAGTAGACAACTTAGCAGAACAATATGGGCACAAAGTTTTACGTATTCCCCCATACCACCGCATTTTCAATCCAATTGAACTTATATGGGGAATTGTCAAAAATTACTATAATAAACACAGGGGTAGAAATGATAATACACAGCAAGACGGTATAAAAATATGGCGTGAGGCACTTCACACTGTTACTCCTGAAGAATATGATCAAGCATACTGAAAAGGAAATAATTAAATTGTATGATAGAGAGCATATCCTGGATCGAAAAGAAGTTCTTCCTTTAATTATAAATACTGCAGATGATAGCAGTGATTCCAGCCAGTACTTTTCAGATTCCGATTAATGAAACTAAATGCATGCAGATATTTCATTGTTTTTTCTGTTTAGAACTTGTATATTATCTAAATAAATAAAAATGAATGTTGCTAAGCGCAAAACTCGAGAACGGCTCGACCAATTCGGCTGTAGTGGCCAAGTGGTCAAGCGGCTGTAGTGGCCAAGTGGCTGTAGAACCAACAACAAAAATATGTCTTTAATTCACTTATGAAAGTTGTAAATGATAGAACTGGAGGAATTTACTTTTTGGACGCTCCAGATGGTACAGGAAAGACTTTTTTGATTTCATTGATTTTAGCAACAATTCGCTCACAAAATGAAATTGCAGTCGCACTTGCTTCATCTGGTATTGCAGCCACATTATTGGAAGGCGGTCGAACAGCCCATTCAGCTCTAAAATTACCATTGAATATTCAAAGCAATAAAACTCAAAGATTTAAAAACCAAAGGTTTTGCAGCAATGTAAGTTGATAGTGTGGGATGAATGTACGATGGCACATAAAAAGTCTTTGGAGGCATTAGACAGAACTATGAAAGATCTGCGAAACAATTAAAACCGATTTGGTAGAGCGATGATTTTATTAACAGGAGATTTCCGTCAAACATTATCAGTGATTCCACGGTCAACGTCAGCGGATGAACTCAATGCATGTTTAAAGTCCTCCATTTTGTGGAAATACGTCAAGATATTAAATTTAAGTAAGAATATGCGTGTTGAATTGCAAAATGATCGATCTGGAGAAATATTTTCTAAACAACTCATTGACCTTGGTAATGGCAAAATCCCTGTTGATGATTCGACTGGCTGCATTACATTTCCTGTCGATTTTTGTCAGTTTACTGAAACAACAACCAAGCTCATATAAATGGTGTTCCCAAAGGTCGCTCAAAATTACAAAGATCATTTTTGGTTGAGCAAACGTGCTATATTAGCTGCCAAAAACACGGATGTAAATAAAATAAACTTCAAAATTCAAAATGAAATTGCCGGTGAATTAAAGACATACAAATCAGTTGATTGCGCAATTAATCAAGATGATGTCGTCAACTATACACCAGAAGTTTTAAACTCATTGGATTTGCCAGGATTGCCACCCCATTATCTTCAATTGAAAGTAGGATCGGTAGTCATAATGTTACGAAATATTAACCCATCGCGTCTTTGTAACGGCACACGGCTATCAGTGAAAAATTTACTTAACAATGTAATCGAAGCAACAATTCTAAAAGGAAAATATAAAGGAGAAGAAGTGTTGATACCCCGCATCCCAATGATACCAACTGACGTATCATTTGAATTTAAACGACTGCAATTTCCAGTGCGGCTTGCTTTCGCAATGACCATAAATAAATCACAGGGTCAGTCTTTAAGTATTTGCGGCGTTAATCTTAAAAACCCATGCTGCTCTCATGGATAGTTGTAAGTTGCCTGCTCTCGCGTTGGGAAACCGTCAGCTTTATTTGTTTACGCGCCAAGTAACCAAACAAAAAATATTGTATACCATAAAGCATTAGAATGAATATCATCAAGCTTATAAAGCATTGCATTGTCGTTTATTGTTGAGACATAAATAACGTGATCACTCGGAAATACTTATTTAATTTTTACTATTAACTGTTGACAGAACGAAGTCTGTCCGGGCAGCTAATATATCAATAAATATCACTGATAATTATATAATCGTTTTATTTTAATAACAATTCAAATATTAAAAAATGCTGTCGATGGTTTTTGAACGAATCATTTTACATGTGCTGAATCTATCTAGAGATACTAAATCAACTACACTTGCAAGACTTTCAACATTTATTATAATTTTGTTACTTACGTCGAAATGATTCGCTAAAGTAAGGTTATGATGTTTAATCGCAATCTGGCAACAGCACAGCCGAAATTTTGATCACGTGCTTAATGACGCGCAACGGTTTTAATTTTGTACAAGCTATATAGTCGTAGTGGTCGTTCACTAAAGCTTACTGATTTGGTACGTGAAAGTGTTGCTGAAGACCCAGAGATGTCCATTAGTCGACTTTCACAACAATTTGGACGTGAATCCATAACATGGCGTATTTTACGAAATGATTTAGCTCAAAAGGCATATGAGGTTCAAATAACACCAAATAGGACCTAAAGCCACTGGATCATCAAATGGAAAAATTACCAAATGGATCAAAAAACAAACAGATGATTTTTCTCAAAAAATCATCTTCTCGTCTGAAGCACATTTTGAAATTAGTGGCTATGTTAATAAAGTAAATTGCCGCATTTGGGGTGAGGAAAATCCACGATTGATTCATGAGAAACCTTTACATCCTAAACAAGTGATTCTTTGGTGTTCATTATGGCCAGGAAGTGTAACTGGGTCGTATTTGTTTGAGAATGCTGCTAGTGAAGCTGTAACTGTAAATGGTGTTCGATATCATGAGATAACTGAATTTTTGAGGGCTGACTTGAATAAAATTGATCTGGAGAATATATGGTTCCAACAAGATGGCGCTACACCTCATTATTAAGAGAAAAATTTCCTAGTACTTATTCATATTTTTACTTATGACAATTTCTCAGAAGATTCTAGTCCGATATTAAATGGAGAAAACCCCTTTTCTAAAATTTCCATATGATAAAATCATAATATACGTAATAACCCGGTTATTTGACTATATGTTGTCTGTCTCTTGTTTGTTTTTAAGCTATAATTTTAGTAATGGTAGTTGACGCAAATCTAATTAAAAAAATCCCATACTATCTGTTGTGAATTGAAGCATTTAACGAAATTAAATTTTTCCACCAGACGAAAACAGTGAAAATTAAATTTAAGATTAAGTGGGTAAAAAAATATGGATTAAAGTTTAACATGTTGGTGTGAGTCAGAGCGGAATTTTTAGAAATGTTATCGTTATTTCGTAAAAATAATTAGATTGTCTACATGTCTGGTGACACAACGACCTTACAGATAGATATACATTGCCTAAAAAGGAGAAAAAAAACAACAAAAAACCTAAAAATAATTTTATATAAGAGAAGATACAGATGACATAAACTAAAACACTAAAAATATGGACAGAAGATAGACAGGTTTACCTGAATAAACCAAACATAAAGAAGATCGATGTACAAGGTAAAAACATTGAGATGACGATGGACCTGATTACAAAAGCTATAAAATGTTTAAAGAATGGAAAAGCTCGTGAACTCGAGAAACATTATTTGAAAGGATAGTATACATATCAATTTATGTGTTAATGGACCAAAAGAATGAACGACTGTCTGCATAAGGTCAGTTTACAAGAAAACAAATGAAAACAATGTGAAACTTACTCAGGATTTTCCGTAGAAAGTACGATGAGTATATTATCTGGTCAGGTACCAAGGCATAATATAGAAAAAGAAATTAAGGAGCAAGAAGAGGAAGAACATAGTGATTTTCATGATGACACATGAAAACAACAAAAACAAACAGACAGAAACAGATGGTTCGGCGACCAACATTTAACTTCTCTGCCATTTGTCATTGAATTCGCATCGTCTTCTTCGAACAATGCTTGCTATTCGGCATCTTTAAATTTGTTCGATAGATCTGGGCGTTATTTGTCTTTCAAGTCGAAATCACCACTTTTGAAACGCCCACAAGCGTCTTACGTTGGGACCTTGTCACCGTAAGTTTCTACAAGTATACGACGGCGTTCAATCGCGTTTTCTCTAGAACATTTTCCAAATATGCTTCGGTGTCTTCGTGCGGAGTTGATCTACAACTTTTTTTTGAATACTTTACATCACTCCGTGTAGCTCCTGTTTCATCCCTTTCCAAAATCATCAGACCTCTATACCAGCCTTTTTTTATATCACTTTCAGATGTAGTAGGGAAAGTCCTTGGCCGGCAAGATCGCCAGATTTATAAGCATGTGATTTTTATTTGTAAGCTTATCTGAAGAACAAGACCTGCTTTGATTCTCTCCAAAATATTGGGTTTGATCTAAAATTCATTCTAATTCAACAATATGTTAGATGGGAGATCGGAAAAATGTGCAATTAGCGATGGTACAAATTAAACGTGTTTTTTTAAGAAAAGGTTAAGAATTATGAACTACTTACTTAATTTACGAAAAGACTGAGCCGATCTGTCAATTCATTGGTATAAAGCAGTAGCTTTATGTAAACGTATCAGTGTTATTTTTAATATGGAAAATGTTGAAAATTGTGCAATGATTAAATTCTTTGTAAAAAACAAGCCTGGATGATCTGCATTTTGGACGTCGAGTAAGTGCAAGTATGGACAAATAATTTATTCCGTACATGATACGGTTATGGATGACAGACAATTGATTGAGTAAAATTGCTATGGGCGTGGGCATCTCAATTGAACGGGTGTTTCATATTTTGAAAAAGGAATTGGACTTGAGAAAGCTACGTGCAAGATGGGTGCTGCATTTGTTAAATTCTGATCAAAAAACGACTTCGAGTAAAACTTTCTAACCAACATTTGGATATTTTTTCTGTAAGAAATACTTTTGTTTAATATATATTTTCCCAACCCCGGTTTCATCTCAGATAAAACGATAGGTATCTCGTTTGTTTAGGAGGTCTTTTAGCATACAAATGTAAGAAATATGTCTAATGTTTTCATGAATATTTAATCATTTCTATTTAAGCGCGTTTTTCACTAAACACTTTGTCTTCGACTGATTTTAGTAGTTTCAAGAAGTATTTAAAAATTAGTTTTATTTCTTTTTTTCTCACAGAATACTGTTCTGATTATTGTCAAATATTCAAGTACAATTGAATTAAATGTTACTGTTCATTTTAAATAATATTTAAAACAGTGTTTCTTGATAAATATTAAATGATTTTTATTTAATCAAATCCATTATTCAATCAAATCCCCCACCCCGCTCCGAAATAATCCAAATATTACCTAATATTATACAGAAAAAATACGAGGAGCGAAAAGAGTTAATTTATTACATTTGAATTGAATATATTGAATCATGCAGATGAAGTAGTGGATATATTTAAAAGAAGAAGCCGAAGATTTCTTCTTTAATGGTTTTAGATTTAGCGCAGAGGAACGAAATTAATTTAACCATTTCATTTAAAGTTAAGAACTTTATAAATATGTCGTAATTTTTCCGATGAATATATAGATATCAAATTTCATGTAAGTATGTCTTTGTTGTTTTATTTACTTCAAACTAAACCCCCCCCAAAACTGGCTACGCCCGTGATCCATGATATTGTTGCGTACTATTTTCCCTTCAATACCATGAAGTGGATAAATGCTGTTTTGCTTATCTAGTACATTGCGCGTTATCCCTTTGTACCCATTGCTCTAGAACTCAGTACTAGAGGTTACACTGTAGGGTGTGGTTGGATATCCATTATGTTTTGTTAGCTGTTCGGGTGGTTTTCCCTTGATACTCCATTCAGACCCGAAGCTGGCAGTGTTGCGCGTTCTCCCCACAGTGTCAGGAATAGTACCCAGGATGATAATTTTATTATTGATTGATAAAATAATCTTTGTTGAAAAAGTATGATCTGTAATTTAATAAATATTAAGAGACCATTATTGAAAATATATGATATATAATTTGATAAATATTGAGAGATTTCCATGATATTGTCGCGCTGTTTTCCCTTCAATACTATGAAGTGGGTAAATGCAGTTTTGCTTTTCTAGTATCTGGAACGGGTACATCGTGAGTTTGTCCTTTATATCCATTGCACATCTCAGTACTAGAGGTTAGACCGTAGGGTGTAGTTGGATAATCCATTATGTTTTGTTTAGCTCTTTGGGTGGGTATCTCGTGCGGTTTTCCCTTGATACTTCGTTCATACCCGAAGCTGGCACTTGAATTTATGTTGAATATTATTTGAATTTATGTTGATTGCTATCATGGCTATTATAACTGATGTTCTAACGAGTATCTCTCAATGAGTATGTAATCAGGCTCGTGATAAAGTATAATTTGTATTGATCTGATAAATGTAAACTAACAGATAGTAGGCAGAGAATAGTTTGATGGATTCGAAGTGAATGATGGAATGATAAATTCGAGATGGATTCGATTGAAAACCGGCACCATGCTCGTCAAACTCATGTACCCAACTAGCCTCCCAGTTAGAGCAATTATGGATAAGCCATTCTAGTTATTATTAGGGAGGGGATTTATTATTAGGGATTATTATATATATATATATATATATATATATATATATATATATATATATATATATATATATATATATATTTATATATATATATATATACAAGTAAAAAATAATCACGTGATTTTTGTTTTTATCCTTACATTTCAAAGAATAAAATGGATTTTAAACGTCGTTTTATAACTATGGATGATTTGCCACTACAATCGTGAACTGCGACAACTAACCGGACTGAGCTCGGTTGTTCAAAGTGGTGATGACCAATTAGATGCAAAAATTCGTGAGAAAAGACCTGCTTGAGGGAAGAAAAAGATCATTTTTCATCAAGACAATGCGCCGGCTCACAGAGGTGTTCTTGCAATGACGAAATTGAAGGAGTTACACTACGAATTGTTGCAGTATCCACCATATTCACCAGATCTGGCTTTCATCTGTTCCCAAACCTCCAAAAAAATTCCTACATGGCAAGCGTTTTTCATCAAATGAAGGTTATTGCAGCCGTAAATGAGTATTTTGAAGGACTTCCAGAAAATCACTTCAGAGATGGAATAAATGAATTGGAAAACCCGCTGGAAAAAATTTTATCATTTCCGCTCCGCAAACTTTTCAATTAGCTTAGTATATAAACTACGGACAGTTTATAACATTTAAAATTTATTCATCATCATCTATCTAACAAATATTATTGCCTATAAATTTAAAGCGAAGATATGTTTATATTAATTATTTAATAATTAATTAATTTACATCAACTTAATAAAGTGTTTTAAAAGAAGGCACGATTACTGATAAACAATTAGCATTTAATGTTGTTTTAACTACCTTAACATTAGCGATTAATTTGCATTAAAATACATTGCTCATTAGACATAACATTACTATACGAGAGTGATTCAAAAATTATTGTTACTAACATAGTAGCCTTTGAACAACAAATGAAAAACATTGTAGAGCTGTCATTTATTGATTTTGCTGCCTCCGTCTGTTTGCTTGGGTTTACTCGCTATTGATAAAACAAAACTGCGAGCTGACATAAAGCACCTCTAAGAAAATATTCTTTCATATCGAAATAACAATTCTTGGGTTGAAACCTGCGCCCATTCAGATGGAATACTGAATTTGTCGGGAATCAATGTAATCCTCCTAGCTCTTCAAATAACTCTAGAAATAAAAATCACAAAGCGTGAAGATCTTGACGGTAAAGAAATGTTATTACATCTGGAGATTGAGGACAATTGAGGAAAAACAGTCTAAAAATGTTTATTGATATCCTAACGGTAAGAGCAATTATCTTGTCTGGATGAAATCATACTTAATTGTTCTGCCAATGACCCGATTTATCACCTTGTGAATTTCTAATAAATATTAATTACTGCAAAGAAGTTTTTGAAATCTACACTTGTTTATTTTCAATATTACAATGTTTTTTTTTAAATTTTTTTGGGTTCTTCGCCACGATCTAAAACTCAAAAATATCGTATTATTGATTGATTTGTCTGTTATTTTGTGATAGTTCATTTTTTAAAAAGGAATAAAATAATTTTTTACTTTCTTATCTATTACTTTTATGTGTAAAAGTGATAGATAATAATAGTAAAAAATTGTTTTATTCCTTTTCAAAAATATCTGTTCTTATGTAAATAAAAGAATCACTGGGTAAAAAAAAACGGTGTAACTGTGACGTTACTTTTATCTAATGGCAATATTGTAATATATATATTTTTTTTTTGAAATTTATAGCTAACCTTTCCTCATGGTATAAATTTGATTTGATTTTAAATGGTCTTTCTAAGATAAGTTTTAATCTGATTCTGTATTCATTTGCACTTTCCAAAGGTAATCTTTGAGCAACATACTTTACTGTCGAAATAATGTTTAATTTAAGAACATCTTTCGATGTAATGCTAAAATTTAGTCCCTTAGAAAGTACATATTTTTCAGAATAAGATCAGTTTTTACTTGAAAAGTTAACTACAGTTCTATTAATGAAATTTTTGTCTATATGTGTATTAATGTTTTTTGTATTTATTCTATGTTTTTCAATAATTACATTTTTTTTTAAATTAAATTAATTGATTTTTTTTAATTGAATTAAGTTTTTAAATGTGAGTATTTTTTGGATATTGAAGTGATCCAGTAACTGGAATAGACACTATTATAAATATGGTTAAAATCTACTTCAGTTATATTTTCAATAGTTTTGATTGATTGCGCGGTTGGCTCTTGCTGAAACATAGTAACAATGATAATAATTAAAACACTTGGTATTTGTTTCACAATATATTCAAGATATTCTCTAACATGTTTCGGCCTCGCGACCATTGTCAAAGAGAGTTATGTATAAACTGAGAATGGTCGCGAGGCCGAAACATGTTAGAGAATATCTTGAATATATTGTGAAACAAATACCAAGTGTTTTAATTATTATCATAGTTATATTTTCGTATATTTGTTGTATTGTATTATTAATGTCAGTCTTTAATTGTTGTTTAGTGTAAATGTGATGTTGCATGTAATCTCTTAAAAGTGCTAAACTAGCCCTGTGTAAATGTATATATGTTTCTAAATTATTCCGTGTGTCGATCCGTTCATTCTCTCGATCATTTATAATAAAAAAAATCATTTTGTTTTCGTTTTGGTTATTTTTATTTTAACCATTTATAAAACAACTACAATATAATATAAAATTGTAGTTGTTCTGAAGAGAGTTAAAATGAAAATAACCGAAACGTAAACGAAATGAAAAAATAATTATTTTTATAAAAAATCGAATAAAACAATTTTTTTACTTTATCTTTCACTTTTATTTTTTATCTTTGGGTGACTATAGTTTCGTAAAACAATGTTACATTGTCAAACACTACTTTAAAGCTCACTTTTTTATTAATGTAACATTGTTTTACGAAACTATAGTCACAGAAGTCAAAAAATAAAAGTGATAGTGATAGATAAGATAAGAAATGAACTATCACAAAGTAACGGATAAATCAATCAATAATACGGGGTAATATATCGGATAACAACAATGATATTTTTCATATGTTAGGAGTTATAATAAAAAATTTGCAGCGCATAAGTTAAGAAGGCCCTCACGTGGGTGCCGCACCTAAAGAAGGTAACCGGAAAAGCAAGAGCCATGGCTCGTCTGCTTTACCCCCTAATGAACGGCAAAAGTAAGCTCTCGCTGAACATCCGAATAACCCTGTATAAAATCATGGTCCGATCCGTCCTCACCTACGGATCTCAGGCCTGGTTCCCGTACCTCCCCCCAACGTCGATTGCAATTCTGCAATCGTTCCAGTCACGTGCTCTTTGCACATTAGTAGGTGCCCCATGGTTTGTAAGGAATGCGCAAATCCATCGGGAAACTGACACACCAGAGATTCAGACATTCCTGTCCAGACTGCTGGACAAATTCCTAGCGACGGCGTCCCTTTCGGACAATCCGCTAATCAGAGCCACGGCAGCTTCATTGCCGGCCGTTGCCCCAGTATGACCATCCTCTTCGGTCATCACCTCCATGCCTAAAGGACGGCAGCTAAAACCCTTCGAACAAGCGACATTGTCGTGACGTCCGAAAAAATTCAGTGAATACAAGTCAGGGCCTTCGGGTCAACTTAACCTCCAGGACAAGAAGAAGATAAGTTAAGAGTAAGTAAGTAAGAGTGGACACTTAAGACAAGTAAGAGTGGAGACTTTTTTTACTGAGTGTGTATATTTGTTGGTACAAAATAAAACTTAATACCCCTTAATTAATTCCTACAAAAAAAAGAAAAAAACTACTAAGATAATAGTTAGATACATTATCAAATTTTTGTAATGTTCGTTTTAAAGATTCGTAGTTAGCCGGAAAAAAAAAAAGCGAGGCCCATTCAAAACAAACGAAAAATACTAATTATTGCCATCACGCTACTCGAATCTGTTTGCCCTACACGGTCGATGATGACCTAGCAAGGTTGTCTGCGAGAGAGTGAGACCGGCCCCAGGTGTGGGCGAGGGGCAAGGGGCCCGCGTCGAGACGCCCGTAGCTGGGAGTCGGTCGCAGCCAAGACGATGACGCTGCCAAAACGGAACCCAAGGTGTTTTCGTAAAAAAAAAATCAGTCATTAAAATGCCGTTGGTTTTTGTAAGCACCCTCACATAGACAACTGATAAATACAGGGTGGCGAAAAAAAGATGGTTCCCCACATTAAACGTTAATATCATTTTTTCTTAATTTTTTATTACAAAATAATCTAAAAACAATAATAATAACTCTCAATAATAATTGTCAAGTATTATTGACATATGCAAAATATATTTACTAACTATTTTTAGAGCATTATATAGAAATTAATATAAATTATTTTTAGATTCGTTTTGAAAACGGGAAGAGAAGACTTCCCCTAACGTTCCGTTTTGCGGAGAAGTTCCTTCTTTCATTTGAAGAAAACGGCTACTGAAAGTTACTGATTGTTGGTTGAAGCTTATATTGAACATGCTCTAACCCAAAAAGTTTGTAAATGATGGTTTAAACGCTTTAAAGGTGGTGATTTTAATACAAAAGACAAGGAGTATCCAGGACAGCCGAAAAAGTTTAAAGATGCAGATTTGCAAGCCTTATTGGATAAAAACTCAACTGATACGTTGAAACAATTGACAGAAACATTGAAGGTTGCCAAATCCAGTATTTCCAGTCGTCTACAAGCCTTGGAAATATTTCAATACAGCTTCAGGAGATGATTAAATTTTTATTAGATGATACTATCATGGTTAGCGAAACGCGCGTCGATAAGATTAAAAAATTGACTTGTTTTATGGTAAATCTAGTCGGTTTAGTATTTCACATCGAAGGATCCAATAGAAGAACTGAAATGAAAATGTGATAATGAAATGGATATAGATTATTTACGAATCAAATTGTAAATTGGTGAAAATTTTAAGAAGCCTTTAGGATGGAGGCTGCCTCGGTAACTCAAGCCATTTAGCAGCCATAATCAAACTTAAAAGAAGTTGTTTCTGTTCAAAAACTATTATTATTTATACATTTGTGTATAACTGGAATTATTGGTGAACATTTTAGTACATAAATAAAAGAATATTCGTTCAATAAGGGAGAATAATATGCATTTCCTCACAGTCCGATAAGGAAGAAAGATTTTTTTAATCTTTTCACTTAGTTTGTGGAGTTTCACTCACTATTCACTGAGTTTTTCGACTTTTCTAAATAATGGGTGAGAATAAGAACAGAAAAAGTGTGCCAATTAAAGCGAAAACGATTCCATCTGCCGCAAAAATGATGGATTTGGTTCTCTGAGAAACTAGTGGTGTGATGCTTATAGATCACCTGGCAAAGCCCGTCATCAGACCTGATCATTCTCAGAGAATATTACGCTTAACTACTGAATCAATTAAAGGGAACCATTACATCTGGCTAAACAGGAAGGGCTCGTTCACCGCGACAATAATCTTTACACCCTTGTCTCTGATTTCTGCTGTAAAATTTTTATGGTCATGTTTAGATTCCTGTAGTCTGTCTAGACAAAAAGAAAATATTTGTTACATGAACATTCACTTTAAATGATGATTTCACCTCAGTTGAGCAGGACTAAATGCCTTGCCGTTCGCTAACTCACTTCATTCTAATATTCTCACTATCGTTGCACGATACTGAGAATATTAAAAATGTTGGAATGTCTTTGATCGAACCAAATGGAATTACAAGATGATTACTTTGAAGATTTTTATAAAGGATTTTTTTGTCAGGTCGAGAACTTGCCATATATTTCTGACGGTGAAGACTTAGATGGGACATACTTTAATGTGTCTTTCTGTTCAAAGATGTGGCTGCATATTACGCCAGGCTTCAACCGGTCCCAATATTCACTGGTCAGACTAAGTGTAGAGTATCCCTCGTAAAATATTTATGAAACAGCGACGTTAGTGATATAGGTGAAAAAAATCGAAACGACATCGTTTTAGCCATTTACAGCAACCGATGCTAAATAAAAACACTATTTGTTGTCTGTAATTCTGCATGATCGAAGCCTACGAATCGAATCGTTCTATAACAAGCCAGACTAACTCGACCTCATTACAGGTTAGCCACCGTCTGTAAAACTTTAAACACAGAAAAAAAAAACGATATGAACGGTCTGCAATGAAATATTTTGCGATTGTCCCGTTTGGGGGGAAAGTACGTTCGGTCTCTACGACTTTTACCACATTCACAAGCAATCAGCGGTTTCATCATACAGGCGGATATATTATTTGATTTTTTTTTTTTTTTGGTTTTTCGCCACGATCTAAAACTCAAAAAACAATATCAAAAACATCTGTTCTTATGTAAATAAAGAATCACTGGGTAAAAAACCAAACAGAGACAAATTTCTCAGTGATTCTTTTCTGTAATAAATTTACTTAACACAAACATTTTTAAAAATATAAAAATTTTCTAAAATAAATACAAACTTTATTGATTTACATACATCATTCACATACACAAATTAATATAATTTATTTTTAAGATTCGTTTAGAAAAACGGGAGGAAAAAAACCTCCCGAAACGTTACGTTCAAAAGTTTATATTTATTTTACAAAATTTTTACATTTTTTTAAATTTTTGTTAGGCAAATTTATCACAGAAAAGAATCACTGAGAAATTTGTCTCCGTTTGGTTTGTTGTTTTTACCCAGTGATTCTTTATTTACATAAGAACAGATATTTTTGATATTTTTTTGAGTTTTAGATCGTGGCGAAAAATCCAAAAAAAGAAAAAATATATGAACACGCCACAATCATTCAGACATTACCATTATTATTTGATACTGTACAACAATTTATTGTATGTAAAAAATAAGTAAAATCTTTTTCTAGTGCAGTTTTAATAGCTGTGGCAGTGGATTTTTTTTTCGCGAAGAAAATGTTCCGTAGATTTGAAAATATAGTAATCTGACGGTGCAGCAGCAGGAGAATATGGTGGATGAGGAAGTACTACCCAGCCTAACTCTTTGATTTCTTTTTTTGGGTGATTTTGGGACTATGAAGTCATGCATTGTGCTTCTGCAGAATAATAACTTTTCGGCTAATCGGTCTTGGACGTTTTTGAATCAAAACAATGTTTGGTCTATCAATCTGAGCACAATATTATTCCGTACTTATAGTTTCATTGAGATTCCAAACCTTATTGTGAATAATTCCTATAAAATCCAACCATACTGGCAGTAACACTGTTTTTTTAGGGTGGCGACTTGATTTAGGAGTGGTCAAAGATGGTTATCCTGGTATTAACCATTCTTTTTCCTTGGATTGCTGTATAGTGGATTGCTGTATAGAATCCATTTTTCCCCTCTTATAAGAATTTGCTAAAGAAAGGGGCCCTAACCTAGACAGAATTGCATTGCAGATAAATATTTTTCAAATGAAAGTTGATATGGCACCCGCACTTCTTCTCTTTCCATTTTGTTCAGTTATTTTAAACACCGTTATATTGTGGACAATGCAGTTTTAAGCTTTCTGTCTAATTCCTGTATTGGTTGTTTAGGATCAGTCTACAGATTCTTATCAGACTCAAAAGTCTTCTCGATTTTATGTTGTCGAAAAGATTCGAATCACCAATGCCCGCCGCAATGGTTTGGTAGGTTAATCGCCTGCCTGGCAATCCAAAGGTAGCTGGTTCGATTCCTGCGCTCGGATGGGTGTTTTTCTATAATTCTTCTGTCCGTCTTACTTCTTACCGTACACACACACCCACGCCCACACATATCCATACCTAAATGTCTGTGATTGTTTCTCGGCAAGAGTGTAAAATCCGACAACGAATTTCCCCTCAGTCACCCCAGTTAAAGGCTGGGTAAGGCCGGATGTCTTCTGAGAAGTGTTCTACGTTGGTCACTTGCCAGTCCGTAGGCTTCCTGATAGACATATGGGTAGGTAATAACCAAGGGTTGATAGCCTGAGTGGGTGCTGGCCTGGGTTTGTCGATAGCTGATGACCGTGTTTCGGAACCCACGTTAAACTGTAGGTCCAGTCGCTAAATAACCTTAGATGCCGATGCGCCTCTAACCGTAAAATCCTTTCCTTTCGAATCACCAATTTTAAATGTTTTTCTACTAGCCCAGACACCAAGAGAAATAGCATGCAATAGTAATACCAAGATAAATGCTTTCGAAATTCATAAACTAATATGGAACTCTTCCCCACTTTACTCTTCCATTATTCTAGGCTTCTTATTTCTTTATTCCGCCTGTTCCGTCCAGTCTTCATATAGCTCTCCTCCCTTAATGCATTCCGTGTTAAGTTTCTTGTTCATCTATTCCTTCCCTTTACATTCGGGTTTTTTTTTTCGTTATATTTTAGGTCCCAAATCAAATTATTTTTTCCCATTCACAAATATTATTTTTTTAAAAAATACATCAAACCTGATCTACAAATCGAAAGAGCAGTATATATATATATATATATATATATATATATATATATATATATATATATATATATATATATATATATATATATATATATATATATATATATATATATATATATGCTTCCAAATCATTCCGGGTGTCGATCCATTGATTCTGTGAAGAGTCATTTGGAATTTTCAACTGTTGTCCGCTTCGACTGAAGAGTCCAACTGCTGGACCCTGTTATCTGCCATCCGTGAAAATATTAGATGTAACATCTAATAAAAATAAGGTTGAAATTCTATGGACATGTCAGTAGACTCTCACCGACAAGACTTACCAACAGTATTCTTACGTACAAAGAGTCAAGTCAACAGTACCATGGATCGCACAAGTCAGAGCTGATCTGGGAAAGGCACAAATAGGCCCGGCAGAGATTGTGGGTAGAAGAAGGTACAGAAACAAAATACATATACTCATCATATCAAGACGAAGAGATAAGTTCGCTTCAACATATATAGTCAATTCCCATTTATATACATTCAATACTATATTATTACAATGGAATTTGAACGGTTTTTACAATAAAATGGATGAGTTGAAGCTTCTTATCAACCAATATAAACCCAAAATCCTAGCTTTACAAGAAACTAATCTTAATCGGAATAAAACTTCCACTCTTAAGGAATACTCATTTATTCGAAAAGATCGCGATATATATATATATAAATATATATATATATATATATATATATATATATATATATATATATATATATATATATATATATATACAGTAAATCAAAAAAGTCAAGTCTCCATATAGTAGACTTAAAAAAAAAAATTATTTTCCTTTTTTATTTAAGTTCAATTACCAATATTTTTCAAAGTATCTATTGCCAACCTCTTAAGAAATAATAAAAATAAAACTAAAGTCGTTTCAAACACTTTATTTGAACAATGACAAATAAAACGATATTAGCATCAAAAAACTAAAAAATCAAAAAAATCTCCATACAGTTTAGTAAAATGCTATTAAGCAGCATTAGTTATTAATAGTTTATCAAGTTGGCCTGTGTCAAATTTCGCATTAAACAAATGAATCATACTTGTTTAAAAGTGTCACTTTTAAATCTGTTTTCTCGTAGTTGAAGCAAAATTAGTGATAAAAATTGCGAAGTTCTAATTTCTGTTAGAAAAATTATCGTAGATTTATGGAAAAAGAAAAAGTCCTTAAGAAATATTGGCAAAAAAATTGGAAAATCACATGGCACTGTACAGTACGGAATAAATCAGTACAAAGACACCGGTTCCTATAAGGTGCGTCCACGGTCTGGTCGTCCCAGGAAGTTAACTGCACGGGTAGAGTCTGCAGTTCTGAAAAAGATTAGAATCAAGTCTAAAATAAGCGCTCCAAAACTTGCAGAAGAAATCAAGGAAGAGTTCTCAAAAAATGTTAGTCCTCAAACAATTAGAAACTGCATCGAGCGGGTTATAACGAACGCGTTGCGAGAAGAAAACCATCAATTTCGTTTACAACTTTTACAATTTGCCCGAGAATATGCTAATAAAACCAGTCAGTTTTGGGAAAGCGTTATCGCCTGTCTGGAGAAAAAAAATACAGCTTTAAAAATTGAAAATGTTTGTCCTACAGCGAAACAGGGAGGAGGTAATGTTTTATTGTGGGAGTGCATATCAGCCAATGGAATAGGCAATTTAGTTTTCATTGACGGTATTATGATCCAACCGGTATTATGACCGGTTGTATGAAATAATTATGACGGTATTATGAAATAATAATAATTATTTAAACATTCTAAGGAATAATTTAAACCAAAGAGTTCGAAAACTTGACCTTGAGGATCGTTATTTATTCCAACAAGATAACAATCCCAAGCATCAAACACGTGAATGGATGATCCATAATGTCCGCCAACAACTTCATACACCACCTCAATCACCGGACATTAACCCAATAGAACACCTGTGGGAAGAATTAAAACGTCTCGTGGGAAAACACCATGTTAGAAATAGGCAAGAGTGGGAGAACATTAAACCAGAAGTTACTTGTATGTTACTTGAAGAAAACTTAATGCCATCATTAAAGCAAATGACAATCATACAAAATATTTGCGTTTTAGGAAGTTGCAATTTAGCCTAAGAAATGTTAGTGTATGGACTTTCTTGATAGTATTTTTTGTTGCTATTATTCCTCTCCTCAATTACACTGGGGAACAATTTGAAAAATAATTTCTGTTGAGTTCGATATTTAAGCTATTTTATACGTAAATTGACATGCTAATTCCAAAACTGTATTTTGTTTTTTTCTATCTAAGCTTGGCGAATCACATAAGTCACTACTGCTCTCCTACTGGCGAACCTTCTTCGACCTAGGAGTGGGGGCGTGAGTGACGTTGCGTCATCCCAAACTAGTTCGGTCAGTTACGCATGAGATGCTAAAGTACGCGGGTCTGTGTCGCTCTGATCTAGTGAAGTCAAAGTATACATACACAACTACAGATTTTCGTTATGTCTGCCTCTGGTTGTTCTCGTCGTAAGTGCTTAAACAGTCCTGATTCATTTTTTATATATGTGGCAGTTTTACCATCCCCATTCAACGGACTAATATTAGTACATTTGTCAGACAAGCCTATTTTGCTTATTTTAAGTGAAAATAGGTGACCAAGATAAATCATGGGCCCCTCATAAAGTGTGCAAGCAGTGTGTAGAGAGTTTACGAATGTGGACGAAGAGAACACGTAATAAACTTTCGTTTGGTGTACCAATAGTTTGGCGAGAGCCCCAAGATCACTTAAGTGATTGCTACTTTTGCATAGTGAAAGCATCAGGATTCAACAAGAAAAACAAACATAAAATTGAGTACCCTAGTTTACCGTCAGCTATACGCCCTGTGCCTCATTCAGCTGAAATTCTAGTGCCAGTTTTTCAAGAATTACCTTCTTTAGAAATACAAGAATGTGCATCAAGTGAAGATCGAAGTGACTCCACCGACGAAGAATTCAAAGCTTCCAGTGATTCTGTTTGTAAAGGATTCAATCAACATGAATTAAACGATTTAGCACGAGATTTGGGACTATCCAAAAAAGCATCGGAATTATTAGCATCAAGACTGCACGAAAAAAATTTGCTTGACAAAGGAGCTAAAGTCACTTACTATCGATCCAGAGAAAGTGAATTTAGGCAGTACTTCAGAAATAATAACGGATTTGTATATTGCCAGAACGTAGAAGGTTTAATGAACGAATTGGCCATTTCTAACTATAACGCAACTGAAGGGCGATTGTTTATAGATAGCTCAAAGCGTAGCTTGAAGTGTGTTCTCCTACATAATGGAAATTTTTACGGTTCAGTCCCAATAGGTCATTCAGTTTCTTTGCGGGAAGAATATGGCGACATAAAGAAAGTCATTGACTTGTTGCAATATAACATGCACCAACGGATCATCTGTGTTGACCTTAAAATGGTATGTTTCCTTCTTGGCCAGCAACGCGGGTATACCAAGTATCCCTGTTTTTGGGTGCAATCGAACTGGCCGCCAAGATCTAACCTAAGACCTGGTGATCCAAACATTTTAAATCAGCCACTGGTCGACAGAAAAAAAAACATTGTATTTCCGCCTTTGCATATAAAACTAGGTCTCATGAAGCAATTTGTTAAGGCTTTGTCAATTGAAGGAGACTGCTTTAAGTATATCATTTCGGCATTCCCTAGCCTGTCATATGAAAAGTTAAAGGCTAGTGTGTTTGATGGTCCACAGATTCGGCAACTCGTTAAAGATGAAAATTTCACTGAAACAATGACCGAACTTGAAAGGAATGCTTGGTTGGCTTTTAAAAATATTGTTAAAGACTTTCTTGGAAATAGACGAGCCCCGAATTACATCGAAATTGTTCAACAACTCTTGGAGAGCTTTAAAAAGCTTGGTTGCAACATGAGCATCAAACTGCATTTCTTACATAGTCATCTTGCTAACTTCCCAGAAAATCTTGGTGCTGTTGGTGATGAACAGAGCGAGCGATTCCACCAAGATCTAAAGGTTATGGAAGGGCGGTATCAAGGTAGATGGGATGTCAGTATGATGGCTGACTACTGTTGAAGCATCAAGCGAGAATGTCCACAAACTGAACTTTCCAGGAAAAGCTATAAGAAGAAATTTTTACCATAATATCTTTTATTTATTTTTTGTATAAACACAATTTAACTTTTAATAATATGTTAACCTCTGTATGAATAAAATATTCTAATCTATTTGGTCAGATCTCACCTTATTTTCTTTCGTATGTACACTTTTAAGGTAAAATGAGGGGTATGCTGTAGCTTAAGAACTTGACGTGATAGAGAAAAAGTGTGAATATTTTTGAATTCAGAGATGAAAAATTAGTCAAAAACAAGTCACAGATCCAAGTCAACAAAATTGCTGTTCCCCAATGTTATCATTTACTTCAACGAACTAAAGACTAATTGAGGTCAAGGAATATAAATCAAAGATGAGCAATATTATTTTGTAAGCACCGCGAATTTTTGTACGTTACAAACCAGGACACAACAACCTGTCATTGCAAAACCCACGTAGTTAGACGTCGTTCGGAAAGTTGCCATAACTTAAGTTTTGACATTTGAATTACACGATCTGATGCAGCACTATCGCTGACAGGATCTAAGATTTTTCGGACGCTTTGCTCTCGAAACTAAAAATTTATGGGACAGGTTTGGCCAGGATCGTATTACAGAACGTATCTCAATATTACAATTCATTTTTTTTTGTTCAATTTACTTTATTAATTGACTTTTGTTGATGAAACTTTGGTTTGGACATTGAAACATCTAAACAGTGGTAGAGGGTGCGACTTTAAATACTAAATTTCCCTCGTGTCTCTTCGAAGTTTGTATAAGGGGACTATTTTTTCTGTCTGTACTTACAGCACCATAACTAGAGAGCGGATTTTTGCCTTATCAGTAACGACTGGTCTGGTTAAAAAAGATTAATGTATAAATCGTTTCATGTAATGGCTTTCGCAATCACTTCAGTTTATGAAAATATCTGTCTCACCAAGATGTTTATAAATTCACTTCAATTATTTTTTGTTAGTACATTTGATAGTTTTTTATGTTTTTATGTTTAATGGTAAACCGAACTAAAAAGTAAAAACTAATTTTTAGTATAATAATAAAGTGATGAAGGAGAAAATTAAAGTATCATTGTGAAAAAAGCGTCGATGTCAGTTATAAATATTCCATCAGTGCCGCCTCTATAAGTAGAGTTAGTATGAAAATATGGTACAAAGCACCCCATTCTTTTTTTACAATGACACATTACTTTTCTCGTTCATCTCTTTATTCTTATACTAAAAATGATTTTTTACTTTTAAGTTCGGTTTACCATTAAGGGTTTTTTAGTTTTTTAAAACTATAATTTATTTTTTATTTTTCAGTTCTATCTGCTATAAAAGCGTGTTATGTTTACTTTTTTAAACTATTATTTAGTTTTTTAATTGTTTTTCGAATTTTTTCTGTTCGAACTGCCATCCTTGGGCGTTGCTACCGTCTCAAGCTCCCTCTCCGAAAGCAAATCCTTGATCCTGACGATCCTGTTCAGGATAATGGAACGAACTTATTAAATTATTGTATTGCAATCGGTCCTGGATAAGTGTGGAAAGTTTCAATTTAATCTGACGTTTTGAAGTGTGTGAAAAGGTCGTTCAAAGATTGTGTTACATTTATAGATACAACTGAAGCTAATAGAAACGTGTTAAAAAAGTAACAGTATGAAAAGAAACAACGCAAAAGCAAAATGGGGTGAGTGCTCACACAAATAGGATATCGATTAATATCATCTCCATATATAGGGATATGCTTTGGTCAGCAAACTCACCAGATTTAGCAGCACTTGATTTTTACTTGTGATATTATTTAAAGAGCAAATCTACGTTGACTTCACACAAAAGATTGCGGAATTGAAACTCAGGGTAACGAGTGGAGTGTTTACGAAGAGACCCAGGTTGCCTTTCAGGCGTTATCTTTCGAAAAATGAAACGTAAGAGCGGCCACACTGTTTGAAATGAAAATGTCACTCATATACTACTGTTTTCAGTAGATTGTGTTAATTTCCCATGTATATATAAAAATCTCGGGCGGAGCACACTACCGATGGATTTGTGAACAAATAACACATCGGTAAATAAGTCTCCCTGACATATAAATGGCATCACTTAGGAAAAATCTTTACGTGGCTCTTATGGCCCTACAAGCACCGATGATTCTGAACGTTCTGGACATTCAAATGAAGTTAGTTATAGCTGAGATCATGTAAATAAGTCTCCGATATAAATGGCATCACTTAGGAAAAATCTTTACCAGTGGTCGATAGTAACAACATTCGAACGTCATGTGTCAAAATTTCATGACAATCTGTCAACTAGTTTTTGAGTTTCGTGTGTTGATTAAGCATTGCCTTTTGATGAAGAAAAATACCGTTGAAGTAAAATAATGGCTTGATAAACATTACCCGGACTCTGTCCTAAGAATATAAACCATAATTGATTGGTATGCTGAATTCAAACGTGGCCCTACAAGAACCGTGTTATATCTGGAGTATTTGGACCGACGAAAATTCTCAAATGATTCAGGAGTTACCTCTTCGTCATCAGAAGGTCACTGTTTGGTGCGGTTTTTGAGCTGTAGAACTGACAGGACATTATTTTTAAAGATATACTTATGGCGTATTTGGGAAAACAGATCAGAGTGTATTTTTAGCGCGGGACGAAGTTGCGCGCGCCGATGTAACACATAATTTATTATTTTCTTTTTAAAATTATGACATCGTCACCATTTATTAAGACTTGTTTTTTTTTATTAATTGCGCGAAAGAAGTATAAGTTCTTACGTGCGTACTTAAGTACACATATATTTTTTTTTAAACATGATTTTGGAAATCGTGTTTCCAATTAGTGATTTATTTGCAAGAAAAGTTTTCTGGGCGCGTTATTTCGTGAAATGGTAATGTCAGCTGGTTACCAAAATCACGCCCTTGGATTATTTTTTGTGGGGTTATGTTAAATCTCTGGTTTACAGAAATAAACCTCGAACAATTCTTGACCTTGAAACAAAAACATTCACGCCACCGTTGAAAATATACCTCGCGATATGTATGCAAGAGTAATCAAAAATTGGTTCTCGAGAATGCCTTCCACCAGACGAAGTTCTGACACGTATTGAACAACCCTTTATAATGTGGTATATTTCTAATTTTTGAAACAAAGTATTTCAGTTAGTTACCCAGTTAATTATTTTTTTTAGTTTTTACAGATTAGTTACAATCATTCTCCCACCCGTATTTTATTTGTTTCCGCATAAATGAACCATTCGAAATCCAGACCGGTCTGTTAGATACTGTCCATCCCGTATAATTTCAAGAGCAAGATAATTTTCCAGCGTGGCGGTAAAAAACCGAAATTTTATATGAAATAAAACTTAGGGGATTACACAGTGGCTTGACATTTGGTCGGGACATCGAAAAAAAAAACTTATAAGCGATAATTTCGGTATTTTTCTATACACCTGTTTAAAACCATTATCTGAATTGTGGTATTACAGATATTTGTTTAAAGATTAATTTTGTTTGCGAATCGTCTATCTCTTATGTCATATCTTAAATAGATGGTCGATAAAATGACGCGATAGTGAAGCGTCTCAGAATTTTAGAAATTCTTTATTTGCAGTTGACGTGAATCACTGTCTGCATTCTGTCAAATTATTTCAATTATCCTTGTTTATATTTAAAGCCTGTTTGTTATAGTTAAAGTACTACTATAGTCAAAAAGTAACGTGACTTTTGTTTTAAGCTTCGCGCGCTTTGTGTATCAATCAAGCCATTTATTTTTTAAGTTGATATGACTGTCCTGGGTAAAAAACAAAAAACCAAACGGAGACAAATTTCTCAGTGATTCTTTTTCTGTAATAAATTTGCCTAACAAATGAAATTTTAAAAAACACAAAAATTTTCTAAAATAAATTTTTATTAATATTAATTTAATTTTTTATTAATTTATGTTTCGGGAGATCTTCTCCTCCCGTTTCAAAACGAATCAAAAAAATTATTATTATTATTCACGTATGGGCCCTGGTGGACCACGCGAAGTACAATTACAGGCGTTTGTTCTTGTTAGCCTTCCTTTGAGCCCATACTAATTTCATTCTTTCGCTATGAGCTTTTTTCCTTTCGTCAGACCAAGTTGTTCCAGTCTGCCTACATTTTTCTCTCTGGCCAACCTTCCAAACGTTAACCTTGTGCCTGAAACAGCCTCTATCCTGAATTTCACTTTGTGTAATATTTGCTGATCTTAGGTCCTCTCTAATTGCAGCAATCCATTTAATTATTTCTACTTTAGCTCTACTCCTATTTTCATAAAATTCGACTATTTGTCTAGTTAGCCTACCCGGATTCATCCGTTTGATGTGTCCGTAAAACTTAAGTCTTCTTTTTCTCATATCGCTATGTATATCTGTGTATTGTTTGATTTCTTGGTTTTCTCGAAGTCGGTATGTTGTGCTATTTATTTGTTTGGGGCCTAGGATTTTTCTTATGATTTTTCTTTCCTTCTTTTCAATGTCCTCGATGTCCCTCTTTCAAAGATCACCAAAAACAAGGGCCTCGTACTGAGCAATCGCCGATTAAGAATTAGGGACGTTGTAGATATTAATTGCAAAATAATTCAGGTAGTACCCTATTTACCAGAATTGACACCCTGTGAATGAACGTCACGTCTGTCAAGAACGAAATCGAAGCAAATCTTATGCAATTTAAATTTTACAAATTTCTTAACCGTGTAAAATTGAGACTGTATCAAATTTCATTCACTCACATCGCGTTTTTTAAAAGGTTATCGAAAAGATATCGATTTCTCGAAAATCTAATAAAAAACGTACTACAATAATTTATTTCTGCATTCAGACATAAGTTCGCTCTTCAGAACGTCTAATGAGAATTTTAAACAATTCCTTTTGATCCTGCTTCGTCGCTTTATTCAGTTCCACATTTACGTCAGTCTTGTAGGAATGTCCTTTTAAGGAGTCCATTTAATCGGGATTTTTATTTTAGGGAGAAAATAGTCGAGGAAATAATGTTTGTGTCGACTAGCGCGATTCTTGAGAACGATACTCTGTATTCATACGAGAGTCGTTCGAAAAAAATTGTCGGCTTGACAAAGAAAACACATTATTTTAGTTTTTTTTCAACGTAGTCACTTTGCAAATCAATACATTTAGACCAATGATGTTCTAACTTTTTAATGTCCGCGGGATTTATCCAACCCTGCAAAGTGTTTTTGTCTAGTTTTAGAAGAGAATGTAATCGCCAGGGGACAAATCCGGCATTCTTGACGAGAGAGTATATGTTGGAGCCATGGAAAGTCAGAACATCAAGAGACGAAACAAATGCCCTCCAATTGAAGGGATTGGGTGGGGCATTTTAGATATGCATTTTTTGTTGTAAATACTTTGTGTCATAAGTCTCAATGCAATTGCCAGTTTTTGGCCCTTCTTCTACCCTTCTTCTACCCATCTAAACTTCTTCTAAAATCTTGGTTATTTCCTTTGTATCAGGACCAGCGGATTTCAAAAGTTCAGCAGTGATTCCATCTTCACCAGAAGCTTTGTTATTTTTAAGTCGTCTAATTATGCCTATTTGGGCATAATTAATGGGTTTGTTTGTTTAGTGTTGGTAATCTGTTTTAGGACTTAGAACAGTTTAGTAGTGGTTCAAAACATTTCGCAAGTTCTTTGCAGTTGTCTTAATTATTTAGAGCTAACTGTCCGTTTTTTTTTTGGAAGCAAATACTTTGAGGTTGATAGCCTGTTAATTTAGTTTTAAATGTTTTGTAAAAATTTCGGTAATTTTTTTTAATTCTTTTTCTATCTATTTCATTAAGTTGATTGTTTTCATATTTTCTTTTAGTTTGTCTAATTAGCTTCGATGCTTCTTTTCTTACTTGCAAAAAGATGTTATAATTTATTGCTGTTTTGACTGTTCCACTTTTTGAATGCTTTACTTCAGCTTAATACCGCTTGCTCGCAAACTTCATCCCACCACGGATGTTTTCTACGTTTTTGTAAAGGGACCAACTTTAAGGCTGTTTTAATAATTTTCTGTTTCAATTCTTGCCAGTTCTGTGCTGGTTGTTTATCTCGCTCTGTTAGAGTTGGTTTTATTTTCATAGGGTCGAACTTTGGTATTAGCAGTCTCTTTTGAATAAGTTTTCGAGGTTTTAAGCTAAGTTTGATTCTAGTCAAGTAGTAATCCGTGTCTATGTTAGCTCCTTTCCTGAACATTGAAAATCTGTTTATAATTGGAGTACGAAATGGCAACATGGTCAATTTGAAATTTACCCATGTACGTGTTTGGGCACCTCCAGGTCTTTTGGTTTGTGATTTTCTTCTTAAAATGGGTTGATAATATTTTTAGATTAAACTGCGAACATAGTTCAACCAAGCTTCTGCCATTATGGTTAGTCCATTTATGAGCGGAGAAACTGTCGACTGTTTTTCTGTACTTTCTTTCCCTATTTGGGCGTTGAAATCACCCAATAGGATTTTTACATGGTTAGAGGGAATTTCAGAGATAGTCTTTTCCAGAATTTCCCAGGACTTATTTGCTTTTTCAGGATTAGATTTATTTTCTTTGTTAACTGGGAGGTGTGCATTGATTAATGTATAGTTTTTGTTAGCACACTTGAGGGATAGTGTTATAAGTCGATTATTTACTGGGTGGACATTAGTTATAGAACCAAGAATGGTTTTTGAGATAGCGAATGCAACACCGAGATGTCGTGTATTTTTGAGTATTCTTTTGTCCGTTTTACTTTTAAAAAGTCTGTAGTTGCCTAAATCCAAGCTGTTATCATCTGTCAACCTGGTTTCTTGCAGAGCTAAAAGTTGGATTTTTTTGCTGATTCAATGTTCGCCCCAATTCGTGTAGGTTTCCTGGGGCTGGAGATAGTTGATATTTACCGTTCCAAAGAAAGTTTTTGTTTTCAGTTTTTTGGAAAGACGTCTCCGACTCCATCTGAAAGACTTCCCGTTTAAGCCTGGACGCCCCAGAATCCAAAAGTCCGGTTGTACTAGCAAAGCTGCCAGATGATTGTTTACCTCCTGGGGTATTTTTGTATTTACAAGAACGCTTCATCTTGTACTTTGAATTAAAAGTTTGAACCATGACGGTTCTGAGGTTAAGACGGTTAGTTCCAGAATTTAAATCTCATCTCAGCCGCACTACTGGTGGGCAGACGCTGACCACTCAATCGCTTGATACAAGTCAGATAGTTTTTTGCCTTGGTTCGGGGCCGCTTATTTTGAGATATTCGCAGCTGTCCATTAATATCTAATAAAACTTTCACTATCCACTACCCGTGACCCGTCCAGTACCTTAGGCGAGGTATAATGGATATATGCATTCACTTTGTTGTTTGCTTGACTGGGAATGAGCCCTCCCAATTGGAGGGCATATGTTTCATCTCTTGATGTTCAGATTCTTTAGGGATCCGGCATATGATCTCTCGTCAAGAATGCTCGTTACTCTTGTTACACGGACATTCCTACAAGACTGGCGTAACTTATGTCTGAATGCAGAAAAAAAAATATTGTAGTACGTTTTTTATTAGATTTTCGAGAAGTCGATATCTTTTCGATAACCTTGAAAAGACGAGATGTGAGCGAATGACATTTGATACAGTCTTAAATTTACACGGTTTAGGAATTTGAAAGAAAATCATATTCATTTGAACATACTAGCACCATCTTTGTATTACACCGAGAACTTTTCAGACAACACTGGTATAATCAAAATTATCTGAGAACAGAGATGGTTAGTTTTCATGTTTTGATCATTCGAGACTCTCACTATAAGTTACCACTTCTGTAGAACGATAACAATTAAATAAAACCAAACTATCACACTGCAATTAGCTAAAGTATTTTAGAAACTCGTTGTAAAAAGAAAGAATCGTTAAACCGTAAGATTTATAGAGAACGAAAAAAAAAGCAGTATATCGAAAACTTTCGAGCGTTAAGCATGATTAAAAAAGTTTTAAATGTTCGACTTAACATTTTAACCAAAATGACATTTAATTATTCATTCTTTTTTCCTTTCTCAATATCTTCGAAAGTTTTTTTTATAAGGAATTTCAACTTTTATTTTGTCTAGAATTTAAAATCCAGTTTTTTGTTCGTGTTAAAAAAACGTATGTGGAACGAAATAATAATGTTAATCCAATTGTATTCTTCAAAGAGTAAAATGTTTTTGTTTTAATTAATGTGAGTTTATAAGATTTTATACCGGGCGCGGTAGTAAAATGGATAATTATAAAAGGATTTTCAGTAAGGGTCTCAGAACTTATTTTATCTTATTGGAAAACAACTCTATTTTTTCCAAAGTTTCCAGATTATCCCGAAAGCCGTCTGTGTCTTCAAAGCCCTTTTCAAGATTCTATTAAATGGCTATCGATTCGATTGCACGGAATTTTGTTATTTATACAATATCTCGTATCCAGACCGGATAATTCCTGAATAAGAGCCATTCATTAAAAGGTTTGTTCCCGTTAGAATTCTGGCTGCGATCCAGAAAAGCGCGTCGGCTAAGGAGGTGGATCGTTATGCGAACTACAGGTATGTCGACGAATTTTCTGTGAAAATTGTTCACATAAACAACGCTTGTTCCAGAGCGGAAAGGTCGACAGGACGACGCGCCTCTGCCATTTAGATTTATCGTCTCAGACCACTTTCTGATTGTCAAAAAGTTTCAAGTGAAAAATATGGATTTGTTCGTAATCTTGTGCATGTGAAAAACACCGTCGTGTCAGTAAGCGTTTCTTGTTCTCTTTCGCTACCCTCTCCTGTCTGGCCTCTTTTAGTTTTCATTTTACTACTGCAGTCAAAAGGTAAAGTGGCTTTTGGTTTAATAATTCACATGCTTTAGGTATCATTTGTTTTTTTAGTTTGGTATTAGTGTCTTTGACGTCTGACATAACTTTCTTATCATTTTGCTTCTTAAATTAGAAATTATAGCGATTGCATCAGTTGCTCAACAAATTGTTGAGCCCAGATATTTTACCCCAGATCTATTTTATTTCCACTGCCAGATCGGAATCTTCTATTTAGCCAGTCTCATCCGATTGCCAGTTTAATATTGTATTAATTCGAAGTATTTATGATTAACATTAACGTGATTGATATCTGTTTAATTTACTAATCTTATCGTTAGGATAAAACACGTGTCTATGTTTGCGTCTGGAACTTGGTCTGGGAACTTATAATCAATCCTAGTGATGCGACACTTTTTCTGACAAAAAATTCTGATAATAGGATGACTTTTGCTTCTACAGGATGATGCAAGAGTAGGTATTGCTTCTAATCTAATCGCACGTGAAACCATGAGGGTTAAACTGCACTAACTGGCTTCTTTCTGAACTACCGTTACATTGACTTATGTGTGTGTACATTAAAAATACATTAAGCGTGCGTACATTAAAAAAAAATCCGCCCAATGAGCCGCATATCAGTAATGTACAAAGTTTTCACCAAGATAACATCTAAAAGAATATTAAGAACACTGAATAACGCACAACCAGGAGAGCAGGCAGGATTCAGAAGCGAATTCAATACGGGTCATATCCAGATTGTCCAACAGGCCATAGAAAGGCACAATGAATACACCTTGCCACTGCGCTTGGCTTTTATTGACTATGAAAAGGCACTTTCAATATCAACGCAAGCCATAATTGATGCATTGCTTAACCAGGGGATAGACAAAGCCTACGTGAACCTACTGTGACTACAATAAACTACAAACAATTTAGCATTAATTTCATTCCTATTTTTCGAATTATTATCAATATTTACTTCCTTGAACAATGTCTGTTGTCTTTCCTACATAATTACTGACACTACAAAAGAAAGAATGAACCACGGGCGTAGCCAGGATTTAGTTTGGGGGGGGGGGGGGGGGGGTAGTTTAAAGTATATAAAACAACAAAAATATACTTACATGAAATTTAATGTCTATATATTCATCGGAAAAATTACGACATATTTATAAAGTTCTTAACTTTAAATGAAATGGTTAAATTAATTTCGTTCCTCTGCGCTAAATCTAAAATCATTTCTTTAATGGTTTTAGAAATCTTCGGCTTTTTCTTTTAAATATATCCACTACTTCATCTGCATGAATTTCTGTTCCATAGTGAATGTTCATGAGAGCCAAACCATTAAGTCTGTTTTCACTTGTAGTGTTTTGTAAATAGTTTTTCAGTCTCCTTAGGCTCGAGAAAGACCTTTCTGGGGTAGCAGTGGATACAGGAATGGTAGCCAAGATTTGTAGTAATGTGTAAATATTAGGATAAAGGTTTTTATCGCACATATCTAGGCATTCCAAATTAGATTTCAGGGTAGGCGAGATACTTGTCATCACTGTTTTCCACACTTCAAGTTCTGCTTTAACCACTGATATGTTGCTTTCGGGAAGCAGTGATGAGTACATGGAAATCGCTTCTTCAATTTCAGAACTAGCAGTAAAATTTGAAGGTAGCACACCAGATAATGCTGATACTACTTTACGATGTTTGGTAAACCTTTCAACCAATTGTTGAATTGTTGATCAAGAAATGGAATGAACAAATTAATTTTGTTATACGTGCATACATCCAATGCAGGAATGTTCGGTCTATTTAATTGTCTTCCGACGATGCGTGGCATTCGCAGTATACCACCATTTTCTTCCAGTAAAACCTTTGCGTCTTCATAGAGATGAAGATATTCGACGTCAGTGTTGTTTCTCAGGAGTTGTAAGACATTAATAACATCATCTACATGTTTGAATGCCGTGATAAGATCGATGTCAATTGTCTGTAATTGTTTTGATAGCGACAATGTATAGCTCATAACTTTTTGAAGAATCACTAAACACATCACAAAATCCGAAGATCGAAGCGTACTTAGCAATTGGGCGGCTTGTTGCGATGTTTCCTTATTGTAATTAAATTGGAGTTCTTCGAGAGCATTCACAATCGCTGAATAAATTTCCCTGAATCTTATAATAGCTTCATGTTTGTGGACCCACCGTATTTCACACATTGAGAGCAAGCTTTTTTGGTTACCGACAGGTAGTAGCTCTTGAATTTTTTCTTTCAACAAAGCAGTGCGTTGAGTTTGCTAGCAGTGCGTTGAGTTGATTTGCTAATGAACATGAATCAGCAATAGCAAGGTTGAGAGAGTGTGCACTACAGTGTACATAAAGAGCAAAAGGACATTCTTGGCGAGCATAAGGTTGGGGACCGTGCAAATACCCACTCATAGCTGCAGCTCCATCGTAACCTGGACCAACCACATGAGAACATTCAAGTCCATACTTTTTCAGAGCTCTAATAATAAGATTTGCGAGACCGGATCCTGCAACATCGACCGTTGGAATGTACTCAAGGGACATCTCTTTAAGTATATGGTGTTTATTATCTGTAAAATCAACATATCGAAGACATAACGAGACTTGTTCTACACGTCCGATGTCGGTGGTTTCGTCAGCCAGAATCACAAATAGTTTGGCTTTCTTTACTTCTTCAATTATTTTATGTTGAATTATTCACCACAAATGTCAATTATTTCGTTTTGGATATGAGGGCTTGTGTACAGGGCATTCTTCTGTGAAGTATTCAAATGCTCAGCCAGATCTTTATCTCCAGACTCAGCCGCAAACCGCAACAGGGCTCTAAAATTACCATCATTCTGTAGTGGTTGTTCAGGTTCTGATGATTCTGGTGTAATTTGTATGCGCCTCGAATCGATTTTTACCTCTCAAGGAGATGCTTTGTTTGCCGCAAAAAATTATTGCTTTTACGATAGGGATTAGTTTCTTTCGATTCTCCTCTTGCTGTCTCTTTCTTTCAGAAGACAGTTGTTCAGTGACCGAAAAAGGTTGCGAAGACATTACTTTTAGAAAGTTATCTGCCAGTTCTGAATTTCCCTTGTGGTATTTCGATTTTGCATGAGCATCAAATATTTCTAGGGCATTTTTCCACTTACAAAAAGGTTCGGTTACCAATTGGCCGATCCTTTGATGACCGCCTTTACCTTCATCAAGCGAACGTCCTATTACCACGCAAACTCTGCAGTATGCTCCACTTTTATATTCTGAATATGACAACCAGGGGAATCTCTCCAACCATTTCAATTGAAAGCGCAAGTTTCGTTTTGTGGAAATATGAAACTTATAATCTCTGGGTGGGTTCCATGGCGTTTTTAAAATTTGGACTTTAAAATATTCATCCAAGATTTTTTCTTGATTCGCGCAAAAACCAACATCCAACTTAGCTACAGTTGTAAAAGATGAGGTAACAGGCAAACTGGCCTGTTGCAGACTAGATGTAGATTCGGCAGTTGAAGGTATCGAACAGGGTACCAGTGACATGGCATCGATTTCGATATTCGGTATTGTGATTGAGGTCGAGGGCCCACTTGTCATCACAGTCTTCTTATCATCATGCAAGGTAGCTGAAGCTTTGATAGTTTCTTTATTAGAAAAGTTTCAGTAGTTTCTTTATTAGAAACTACTTGACTACACCACTTTTTCCAGTAGTCCATACCTTTAAGTTTATCACCCTTCCTTTTTTTCCCCTCCATTTTTCGACAGTAATAATGATTCACGTATCTATCCTTAACAAGGGACACCGAATAACACTGCACTAAAATTACTCACTTACACGGTACACTTAATTCTCTTCACTATTCGTTCACCACTTTTCACTTATATTCGCTTCGAGTTCGCATGGAACAATAAGCGCGGTCACGCGCCGCTTATATAGTAGCCCAGTAGTAGCCGTCCAGAAACTACCACAAACTTCCACAAAGCTCCGCTCATTCCGCCGAGAGGCGTGGCGAATAATCGAGAAACAACGCAAAGTTTCCATACGATACAAAATAGTTCGACTACTCGACAAGAGATGGCGTTACTGTGCGCAACGTCCACTAGTTCGGATATATATTCAATTGAAATGTAATAATTTAACTCTCTTCACTCCTCGTATTTTTTCGGTATAATATTAGGTAATATTTGGCTTATTTGGGAGGGGGAGGGGGGTGGGTTGAACCCCCAAACCCCCCCCTTGGATACGCCCGTGGAATGAACTATACTACATTTATAAGCATCGTTTGTAGGCAAAAATAAGCAAAAAAAATCAAGTATTCTTTAATGCGGGTTCCAGCTTGATTCAGCCATGTTACCCCTTAGTACTATATAAAATATTTCTTCAATTTTCCTGAAAAAAATGTGACGAACTTTTACATAAACCCAATGTCTCAAAGTTCATTTAAGTCAGGCATTGAAAGGAAACTGTAGACACTTTCAGGTAGGTTCTCAATGGACGGATGAATAAAACATTTTAAAAAATAAGACAATTAAAGCAATCGTTAAAAATATTTTTGGGTTGCTAATTTAAAAATGTCATTAGTGGGTCTTCTTAACCTTTTAACAGGGTCTCGCGAGACGGCAAAATGATACTTTAAACAAATACGTGAACCTGTGAAATTTGTATGCATATCTGCATAATTTTAGTTGTGTGCGCGAGTCAGAAATCATTCCTCGAATATCCCTTCTTTATTAATTTATGAACAATTTTAATTTGTGAATAACAAATTATGTATGAAAAGAGACACATCACACACACACACACACACACAATAAACAAAAAAAAACGAACACGTGACAGTATAAGACTTACGGGAGTGGCTGCCGTGGAAGCTGAAGCTGCGACGGCAGCTGCGTCCCGGTGCTGTTCGCGCTGCCGGCAGGGGACGCGCAGCAGCAGGCACGAAGCCAGACCCAGAGCGGCGCCCGCTGCCGCCGCCGCTGCCACAGCCGCGACAAGCGGGGCCCAGGCGGCGGCCCGGCGGGGGCCGCGGGGGTGGACTGGGGCTGCGAACGCTCGCCCCGGGAACTGACCAAAGACGACGACGCCACTGGCTGTAATATCAAGCAAATCGTCAGTGATTGGGTGTGTTCAGTTTCAATTTCTATAATAATACGTAAATATACTACCATGATCGAAAACTAAGGTGACTTTTAAATAAAACACAAAGTATTTATTTATTCATCCAAATATATTTTGTCTCGTTCAAAGTAATGTACTCTCTCTGCATTCCCCCTTATTTCAAGGTTTTTCAAAGTCCTTAAAGTGGTTTTTTCAATGGAGGGAACAAAAGAGTCACACGGTGCCATATCTGGGGAATATTGTGCTTGTGGAGCATTGTTTATTTGCTTTTTAGCGAAACATTGACGAACAATTATTGCGGTGTGCGTTCGTACGTTATTGTGATGCAAAAACCATTAATTTTTCTGGTACGAATCTGAACGTAATATCTACAATGTCTCCAATACATATTTGGCAATTACTCAGTATAGAATCCTTGATTTTACTAATGTTTTCTTTATTGGTTCACGTAGAAGTTCTTCCCAAACGAAGTTCATCTTCAGCTGCTTCTCTGCCTTATCACTAGTGCTTGTACCACTAGATAAACATTTTTTGACATAGTTTCATTTCCGTAACAATTTTTTTAATATTTGTAAGGCATCACTACAAGAAATTTCGTTTTTAGACAAACATTCTTATACAACACATATATTCTTTTCTGGATTTTAATTCATTTTAAAAAAATTACAAAATATTCTATAATTTCTAATTTAACAAAGGAATTGATATGCAAATTATGTCAGGTGTCAAGGAGAGTCGTACCACCTTAAAAAAAAATTAGTTGTATCCATATATAAAGTACGCAACTGCGAATTTTTATAATAAAAATCACCTCACTGTCAGGTCATATGTTGAGTATCAAAAAAGTTCCGCGTTTTAAATTTAAATATATTATTTTTGTTTTTTTTTGTTCTTATTTTTGGAGTAAGCTAAAAACTCATTAGTTTTAAACATCGAGCGGTATTTACTTGCAGAACGAACATACATGATGCTCCTGCTAAACGCAACAAACGTAGATTGGACAAACAACCAGACAGACCACGAACAGCCAGATAACCTGAAAACAGCTAACATGTAAAGCTGGGTCTACATCAATACAAATTTGGGTTGTATGTGTTGTAGGTGATGTGCCTGCGTGGCAATGAAGACGCTCTGACAAAGTCATAAAAATATTGTCGCCACACACGAACCATCTGTTGTCCACCAGATAATTCAAACAAATTGTTCCAGTAAATTCAATACACACGCAAAATTTTATTGGTATGGACCCAGCTTAAGAGGAAACATTCGTGAAGCTCCAGAAACATTAACCCGGTGATTCTTTGCTCAGTAAGAAATAAAACTACAGTTCCTACAGCATATTTTAAAATATATCTCCATATACCAGGTGTGGCTATTAATAATTAGTATTTGTTTCTTGAAAACAAACCCGTTGGATTTGGGAGAAAGGTAAAAAATGACTTATTCAAAATATGCTCCATCGCTAGCCGCACATTTTTTGGAAATCCCTGAAAAACCGTACATCTTTAGAGGTAGTCCAGTCATCAAGTCATTTTTCGACAGCTCCGTAACTGTTGAACTATGAATTGATGAAAACAAGTGGCAGTCGAAAGGGGCTAAGTCTGATGAGAGTTCCCAATCAAACGTAGAAATGGTGTCTCTGACTGCTTTCGATGTGTGTGATAGTCCATTCTGGTCGCTTTTCGATCAATGCATTGTTCAAATTGATCATTAAGTAGCAAACGGTATTAACTGTTTCACCTCGTTTCAGATGCTCATGGTACATGACACTCCAAATTCACAGCATTGTCTTATTTTCAAAGCAATTCAGTCTTGCAGTCGATGTTGATGGTTGTCCTGGGTCAACCCATGATTTGCTGCATTTTGGGTTCTCGAAATATATCCATTTTTCATCTCCAGTCACGATCCGATTCAAAAAAAAGTCTTTCTTTCATGCCGATAAAGTCACATTTCGAACACCGTTTTTCGCTTTTCCATCTGTTTGTTGTTCAGCTGATGTTATCCATTTTCCTGCCTTTTGAATCTTTCCCCCTGACAATGCAAAATCACCACTCTTGAATCGTCTAAACCAACGCTCACAAGCGTCTTATGTTGGTATATTGTCAACGTAAGTTTCCACAAGTATACGACGGATTTCACTCGCATTTTTCTTTTGATTGAATAAGAAAAATAGTACGTATCGTAAATGTTCTTTATTTGGCACGAAACTCGATATGTTTGCCACACCAAAAAAATATGACGCTAACCTGAAATGGTTTAAACATTAATAGCGTGATAGATACTGTCGTAGTAACAAAATGACAAGAGATTAGACTGTGAACCGACCTTTATTTCCTGCGCCATCTCTTAAACAAATTAAGAATTTTTAACCGCCACATAGTACAAAACCACGATTTCCAATTGCTATTGGATTCAGTCGCACCATCTTATGCAAATGCACAAGATAATTTTTATAAGAAATAAAGACCCATTTTCACTCCCAAGACCCTCAAAACCCATTTTCACCTAAGTAAATATACAAAATTCACGTTACTGGGGCACAGAGAATCTTCAATTGGTTCATAAAAGGCCTTTTCATAATGAGAAGGTCACCGTGCTGTATGCACTTTCCATACAAATAATTGTTGGGCCTTAAGAAATTTGCCTCAATTGAAACTTGAATCAATTACGAGACGCGGAGATTTATTGGTTTCATCAAAATGGTGTCACAGCCTCTCCTGCATGGTCCACAATAATGCTTTTGATGGAACATTTCCATAGTTGATTTAATATCTTAAAATGTAGATATCAGATCCCCCCTACAATGCCGGAACTCACCTCCCTTGACTTCTCTGTTTGAGGTTAACTTACAAAGAAAATATTCATTAATATGCCTCAAACATTAGGTCAGTTCAAAGTCAGTGTTAATACATCACAGGTCAAAAGTTTCAAAACCACCACAATTATTTTGAAAGAAATATTGTAATATTTGTTTATATTAACAAAGTGAATTTTCAATATTATTCTCCAAAAATAATTAATTAGATACACGAAAAAAATTACTAAACGTAAGTAAGTATTTGATAATAAATCTTTGTGGTTTCCCTACATTATAGTTTTGTTATAATTTTAAAATTTTTAAATGGGACCCTGTATCACCGTTCAATTATAAAAACCAAGTGAATGAACCATTGAACCAAGTGAGTTTTGAAAAAGTGTTTTAAATATACATAAATTCAAGTAAACAATTCCAAATAAACGGCATATATTCAGGCGACGTTTCAACGAAATGAACCAGAATGGCAAAATATAAACAGTCAAGAAGCACCCACCCTGACATTGGCACGACCTTGAACGCCGCTATCGTCAAATAAAATCCGACTTTTATTTTGTCTGCATGGTCGAAATGCACTTACAGGCCCCAGACTGCAATATGCAAATAGTTTTGCTGGTTGCTCGTTGGCCGGTCGTACGCACCGTCTCGATGTGGCAGCAGGTATGCACGTGGGGCAGGATAGCAGATTGTCGTGAACCCCGGCCAGTTTTGGTCGTTTTTTCCATTTGCAAAGTCGCTGCAGGAGAGGTCTTATCATTATTCGTTTTTTTGTACGGTCTGGACTCTTTCAAGCGAAGAAACTTTTTAATTCTTGTCTGTTCAAGTTTTTAAAACTATGTCGTCGGTTATTCTGAATAAAAATACAAAAAACAATATGTATTATTAAGTCCTCGACATAATTATTGCCCCATACATTTCATCGACTGCAGAACCTACTCGAATCAAAAATTTTAAAGCGCTATCCTTCAGCTTCGAAACGATGCATAATGTACGAGCCCAATGTTAAAACAACCTTGTAGATATCGTTCGAAGTAATATTTGAGGCACAGCCTTTTTTAAACCTTTCAACTGGAAGAAAAATGCTGCGGAATTTCAGGATATGATTTATACGGTTTTGGGATATAATGCTGTTACGTACAGTACTGGAAAGAGTTGGTTCCAGTAATTCCGAATTGGAAATGTTGATTTACCAGGTGTGGGTAAATTCATTTTTTCTTTAAAGATGGCGCTGAAATCAAGGTTCGGTTTACAGTCTAATCTCTTATGTTATCTTGTTACTACAACAGTACCTTTTAAAAATCCATTAATGTTTAAACGATTTTCGTGTGGTAAACATGCCTAGTTTCAAGCTTTTCGACTTTCAATCATGAAAGAAAAACGCGAGTGAAAAACATTATGTCTTTATGGAAACTTCAGATGACAATATCCCAATACAAGACACTTGTGGGCGTTGGCTTAGACGATATAGAAGTGGTGATCTCGACTTGAAATACAAAGAACGCTCAGGTCAACCGAAAAAATTTGAAGATGCCAAATTGCAAGCATTATTGGAAGAAGACGATATGCAAACTCAACAATAAGTGCCAGAGAGGTTAAATGTTGATCGCCGGAGCATTTGTGATCGTCTGCATGCAATGGGAAAGATCCAGAAAGCAGAGAAATGGGTACCACATCAGCCGAACGACAGACAGATGGAAAAGCCAGAAACGATGTTCGAAATGTTGCTTTCTCGGGATGAAAGGACTTTTTTGCATGAGATCGTGACTGGAGACGAAAAACGGATATATTTCGAGAACCCAAAATGCAGAAAATCATTTGTTTACCCAGGACAATCATCAACATCGACGGCAAAACCGAATTGCTTTGAAAAGAAGACAGTGAAACCAGGTAAAATAACCGGCAATAAATGATCAATTTGAACTATGCATTGATCGAAAAGCGATCAGAATGGGCTACAAGACACGGAAAAGTGATTTTGCAGCCCCCCACCCGCCATATTCACCAGATTTGGTCTCATCCGACTACTACCTGATTTCATCGATATCTCACGCACTTTCCATAAAACACTTCAACAAATATGACTTGATGACTGGACCATCTCAAAAGTTGTACGGTTTTTCTGGGAGGGCATCCACAAATTTGTCAGAAATATGGAGTAATTGTGCAGTTAGCGACGGCCTATACTTTGAATAAACCATATTTTACCTTTCGCCTAAATTAAAACTGTTTTGTTACCAACACAATATTCAAACACGACGAGGGTTTGACAACATAGAGATCATTATTGGGCAGAAAAAGCAGGCCTTCAAACCTTAAGTTCCTCACCACAAACCTTAAGTTCCTCACCTTAAGAATAACCTTAAAGAACCTCTATAGCTATGATGCTCACTTCGCGTATGTTAAAGCCAAACAAGAAGCACAATATAACATAAGACTTTTGAAGAACCAGTGGTGGGGAAACAAAGTCAAGGAAATGCAACATTTTGCCGACACAAATGGTAGTGGACGTTTCTTGCAGGCTATTAAGGAAATATCTGGTTCAGCAAATAAGTTTTCACAAATCAGAAACAGAACAACATATTGAGAGATGACAACGAGATTAGTTCTAGATTGAAAGAACATTGCCCGCTTATTCTGATCCAGCACTCGCAAGTGATTGTGGAAGCACTTGACATGCAGTGCTGAGGAGTTAAGTATTCCATAAAGTATTGGAAAAAAGCAGCAGCCACTACAACGCGATGAGTTCTGGATTTGTTGGAGGCCGTTTCAGATCTGCATTCTTCGAGATTCATTGATTATGGAAATGGTCCTTCAAAAGCGTTATTGTAATCCTTACATTATGGACCTCCCTAAGCACAATCCTGCTGAAATCAATAGAGCTCATCTATTGGTTTCCTAATTGCGATCAGTAAAAGTTTTCAAACTTATATCTATAACGTTCGGCATTTACGGTTTCTATTTGTCCTACTTCATTTTCAAAAAAAGAATGGCCCATTAATTGGAAATAATGAAACTGCTGTATTTTGAATAATCTATACGTATCCATTCAAAATGCCAAATAGACTGCTGCATTTTAAATGGATACGTATCGATATTTTGTTATAAAAATTTGCTATAGCTACGCTAGTAACGTATGTTGTCACATATTTTCTATCGCTATACATTTTAATACTATTTTCATTATTGCAACACATCGTTCTACCTTCACAATCGAGGATGCTTGAGATCCAATTGATTTTCTGCGCTTAGAATTGTGTAACATCCGTTTTTTTGTACAGAAAATTTTATCTTCTGAATCGAGCCAGCTTATTAATCGATGACATTTGAGAGCGTTTATCGTCATTCCGAATTAAATGACGTTACGAAAGCGGGAACCAGATTCTGCTGGTCCTCTCGCAGAACGGATAAATAGAAAGCCGGCCTCTCGCTATTCTGGTCTAGACGGACGCGCAAGAGTGAAAACGAGCGAAGCGACGCGCCGTTACGTAATCGAGACGGTCTAGAAAACGTCGATTGTCATTTTTTTTGCAGCTTGGAATGGTGAGAAGGCATTATAACTTGCTTGGGACGTATTGTCGACCTTTTTGCGTCTTGAGGTCGAGGGGATGATCTGATTGTGACCTTTCGTCGTCAATCTGAGATTTTTAAGCATGACCTCTATATATATATATATATATATATATATATATATATATATATATATATATATATATATATATATATATATATATATATATATATGACTATTTCAAAAAAATGGACTATTTTTTTTCTTAAAGGTATCGAAAATATTGTTAAAAATGACAAAAAAAACTACTGTGAAGTTAGAGCTCTCTTACATTACTGTGTAAATATTATTTCATATCTTTGTAGGAAACGTTTTTTTTTTACTACATATGCTACATATATATTTATTACATACTACATATCTTTGATCGTTCTTCAAAAAAGATCTCTTATAAATTTTCGATAAATTTACTTTTTCAAAAGTTATTCGAGGCTAAAGTTGAATGTATAATAAATTTTTTGCATTTTTTTCAACTTTTCGACGAAACTATCAATTTTATCGGAAAACGTTATTCGACCTTTATTGTAGATCCCTCAATTTCCTATAAATTTTCATTAATACATTTTTCGAAACTGCGTAAGGATCGTGAGTTATTTAAATTGAAATGTGAATTTTTCTAAATAATCGGATTTTTATTGTTTATAATTGGTTATTAAATTAAAATGATTCAATTTTTCCACTAAAAATTACTTATTATATTTGATTAACTTTAGAAAAGCTTGCGCTTATTCAAATTGAAAAATACAGATTTACTATACTTATTTTTTAACAAGAATATTTGTTCAACTGTTCATGAATTTTAAATTGATAGTACGTTTCAATTTAAATAACTAACGATCCTTACGGAGCTTCAAAAAATTTATTAATGAAAATTTATAGGAAATGGAATGATCTACAAAAATGTCTAATAACATTTTTCGATTAAATGGCCAGTTTCGTCGAAAAAGTAAATTTATCTAAAATTTAGAAGACCTTTTTTGAAGAACGTTCAATTACCTACAAACATACGTAATAGACTTTCCACAGTAATATTCCGCTGAAGAGCTCTAAAATTCCGAAAAAATTCTATGTTATTTAAATGGGAAATTGAAACCTGTTAATATTAATATTAAGAGCTCTAAAAAGAAATAAAACAATTTTTTTGTTATCTATCACTTTTATAAAAGTGATAGATAACAAAGTAGAAAATTAATGGCAACAAATTCATAAAATATGTCAAAGTCAAAACATATGTCAACTAAACAAAAAATGTCATATTAAAAAAAAGCTTTAAACGTTTACATCAGCTGGTTTTGTTAGTCGACGTCAAGTGTGTGTTGCGATTTAACTACGAATAAAAATATTTGGCAAAAAGTTTGCCATAAATTTTGCGTATTAAACAAAATTTCGCTAAACATATTGCAGAAGACCTACGGTGGATCGTGCATATCAAAAACACAGACATATGAATGATAAAAAGAAAACGATGAACATTCAAAGAGAGTCGAGAAGTGGCAATTGATTTGCCTCATTTTGGACGAGCTTCAACGTGTACGAACAACGATAACATCAACTAAATCAAGGAACTGGTCCTCGGAAATCGTCGTAGAGAGTGGGTTCAAGAGGTGAACATAACTTTTATGTCCGTTTATAACATTATGACTGATATTTTGGGCTTGAAAAGCGTCGCCGCACGACTGGTTCCAAAAGAGCTCAATTTTTTCCAATAGCCTCGAAAGTAGATCATCGAAGACATGCTCTTCCGAGAAAATACGTCGTAACGAGCGACGTGAGATGGGCTTAGGAGCATGACTTGCAAACAAACCAACAGTCTTCGGAGTGGCTTTTCGAAAACCAGCCGAAACACAAAAAACATCGTCAAAGTCGCTGAAAAATCAAGGTTATCTTAACAGTTCTCTTCAGTTATCGTGGTGTTGTCCGAATTCTTTCCAAAGGGACAAAAGGTGAATAAGTAAAACTGTTTAAGCGTCATGAGGCGTTTGCGCGAGAATATCCACCGAAAACGGCCAGATTAGTGGAAGGACAATTCAAGGATATTGCACCTTCGTTCTTGGACAAAAACTCAACGAACATCATCGACCAAATACCCTACTCATCTGATATGGCACCATGTGACTTTTACCTGTTCCCTAAGTTAAAATTACCTCTGCGAGGAAAGCGTTTGGAGTCAATTGAGGTCATAAAAGAAAATTCGCTGAAGTTGCTGAAGGGCATACCTCAATCAGCCTACGAACAATCTATGGAGGTTCTTCCTCCAACTTTCGCTCTCCTGCCACTGATTGTTGTGTTCCATTCTCTCACTCATCGCCTTCTTAAATGATCCTTATAACTCGCTCATTTGTTACTCTGTCTAACCTTGACACTCTGCAAGATCTCCTTAAACAGTCTGTTTCAACTGCTTGTACTTCTCTGCAGCTGCAGAGAGCTGCACTGCTCTGTGTATGCTTTGGTCCATCTCCATGCTTCCGACATATGTGTGTGCTTCTTCGTTGTGTCCTTACATCACCATATTTTTATTATTGTTAAGTATGAGGGCTCCTGATTATTGTCATTATATATGTTTATTTTCAAACTTGCTCTTTCATATTCAAACAGATAATCTTGTGAAGAATACCAACACTCTGGAAGGTGTGCTAACCTCAGTCTTATTCCTACAACAGAGCTTCCAGCTCATCCCAAGAAGTTCCTGAGCCTTGACTAATATTATTCGAAATTTTTCCCTTATCAACATAATTTTCACATTTTTTACTTGGTTATCTATCACTTTTATTTTTTAACTTGTATGACTATAATGTCGTAAAACAATGTAACATTATCAAACACTACTTGAAAACTAAAGTATTACAGCTGGTTATCGTATGTACCTAATTTGACACTTTTATTGGAGTTAATTTTGTACAATATTTTAAATAGTGGAATTTCGGAGATCTGTCTGATCATTTAATAACTGTCTAGACGGGTATTTATTATATTTATAAATTTCAATCGCTTCTAAAATGTTTAATTTTTTGCTTTATGGCGCGTTATGTAAAATGTTTAAATTTGTAACCCAGGGAAATATATGTCCAGTATATATGAAATGGTTCGCAAAACTAGAATGTTGTTTCTTTAATATGCATATTTGTGTTCTTTGAATCTGGTCTGAAAATTTCGGCCCGGCTGTCCCACATAGCAGCTACTGCACTAGTTGCAGTTTAACATATAAACTCCAGATTTTTTATTTTGCTATGTTTTAACTTTGGCATTAAAAAATAATTTTAGTGGTTGACTGGAAGGTTTTAAACACTATTCGCAAATTATGTTTCCTCAAAGATCGAGCAATTTGTTCTGAAATTGGACCGAAATATGGTCCTTTCATTGAAACAGGCGAATTTTTTTTTTAGTTTATCGTATTACTAAGTTTTAGACTTTTGGAATATCTTTGCCTCTATCAGTCTCTCTTTCTATCGATTATGACCTTTCTCGACCTCTATTTAACCTGATGTCGTGATCGTAACTTTTTTTCGACTTAAACGAATTTAACGTGAATTAGAACGTGTACACTCGTTAAGTTTCTGTGACAGAAGTTCGTTTGATTTAGTGCTCCAGAAATATAATAAGTGACTGGTGGCGAAATGAAAGACAAAAACTTATTCTTGTTACGTCAGAGTGAGTGAGATAATGAGAGCAAAGTTATAAAACGTCACATCAGCCAAGACGTTTTTAGTTTCGCAATCGGAAGGTTCGCGAAAGAGGAAGAAAAATAAGTATGTCACAATGGAGGCAGCCAAGCAGCTGTGTCTAGGTCAGACTGTCGCATTTGTGGGCCTACTATCTCGTGTATCTCGGCCGGAATCCAAACCGTACTTATATGATATATATATATATATATATATATATATATATATATATATATATATATATATATATATATATATATATATATATATATATATATATATATCATAAAGAAAGAAAATAATTCAGATATTCAGAAACTGCATCAGAAAGGCCATTAACCGCCATGTAACTCAAAAACGATAAACAGTAATGGATCAAGAACTAAATATCCTGCTACCATACGTAAAAGGGATCACGGAGGACGGAATAGGCAGACTATTAACAAAACACAAGATCGGAACAATCTACAAACTGCACAAAACTGTCGCAAACATCCTGAAGAACCCTAAGTACAACGTCAGACTAGAAAATCATAGGATATATATAGCATGGCAATTTGGAAATAAGAGAGTTCCATGTGTTTGGAACTCTAAGACCGTCGTCCCTCTTGGTTAAGCAATCTGGGCGTTTTTCGATATCAATTGCTTCACGAATTATGCGGGGTTTATAGGAATATATTTTGTGACATAGACAGAACATATCAATTAAGATAGATAAGACAATTAAGTAGACTAATCTCAGCCAGATAACTTCAAACCAACTTAAAGAACCCACAAACCCCTTTCTCTCTGTTCCAGCACTATCTCTCTCTAAACAGGACATAAAATCAATTTTACAGGAGCTAAAAAAATAGCAAATATTGAAAACTACAAGGTCCGCACAATCAGAGAATCTTTTGAAATAGAAGAAAGAGATGAGCTAAATACGCGAAACGACGCTAGCAATATTCCAAAAGTTTCTTTATAAAGAAAGAACAAACACTGCTTCGTGGCGACGAGGAAAAATCAAAAAAGAACGCTGAAATCGGAGCCGAGCGCCGCGAACAGCCCCGATCTAGCCCGATGAAATATGCGCAGTCGCCGGCTAGAAGAGCGAGCGCAACGATTCGTGCATCTTAGTTGAAGTTTTCACTTGAGAATGCCAAATGAAACGTCAACGAAACCGCCCATAGTGAACATTCATCTAATATGAGACACCTAACCCCCAATTCGTACTGTCATGTTGATATTAAAACTTTCATTTCAAACCTGTCTTGTAGAACAATTGTAATTGTTGAGCACAGACATTTCCATAAATAAAAAAAAACATTGTAACCGATACATCGCATGGTGCATTGAAATGAGAAAACACCTACCATTCAAGGTAAGCTTGCATCCCTATCGCAAATAAATGCCGATTAGCAGTAATTCTCGAAACAGACCTATCCGAAGGAATCACGTACTTGTCAGATATTTTCAATGAGATTTTGTAAAGCAAAACGCCTAAGATACTTTTTTGAATATCAATAATTTTTTCGCTTCATTTTCTCCATTGATTATTTTATTAAATAATATTGTTCATATTTTTCTTCATTCGTCATTGCGTCTGTACCTAATACCTTTCTGTTCTTCAACTTCTTTATTACATTTGATATTTGGTTTTCCATGATCTCGTCCATTCTGTTCTTTTTGTTGTTAGGTTGTACTTTCCTTTTCTTTATAAGGTTTCCTTAAATATTCCTAACTGTGAAGGCGCCCTAAAATGTATCGAAGTGTTTTTATTTTTTATCAAGGCTATCTAGATTTCTAAGCTAATATAAACAAGTTAAATTTAACTGAGGGTAGCCGATATTTGATGGAAATTGGATGGATCTGTTTGATGACATTCAATTCTTTATGGGGATGGACACTTTAGGTTGTAATTACTTTTCTCACTTTTAGTTTAGTTCGTATTTGAAAAAAGCACTGTGTGTCGAAACAATTGTCATACATACTATTTTAAATATAGTTAAAATTTTTAGGTAGTAATCTTTGCTTATTTATAAACAAGTTAGTATCGCTGGCATCTACCAGATATCTAGAATTTTGTCTCAATGGAAATACTTTTAGAAGTGGTGAACATGCTTTCACCGGCCTGCAATTGCACTTCACATCGTAGGTTTCCGTCCCAGCTTCGTCTAGTCGACGTCGAATCGCAGAATCGCCTCCCCTCCACCTCAACACCCACCCCCCGCCGCCCCCCGCCACGTTATCGATCGTGGCCGGAATGTCTAGTCGATCTACCCCGCAGAGGCTTACCGTCTTTTTTGTCGCTCACCGCCACCACCGTCATTCCCCCTCCTTCCCCCCATCACCTATTGAACTCACGCCGCCGACGGATGACTTATTTTTATCTGTGGTGGCGAGAATGAGGAAAGGATGGAGGTATTTATTTGTTCATTCTGGACGACGAGAAATCTTTAATTAGTGAGTCTGGTGTCGTGACGGTGGAACGGAAGGAGATACGCTCTTGGGAGAGACGATTTGATTGTTTCAGGAGCAAAGCCATCTACATTTCGTTGTATTATCTAAACGGTATCGATTTGGGGGAGTTTTCGTTTTGCATTCGACTCTGATGTTAAAGTAATTCTGGTTAGTTTTCCTCTACAAAAATGAAATTCTTGCATCAAGACCTTTTTCGTTTCGGTTTTAGCATCTCATTCATTACTACGATTGTAGTGACTTATATCTCGATAATATCGAGTGCATTTACGGAAAATAGTCGCAGGGAGCCAGACCAGGTGAATAGGATGAATCATCACAGTTTATACTATTTTAAAGGTATGAAATCTAATTTCCAGGATATTTTAACTTTTCATACTGTATTTTTGATACTTCCTTCAAAGCGGCCGGCCAGCTAAGTCTTTTGAAAGGTTTCTGTGGACTCAAAACGGCGTCCACTAAATAGTTTCTTCAATCTAGGGAACAGGAAAAAGTCACAGAGTGCCATATCTGGTGAATATGATGCTTGCAGACGAGGTTTTTTTATTTTTTGTGAAAAAATGTCAAATAATTATTGGGTGTGAGCACTGTCGCACAAGGGGCCAGGAAACTAGGGAACAGGAAAAAGTCACAGAGTGTCATATCTGGTGAATGTGATGGTTGTGGAATGATATTTGTTTGATTTGTTTGATTGAAAAATTGACAGCCAGTCGCGTTGGCGCCGGCTCTGTAAGGCCGGGTAAGGCTGGATGCCTTCTAAGAAATGTTCTACCTTAGTCACTCCAACCAGTCGGTAGGCTACCTGATAGACTTATGGGTAAGCACATAACCAAGGGTTGATAGCCTGAGGTAGGTGCTGGCCGGGGTTTGTCGGTGGCTGATGATCGAGGTTCGGAACCCACGTTAAGCTGTAGGTCCAGTCGCTATACAGCCTTAGTTGCTGATGCGTCTCTAAACCCTAATTCCTTACCTGAAAAATTGACAACCAATCATTGCCGTGTGCACACAGGGAGCCACACACGCACACAGGGAAGCAAATCAGGTGAATAGGATGAATCATCACAGATTACAGTATTTTTAAAGCAATAATTAACAGATGGCGAGAGTGATGGCATAAGACATTCATAAATATCCAATTTCCAAGATACTTTATAACCATTTAAACGAAATTTCTATGTTCATAGGCTTGAGACCGATATAACCGCTTACAAAGATCAGTATTGTCGAGATCATGGTAGAAATGAGGATGCTTAACTTTAAGGAAGTAGTTAACACACCATGGTAAAATTTGAGATCGGAGAAGGTTTACGATAGTGGAATAGATTGGTACCAGTCCTGTTTAACATATCAATCAAACAAAATCTTCAGTGAAACAGACATGAGACGTAAATGGAACAGAGATAAAGAAAAACAGATAGTATGATATCCAGATGACCTAAACGTATTAACACGATTGAAAATATTATTAAGAGATACGTAGAATGAAATACAGAAATGAAAAGCAAGAAAGGCAATGTAAAAATAAATATAGTCGAAACAGAGGTACTGGATAATCAGTAGGTGCCTGTTCGTTTGTACCCTCAGTACAAGATTCTTGATTTTGCTAATGTTCTCTGCGTGGAAGGGTTTCCTGAATGAAGTTAATCTTCAATTGCTTCTCTATCATTACTAAAATCTTTGTGTAACCAGTAGCAACATTTTTTTTATATTCGAAAAATGTATGCATTTAAGGTAGTGCTGTCGATACCCCAAGTAGTAGTCAAATGTGTGCTCTTTGTTATTTGACTTCCGTAGTATTTATATTTGGCAACGCCGCGTAAAAGCAAAAAAGATAGAAGTATATTTACAGTAACTCTGTTTCACTCAAAATTTGAGATCATCACAATAAATGATTAACTTGATTCTTTTCTGAATTGGGATGATGCTTGCAATAAAATAATATTTTCCAAAAATTTGCCTAATGTAATGAAATTGAAAGATTGTGAATGTGGAAAAAAAATGGCTGCCGCAAACGTGACCTATGATATTGTTTGAAGACGCAAATAAAACAAATAAGTATGCTGGTATAGGGCAAGTTTTTGCTAAAGATACTATTCTGATCTTTACCAAAAACTTGCGTTGGGAAAGTTACCCCCAAAAAGTTAAGGCCAAAAAATTTTTAGAATTTTTTTTTAATTACTTCGAAAATATAGAAAAAAATAATAAAAAAAAATCTTCAATATTAAAGTTTATTTATATAATACTATATATTTTATTATGTGTTACTTTATGTAATAAATGTAACTGTATTAATATAAGGTACTGTTTGTTTTGTAATAAAAAATGTGTATGACACTGAAATCGCCTCATTCCACTTTCGATGTGTGTTTAAATTTCGCGGGCGTCATAACCTCTTTGACGGCGTTGCCATATGTAATTAACATAGTAATTTTTTCTTACTTATTTGCTAATTACTCTTATCACAAGCTTTGAAGCTCGATTTGTGAGTAACCAAATTTTTTTATTTTTTTCCTTTCTGTTGATACCACTTGCATTGTAATCTGAGCGGTACTTTTTGTGAAATAAAATTTCACCAAATTTCATTTTTAATTTCTGATAAGCATCTGCAGTTCTTTAAAAATTGAATTGGTTCATTATCTTATTTTAATATAACAATATACCAAGTTTCATCTCATTCTACACAGTAATTATATCTATAACCGATAGTATTACCTTAAAAACCCCCCGATAAAGGTTTTAAATGATTGCATTTATAATAATTTGAAGATCTAAGGGACAGTCATACCATAAGTTACCTTACTTTTTGCTTACAGTCGTATGACGATAGAAAAGGGTAGAACGAATCAATGTGCTATTTAATATTCCCCTTAAATACTCAGATTTTGATGAGGACCATCGTTGACACAACATTCGCATTCGTATGGTCTTATTTGCTAAATATCATGGGATCTTGTATTCGTCGTGCTGAAAAAAAGTCCCACGTACAACAACAACGAAATATTTTGGTACCCGGACGGCATACAGGTACACTTGGTATTCTTTATCAAGTATTATTTGTCTTTTTTACACTGTTTTTAAACTTACGACTACCATTTGTAATATACCAGGTTGGGCCGTGAATAATTCTTATTTTTTTCTTAGAAAAAAACCCGTTGAATTTAGGAGAAAGGAAAAATAGGTTTATTCAAAATATGCGCCATCTAATTTTGACAAATCATTCAGTTCTTCTTCCTTTTTCCGGTTTCAATTTCGCAATTTACTCAGATCCTTTCCTTCCTCCATTCTAGTCTTCACAGATGGCTCAAAGGCTCTTGGCGATTCACGAAGCTCTAAAAAGCATCTCCCTTCAGCCAGTCTCCTACTGGTTAATTTGTTCTGACTCCCTCAACTCCAAAATTGGTAATCCAAAAAAAATTGGAATTGTCTCTATTTCCTAAACTCTTTATCCTACAACGTCTCTTTTCTCTGGGTCCCTAGTGACATAGGCATTGAGGGCAATGACATGACAGATCAATTGGTAAAAGACGCCATGTCTTCTGGATCTCCCTTTTTCCTAGTCCCCATTCACGGAGATTATTATCCGGCTATCTCTAACAAAATTCAAAATTTCATCCAACTCGAATGGGATGTTATTGATCAAAACAGATACAATTCTTGAAGCGATTTTTTTTAATTTCTAACAGGATACCTACTTTTGTTCCATCCTGTATTTCCTAAATCCCTACAGACGACGCACGGTAAATTATTGTTTAAATAATCGTTTCTTGTCGTCTGATCGCAGCCATTCCCATATCTTTTCGTAGCCTCACTCATAGTTCTTTGTCACTGACGACTATCCAAACCCATAAAGTTACTTTCCCCCATTAGGACATGTTGTCTAACGATTTTTTCTGACGGAATAATGGCGTTACAGCGTAATTTCTTTTAATTAGACGTATAATAAAGTCGAGATTTTATGAGTACTCCGTAATAGGTTTCACTCGCCTAACAAATTTATAAAAATAACACTTCATAACGTTAGGTTTAAATGAGATGCAGTCGAATGAAATCGGATATCCGAACGGTTCGGAGAAAGAAATATTGAAAAGTGTGGAAAAAATCAACAGAGAAAGAATTTACTAAGCCTACTGATACGATTAAACAATAAAATGATGTTTATTTTTTAAATTCGCGGGTTTTAGGTGTCGATATACAGTCAAAGCTGCTTATTCGCGAGGAATACGTTCCTTAATATGCCGCGAATACAGAAACCGTGAATACAGAATGATAATTTATACGGGATTATAGGGCATATGTTCCAAGGTTACAAAATAAAAAAATATATATCTTCGTCAATCCTGACACTACAAAAGTTTTTTTTTAATAAATGAAGCCAATAGAAATTAATTGTGCCTTTGTTTTTTTTTCGAAAATCAACATTCGACATGTGCTAGTTAGATCTGTATTTTTTAGATTAATTAGGATCCCAATGTTCACATTTATGTACAGTTCGCCCAAGAGGTTGTGTTCTCTAATAAAATAATAAAAAATATTAATTATATTAAACTTATATTTGCTAAAAATTAAGTTAATTGAATAAAATAAGTTTGAATAAAATAAATAAAAACAAATAAAATGTATCTATTTGTGAAACTTTAAAAAACAGTTTCTTTCCTTTATAATACACAAAAATACGTTGCGAGTTGTACATCTTATTCGCGTTCTGCCTGGGTATTTTGTATTCCTGCATCTTTTAGCGTCTTGGAGCTTCAGGGCCTCTGGTAAATGCGTGCCGATCTGTCGAATTTCTTTATGGGGACTGCAACGGACCCTGGACGGCCAACACATCTTTTGGCATGCGAGTCCACATATTGCCTTTTTCTTTGATAATTATTGTCAACAATCAGAGCTTGGGCAACTCTAACTTTAAACCTATGAAGTCCATGAATCTCTTTTTTTTTTGTAGATGATGATTCACTTTTATACATACTCCACGCGTTGGCTACAGCCATATCCATGAAGTGCTTTATACAGCGTATAGTCCATTTTTTAGTCTTGTGGTATGATAGGTACAATGAAATCATTCGATTAATGAGATCGACCCCTTCCATATTTTCATTGTAACTAGATACAATGTCTGGTTGGGGAATAAAAATGTAACCCTTATGAGCCTTAGAATATATTTTTGCAGTTTTTAAGGGATGAACCATGTGTTTGAATGAAGCCATGGTCACAACCTTGTTGTCACACCACTTGACTAAACCAATTTTTTTGTCGAGCCTTACTAGAGTCTCATAAGAACCTCTCTCACCTTTCAATGTATTGTTGTCGGTTTTAAATCCAACGTCTGGAAATATGTTGGACATAATAGTCCCGATTGCAGAAGAAGAACAGTGCCGGTAAAATATCTATCAAAATAAACGTTCGTTCCAGGAGAACAATCTCGAACTAACTGCATAATTGCCCTTCCTCCATTGCCCAACTTGAATCTTCCGTCTATTTGTGGGTGTAGGGCGGTATTTTTTCCTTGATACACTTCTAAATCAAGAATTAGACCGTTGGGCGACATACACCTTCAGTCCAGTAGGATAGGGTTTTCGAGGAACAAATAGATTTACCGCGACTTGTCCTGTAAACGGTATAATTTGTTCGTCAATACATACATTTTGAGATCTTTGCAGAGAGAGAGAACTTTTCCCTCAAAGTTGATATTACCGGCCGGATTTTGTTTTTCTTCATTGGTCACTGCCAAACTGTTGACCACATGAATGGCATTGCGGATGAAAAAACCGATCTCTGGTCATGGCTGTTGCAATAAGTAAAATTTTAAAATCACCCTCCCTGTACATCCTGATATTTGGACATTCCATTGTACTCATGAGAAATGTGATACCAACAATCTTCTTAATTTTTTGAGTTGAAGTTTTAACGGCTGCATTTTTTGTGTGATGATAGTACATGTTTGTGAATTTAGCAATTTCGTATTTATTCAGCAATATCAGAAAAATATTCACAGAACTATTTAGTTGGTGACTTTTCCATGAAAACAGGTTCCACTGAGGTCTGCTCAACGTTAGGAAAAAGTGCATCTAGTTCTTCAGAATTTGTCCAATCTGGCGAAATTTTACGCTCTGTATTTGACTTACGTCTTCCCCGCTGAGCTCTCCCCCTCTCTGTACACTTTCCTCCCCTCCCCTTGGGGGTCGTATAACTGTTGTTGATACAAATATGTTGTTGATACAAAATGTTGTTGATACAAAAGCTTCATCTGGTCCACTTCCTATCAAACTAGGTACTTCATCACTCCCATCAGAATAATTGCATTCATCATCAATGTTTGAAGGAATTTCTTGAGCATCGGGGATGCAGTCTCCATCAGAATCATCGCTACTAACATCGATGTCACTCTCATTCAAAATAGAGAAAATTTCGTTAACATCAGTTTCATCATTTAAGCGCATTCTTGGTCCTAAAACTGAAAATTAAAAATCATTAAAAAAATAGAAGATGAAATTTTGTAACCTAACGTACACATATGTGTACATATTTTATCAACAAATAAATTTTCTAACATAAGGCTTAATTATTCTAATAAAAACAGTCTGAACATTTAATTTTATTATTTATTCAATTAATTATCCATCAAAAGCTAATAAATAATAGTTAAAACATTTATTTAAGAAGACTTACTTGAAGACTCGCGAGAACTCGAAGCAACAGGTTGGTGCATTTTCCACCATCTTGCTCTTATCATGCAGTGCCTCCTTGTTTGGAAGATAACAGGAATTTATTTTTTACCACTAGGCAGTAGCACTAGTTGGACCTAGATTTGTCGGTAAATTCAAATGTATAGTCTTCCGGCGTCTATTTGAAAATTTGTACACAAGTGTGGACACTGGGTCTGACGAGGATATAATAAAACCAATTTAATGAGAGATTTTTTAACAACATTAAAAATTATTATCAGGTTTACACAATGATTTAAAGAATTTAGTTTTGATTGATTACGCGGTTGGCACTTGGTGAAACATAGTAACAACGATACTAATTAAAATACTTCGTATTTATTTCAGAATATATTAAAAATATTCTCTGGCATGTTTCGGCTTCACGACCAATCTCAAAAAGAGTTATATATAAACTAAACTAAAGTTTCAAAGTGCTATTAACGGAGGTAAAATACTGGCAAAATTATGCTCAAAATGCCTCAAAGAACAAAAAGTACCTGACTTATGGAAAAATGCAGAACCGATCCTGTTATATAAGAAAAGAGCACAGGAACATTTAAAGAACTATCGTCCAATAAGCCTCCTATCAGTAATGTACAAAGTTTTTATTAAAATAATTTCTAAAAGAATATTAAAAAAACTGAATGACGCACAACCAAGCGAACAAGCAGGATTCAGAAGCGGATTCAGTACAATGGATCACATCTAGGTTGTACAGCAGGCCATAAAAAGGCAAAACGAATACACCAAGCCACTGTGCTTGGCTTTTATCGACTACGAAAAAGCATTTGACTCCATCTCAAAACATGAGATTATGCTGCTGAGCCAAGGGGTAGATATATGATATATGATGGAGCTTCAGCCACAATTCACCTTGATGATCTTGAAGTGGGAATTAATCCGTAAACTAGATTGGGAACTGGATGGTGTAAGGATCAATGGTGCAAACTTAAAACATCTTAGATTTGCAGACGATATCGTTCTCATACGTTCATACGAGAACTACAAAGGGCCGGCGAACCATTTGGCTTAAAAATAAACCTGAAAAAGGGTCAGGTTATGTTCAATAACTTCGCTCAGGACAGAAGAATTTCAGTTTTAGGAAGGAATTTGGAGATTGTGGACAGCTTTATACCTCTGCTTGGGCAGAGGATCTCAATGGATGGCAATACAACCGGAGAGGTGGAACGGCGTGTTAAATGTGACTGGCAGGTATTTGGCAGGCTCAACATAGCGTTTAAGAGCAGACTCCCACTTTGCCTGAAAAGAAAAGTCTTCGCTCAGTGCGTTCTACCCGTTATGACATATGGAAGTGAAACCCCTGAACACTCACATCGCAATCAATTCAAAAACTTCGGGTAGTACAGAGGGGACAGGAAAAATGTATGCTTGGCATTACAAGACGAGACAGAAAGTCCTGCGCATGGATCAGGAAACAAACGAAAGTCTGTGACATCATTGGAAGAGTAAAGCAATTGAAATGGAGATGGGCAGGCCATATAGCGAGGGGATGGGACGACAGATGGACCAAGGCAATTCTGGAGTGGATACCGCTTGATCGCAAACGTCCGCGAAGAAGACCGAAATCACGATGGATTGATGACATCGTTGAGTATATTGGATCCGAGTGACAGAGGAAGGCCCGAAAGTTGGAAACATGCTGAGGAGGCCTTCATCCTGCAGTTCACTTCACACGGGCTGATAATAATATATATATATTCCCGGCCTTTTTACCATAAAAAATGTAGTATTTTACAATGGTGACATTAATCAAACGTTCTTCGCTAACGATTTTCCTCGACCGAAAAAAACTTCGAAGAAAAACTGATCTTTCACCGTCATTTCTTCTAATTAAGCTGGCATTAAAGCCTGCATTTTACGAGGACCCAGTAATAGCATACATTCGTCGCCGGAATTTATTGGTACAACACTTCGTAATGTCAGTTTTAGTTGGGACGTACTTGTGAAACAGGATATCGAGATGATTAAGAAATTTTAAAAAAATCTGAAAACCCGTTACCGTAACATTTTTTTTCTATAAATATTTTAGTGGGGAGTGGAAAAAGGAAACGAGAGTTTTTCTTGTTTTAAATATGATGTGTGAAATATGATGTTACGAAAACCGTGGAGCTAGAAGAAAAACGACACCTCATACTGACAAGCAGATGTCCGAATCTCAAAAAAACGATCCGTTTAGATGTCTACCGAAATTAAAAGTGAACTGGGGTTAAAAATAAGTTCAAGAACAATTCAAAGAAGGCTTCAGACAAGTAACTTACACGGTAGAGCAGCCAGGAAAGTCCCTTTGATATCCGCCAAGAATCTAAAACAACGTTTAAAGATTTCCCAAGGTCAGTTAAGCTGGGATGGTAAACAGGGAAGCAAGAAATAGCGCAATATTTTATGGAGTCATGACACAAAAATACATTTTATAGGTCCTGATGGTAGGTGAATACTATTGTGCTCAGCTTGGAAGGCTGAACATGGTGTTTCGGTTAATAACATCGATTTTGTTAAGAAATGGCGTTACTAATATATTTGGTGATATAGACTTAACGTTTTGGAGGGTAAATATACTCCATCAAAAACCAATTCGTTATTAATTGTCATTGTGCAATAGACATTTTTTTCATAGCTTTAAATATGTGGAATTATATCTCAGAAAAAAACATTTTGCGGAAAGTTTAATAACTTTCTTTCATTTGAAGAAAACGTTTGCTAAAAGTTGTCGATTGTTGGATGAAGCTTATGGTAAACATACTCTAACCGCAAAAAAACTTGCGAACGATGGTTTAAGCGCTTTAAAAGTGGTGATTTTGATATAAAAAACAAGGAGTGTGGGCCCGACAGCCGAGAAGTTTGAAGCTGCAAATTTGCAGGCATTATTGGATAAAGACACGTTGGGTAATGACACGACTCAACTCAGACACAGTGAAACAGCTGTCAGAAGTATTGAATGTCCAATCCACCATCTACACCCATTGGGAAAGTTCCAGAAGGAAGGAAAATGGGTTCCATATGTATTGAAGGAAATATACGTTGAAAGACGAAAAACCACTCGTGAAATTTTGCTTGCCAGGCAGAAAAGAAAATATTTGTGGTAGATGATGAAGAGAGGATCTACTTTGACAACCCAAAGTGCAAAAAATCATGGATAGACCCAGGCCAGTCTTCAACATCACAACCAGTGCGCAATATACACGGAAAGAAGGCTTTGCTGTTTGTTTGGTGGTGATTACTATAAAACTGAACGCTCAAAGTTTGCAAAATTAAAATAATATATAGAAATACCTATTAATAAATAATATTTACGATCTTCCAACCAAATAGCTGATTATTTCACACACAAAAACAATTTAAAACTTTGTCGTATACCAGATACGTACATTTCCGTTTGTTGTGTCTATTTCGAAATGGATGTTTGAGTAGAGAGACCATCATAAAAATCTCGTCGATTTATTGCCCTACAACACGGACTCTAAAAACTATAAAAGCATGAAAGGGTCTGGCTGCAACACAGTCAGCGAGGAGAAGAAAGAGAAAGATGCGGATAAGCGGGAGAGGTTCTAGGCCAAGACACCGAAGAGTTTTTATGTAGAGATGAATGAATTGCGTAGATATAAATAAACCATTAACCCGTCTGTAATTAAACGCACATCAAAAGAGCGTTAAATCTAATTTTGTTTTATGGACGCTCGGGAATAGAGGCGGAGGGAGACTTCAGGGAGCATCAGTAGTAAAAGTTACGTTACGAAAATTTTTCAAACTAGATTGGTTATATGTTAAAATTTTATTATCCAAATGGGGACCGTAAAAACAGTCATAAAACACGTTAATCAGGCGTGCTGTAGTGTTTTGAAATGGTTGTCACCTAAAATGCATTTGGTTAAAGATAAAACAAAAAAGAAATGTTTACGCGTACAGTATATGTTCACAAATAATGTCGTTTTTTTAATAATGTACAAAATTTTATTTGATTAAAGGGTTAATACAATCTGAATCTATAATAAAATCACCATCCTTATTGACAATCTTCGCCCATTTCTCTGTCAAACTTTCTATTCCATTTTTGTAAAGTAACAGTGATTTTGTAGTCAAATATTCTTCGAGGCAGTTTTGATAGCTGTGGTAGTAGGACATTTTTTTCCACGGAAAATGTTCCATTGATCCGAAAAGGTGGTAATCTGATGGTGCAGCATCAGGAGGATATGGTGATAGAGAAAGTAATTCCCAGCCTAACTGGATGATGATTTTTTGGATGATTCTGGAACTGTGAGGCCTTGCATGCATCATGCTACAGAATAACCATCTTCGATTAATCAACATTGGACAATTTTTGAATCAACGCCATGTTCAGCCTGCCAAGCTAAGCACAATAGTATTCACCTACCATCAGAACCTATAAAATGTATTTTTGTGTCATGACTCCATAAAATATTTCTTGATTCCCTGTTTACCATCCCAACTTAACTGACCTTGGGAAATCTTTAAACGTTGTTTTAGATTCTTGGCGGATATCAAAGGGACTTTTCTGGCTGCTCTACCAGTACCACTTACTACTTACTGGCTGCTCTACCAATGTAAGTTACTTGTCTGAAGGTTTCTTTGAATTGTTCTTGAACTTATTTCCAACCCCAGTTCACTTTTAATTTCGGTAGACGATCTAATTGGATCGTTTTTGTGAGATTCGGACATCTACTTGTCAGTATGAGGTGTCGTTTTTCTTCCAGCTCCACGGTTTTCGTGAAGTGGTTGTTTTTAGAGCATTTTCATTTTTTTTTTTTGAACGACCAACAATCCCTGCACTTTCCCTTAGTGACTTTGCTTCGTTCCGGAATGTTAAAATCTACACTTGTTCATCGGTTGTACAATGACCCATTTCTAGCAAAATTATTATTCGGCCAAGTTTGTTTTCATTTATTTTTTTAATTTCAACGCTTGAAATAAAAAAAAACCTGTCGATAAATTAAGAGCAAAACGTGAAGAAATAATATTTACTGCTTTGAAAATTGGTATGGCTCAATTTATAAAACCACATTCTCATTCTCTTTTTTCGAAATTCCAAAAAACCTTCGTTTTGATGAAAAAATACGGGGGAATATTTGTTTTACAAAAATAACACGTGCCTCAAGACGATCTAAGTTCATTTTATATATATATATATATATATATATATATATATATATATATATATATATATATATATATATATATATATATATATATATATATTTTATTCCCTTCTTTTTCTCAGTTTTCCTCCCACGCCTCTCCGGTTTTTTTATCTTTCCATGACGTACATTTGCAAAATTTCGACATAAACCTTACTATAAAAAAATGGACATGGTAGATATGGAAGAGAGAAAAAAGGATCGAGTTCGACTACTACTCAGGTCGGGTTTCTCGATGGGAAACGCGATTTTTTTGCCCTATGAATATTTATAAGGATGAATAACGTGGTTACTTCTTTCTGACTGGATATTGATATAGAGGACGGACCTGGCATAATAATAATAATAAAAAATCTAATTTAGACCTCACACTGTATGTTATATATAGCTTTTTCCAATGTACGAAAATCATATATTTTTTAACAGTATGACTGGATATTTGTTCTTTTTTCACGATTTTTTAAATTACATTTTTTGACGTAACGTTGATTTTGTTTTAAGGAGTTATTCGATGTTATCGAGTTGGTTGTGCCATTTTTGATTGGTCACCTTTTTTGTCGTTCTGGGAAATGAAAAGTGAGTGAAAATGTGATAAATTCACATTATTTAAAATATTTTTGCAAAACTTTAAAGGCATAATAGTGTAAGGATGCAAAATTTGAGCTATATTGTGCAAATTAATTAATTTGGTAAATTTGTACAGGAAAAAATTGTGTGAAAAAAAAGAAGATTCATTTTTTCGTTAGACGCAGACAGGATAAGCTGTAGGTACATAGGACGTCGAATTTAATCAGTTGCCAAGTTGATTTGGTTCAGCGAGACATAAGCAGCTCATCGTTTAACTGAGAGGCCACCTGCTCGGTCAGGAAGAGCAAAAAGATTCGTCGTGAAAAATACATCGAATTCCTGTAAGACTGTAGGAACAATTGTTGAGGAAGCTAAAAAGAAACCAGCATTAAATATTCGCCACAAATTAATCTGTATGACTTTCTTTGAAAAGATCTTGTCATATAGTGTGCAGTGTAAGGAAATCACTTTGTCTGACGGAAAAAATTCAATTTGGATGGGCCTGATGAATTCTTTTATTTTCATGATCTCGGAAAGGAAGAACAATTTTTATTGAGACCGCAAATGTCAGGAGCAATTGTCATAGTTTAGATGAGTATGCTAACTAGTGCCTCTTCCCGATCGACTTAACCGTTAAGAGTACAAAGATTTAATCAGAATTATTAGAACAAAATTTCAAAATTGGACTGACTTGCTGTCCGTCCAGATTTGAACATCATTGAAAATGTCAGCTTCAGACAGTTTACAAACATGGAAGATTTAAAAACTGTTGCTCAGGCTTCTTGTAAAGAAATTCCACAAAAACAAACGATTCATTAATAAAAATATTTTTTGATTAAATAAAAGGTAGATAAAAGACCACAAAATATTACAATGTCGTTTGTTTATATTTTCCCCTTATTAACTTTACTCTTTCCCATAGAACTGATGGTGTGTCTAACGTTTTCACGCATCTAAAATCTATTAAGAAATTTTAAGTGTTACGTTTTATTTTTCTTGAAAAACGTCTTCAGTTCCATTTAAGATAAGTAAAACTTCATTTCTCTGCAATTTTCATATTAAACCGTTATTTTGAAAAGTTTTAAAGACTGAGCTACTGAGTTAATTTCTACACTTCATTTAAATAAATAATTTTTTATATTCTTACTGAATCGATTGCGGTTTGATACTTGATATGATTGTTTTATGGCAGGCGCGTGTGAAGCGTCGACACCATAACGGGTGTTACCGGAAAACCAGAAACTAATCAATTAAACTAAGTCTGTGATATGGAATATCTGTGACGTAAACGGCTCAGAGGAACGGCTAGACATGGAGTCATAAACGGATTAAAATAAATGTGAACTGGTTATTGGAATATTGGGGCACGATTTTTTTATGGTTAAAAGGAAATGATATAAATTATTTACAATGAGCTTATTGTGACTATCAGGTATTTATTGTGTCGTAAAATTGCGTGATTATTTTCATGCGTCACGACAAAAAAAATTGAAATTCAGATATTCATATCATAGTGCATCCTTAATGATATATTTTTGGTAGTTCTTAGCAGGCACCACTTGATCCTGAATTGCACACATAAAGCCTTCAATCTCCGGAAAAAAACCTCCCCATGTCAACCAGGTGTTCGACGCACTCTTATCGACTTCATGACGGTCAATATCATGGGGATGTAACATGTAGAGACATATTTTTCCACTCTTGTATAATTGTTCCAGTTGTCTGAATGCTCTCATTTTGACGTTCCATTTGTTTAAGATAACTTATTATTATTATCCTGCTCATCCTTACTGTAGAATCTCAGCTCATGCTGGCTGATATTCCAATGCCAAAATGAAAAAGCAATTCAGCTCCTCTCACCCTAGCATAATATTTTACGAACAATGTGACACGTCTGCAAGAGCACGGCACGCTGTCCCACTATGGCAATCGATCTCGAGATACCGAGGCTCTCGAGGTTCTTTGAAAATCTCTACTTATCAGGCCTTCGGCAGATATAACGAAGGGCACTACATCTACGTTACTCAGTTTCCACTGGTTCTTCAAATCGTATGCCAGATTTTCATACTTTGTGGATTTTTCTATCTCAGTTTTTCTAATGTTGTAAGGTAGTGGCACTGCGATGTCAATTATAAAAGCCCTCTTGTCCTTTTTGTTGATTAAAACAATATCCGGCCTGTTATAATCAACCGTTCGATCAGTAGTGATTGGTCTGTCCCAGTAAAGAATGGTATCGGATGATTCAAGTACAGAAGGCGAGTACTTATAATATGGAGGAGGTGCGCTTTCTAATAGCGAGTATTTTTTTGCAATTTGTTGATGTATAATTTTTGTTCCCTGATTATGCCGCCCTAAATAAGCATTAGGAGCAAGGGCCGGGCAACCGCCAATAAGGTGCTCAATTGTTTCCCCCAAAGTACCGCATTTCCTGCACTTATCGACTACGTCCAAATGCAGTATGTGTTTTTCATAGTTTTTTGTTCTTGTTACCCTATCTTGAATAGATATCGCGAAACCTTCTGTTTCTGCGTACAAGAGCCCATCGGTCAGCCACTTCAGAGACAATTGTTCGTCAATGGTGTCATCTTCGAGTGACTTAGGAAACCTTCCGTGCAATGTTTGTTCTTTCCATTCTCGAACGCAATCCGTGAGTGTTGTTCTGCTATCAATACGATTTTGTTTATTTAGGTTCAGTGGGGTGAAACCCCGATCCTCATTTGCAACCAATTTCATTAACGTACTGTTTCAATCAATGAAGTGTTTTCTCATTCTATTTTCTTTTTGGGACAGATTTTTTACGTTTACAAGGCCTCTACCCCCCAACTTTCTTGGGATGTATAGCCTTTTAGTAGATGAGTTAGGATGCAGGCATCGGAACTTTGTCAATTTCGGCGCGTCAACCTATCAAGTTCATCAAGGTCAGTTTCTGACCATTTAACTATGCCAAAAGAATATGTCAGAACCGGCACCGCCCAACCGTTGATCGCTCTAATGAGGTTTCCTCCGTTCAGTTTGGTGTTTAAAAGTTTTGTAAGTCTCTTTTGGTATAGAGTGGAAAAGTCCTTCTTTAACTGGTTATGATCAAGTTTATGCTTTTGGGGTATTCCTAAATATTTGTAAGATTCTTCTGGTGCTAGTTGTTGTATGTTACAAAGTGTTGAATGTTGACTCTGAACTTTTCCCTTCTGTATACTAATGGTAGAGCATTTGTCCAGTCCGAATGACATTCTGATATCTCTACTGAATGTTTCAACCGTTTTTATCAATGAGTTTAATTTTTCTCTAGTTTCTCCATATAATTTAAGGTCATCCATATATAGTAGATGAGAGATCTTTCTTGGATTCCTCATGTTAAGTTTATGTCCAATATTGCTGTTGTTGAGTAGTGTGGATAAAGGGTTCAATGCTAGACAGAACCAAATTGGAGAAAGGGAATCTCCCTGAAAAATTCCCCTCTCGATATTTATAGCAGCAATGCATTGTTGGCCGACAAAAAGATTCGTTTTCCACTTCCCCATCAGGCAGTTTAAAGAACTAATAATCTGGGGGCTAATTTTATAGAAATTCAGAACCTCAACCAGCCAATCGTGAGGGACACTATCGAATGCTTTCTTGTAGTCTATATAGCAGATATTTAAGTTGCATTTTCTTTTTCGCGCTTGCTCAAGAACTACGGCATCGATCGTCAATTGTTCCTTGCAGCCCATACTTGCTCTTATACATTCTTTCTGTTCTTCTTCAAAAATGTTGTTTTTATCACAATGTTGGTAGATTTTTTCATTGAGTAGGGCTGTGAATATAACACTGACAGACATGTGATTGGTCTGTAGTTATTGGGTTGCTTAACGTCCCCTTTTTTGAACAGTAGGTATGTATTGCCCTCCATTAGAAAGTCAGGGAAAGTGTCTGGATTTATTAAAACCTCTTTAAATGCATTTGCAAGTACGGGATAGGCGGCTGTAAAGCTTTTAATCCAGAAGTTATGCAATCCATCTGGTCCAGGCGCCTTCTAGTTGTGCGTCTTCCTGACAGCAGTGCAAATGTCAATCTCTGTAAAATCGTTAGACTCCATATCTGGGAGAGCATTTGTCTGTTCTTGAATGGTTTTAACCCAAGGAGCCAATTTTTCGTAGCCGTCTGATTTTTTCCAAGCCGATTTCCAATATTCCGCAAAGGAAGACACATCGCTATTCTTAAGTTCTGACTTGCTGTTACCTTCTGATTCGAGTTGTCTATAAAATTTCTTTTGGCTATTTGCAAATACTGAATTTTGATGTTTTCGCTTTTCTAGTTCATTATATCTTGCTAGTCTGGCTCCTTTCGATTTAGCTTTTTGCCTAAACCGATCTTTTAGATTTTTCTGTCAGGTTTGAATCATCGAAGTCAATGCCAGATTTATTGACAATTATTTTTGCTTTTCTCGCTACTTTATTTGACTGATTACCAGAAAGATACTCTGAGATAATGTCAACTTTCCTCCGGAACTCATTGATATTGTTTTCAAGGCGCGTTTTCCAGGCAGGTGTATTTTTCTGGATACTACGGCCAGCCGCATTATGGCTGTAAGTCTTTTGACCTGAAATTTCGATGACAGTCACAATATACTGCAAATATAAGAATGCACAATATAATGCAAGATGTATATCGTTTAGATTTATTATCCCAGATAGATGTGATTCCAAAACTCTATTAATCTGCATTAGAGTAATACGTGATTTTGCAATATTACGCAGTACTGGAATTTTTGGTCTATTCAGTGGGTTTGTGCCAGTAAAACTGGCCAAATTGCTGTAAAACTTCTTTCGTATGTTAGAAAAGTTACCTTGCGAGATTGATTCTTCATTTTCAGACGATGATGCTTCTGGTGATACATTTTGAGTTTGTTCTACTTGTTTCTCCTCTGTATTCGAGTTAAGAACGTCTATAGTATCTTCTTTATGTTGTTGATATGTAATGTTTTGATGTAGTTCATTACCGATTTCTCTCTTGATGTTCATTAATTTCGATTCGGTTAGATATTTTTTCCTTAGAATTACATTTTTACGGTCGGCTAAGTTTTGTTCCGACAGCTGAGTTTCAGGGAACCTCTTTTTATATTCTTCTTGGTGGAGTGCATGCCTCCAACCAGGGAGCGGATTATTATTATTATTATTATTATTATTATTATTGTTATTATTATTAAGCTGGAAACCATAAACCAATTTCTCCCTCGCGATGTCGGAGTTCGGCTCGGAGCCTGGGGATAAATTTCATTATAACCCAGTATTCCGTTGACATTAAGACAAAAATTTTCGAACTATGTGGCAGGTTTGCAACAATGTAGCCCGTTGTCCCACTTTTATGATATTTCTATTTAGTCCGCAATTTGTTAAACTTTTGGAGAACCTGTGGCTCACCAATCCCTCTGCGGAAATTACAAAAGGTTCGATGTTCACTTTTTCAAGTTGCCAGATATTCTTCAATTCATAAGAAAGATTCTCATACTTAGAAACTTTGTCCACCTCCGTTTTATGTACATTATGAGACAGTGGTATGCCAATATCAATAATTTTTCTCCGCTTTTCATTTTTATTTATTAAGACTATGTCTGGCTTACTGTAGTCGATAGCCCTGTCAGTTATTATCGGTCTACCCCAGTAGAGCAGCACATCGTCAGACTCCAGAACAGCTTGAGGACTGTATTTAAAATACGGCGGAGTAGATGTTGGTAAAAGACCATAATTAAGTGCCAGTTTTTGGTGGATTATTTTAGCAAGCTGATTATGCCTTCCTAAATTTGCGTTTTCTGCTAAAGTGGGACATCCACCAATAACGTGCTCAACAGTCTCCCCTATTTTACCACATTTTCGACATACATCTTCAGTGTTTTCTTTAAGGATATATTTCTTGTAATCATTAGTTTTGATGACTTTATCCTGGATAGCAATAACAAAACCCTCAGTTTCCGGATATAGTTGATTCTCGTCTAACCAGAGCAGATAAACTTTCTTATCAATAGTACGCAAGTGTCAACTTTTTATTTCAAACCGTTTCAAAATTATTAAGAAACTTCAAACTGTATTTTAAAACTTTGCGGGACCATACATTTGTAATTAGACGCGATCGACCAAAAGTTCATTCAGAAAAATTCATTTCAAAATCATTTTCAATGCTTATTACCATGAAGGAAACCATAACTATGAAGGAAATTATCATAACCCGCAGTAGTTATGTTGAAATAAATCACTAATCTACATTTTATTGTACCGAATAAAAATTTTTGGTCCTTCTGAGTACTAATCACAATGAACTATAAATTAGTCAAACTTCAACGCCAGTTCTATTTCGTGTTGAATTTTGTTTTTCTGGACGGTTTTCTTTTATTCCGTGAAAGTCAGAAATACGACTATAAACAATTGACCGAGAATTGATTTGAGTCAAATGGAGCGTGGTCAAAAAAAGAGAGAGAGAGAGAAAAACAGATGAACAGGGGGTGTGTACAATGGTGGCAGATTTGCTTTTTAGGCTACACGTGTCGGATATAATCGCGATGCCGAGATCACGTGGACGGCGGCGGTCCGTTGGGTCTGGTACATCTGAAGTATCGATCTGTCTGATGCGTACAGGGCCGGACTCAAAGGGCAAAACTTCGATATTTCATTAATTTCAATTAAAATGCTACACTACTGTTAACAAGTATTAAGAAACCAAAATGCAGAATGTTATAGGTTACATTTAATATACAGGGTGGCGCAAAAAAAGTTCCTCATGTAAAATTTAAATATATTATTTTTGTTTTAACTATCTTTTTTCGTTTCTTGTTTCAGAATAAGCTAACAAATAAGGAATTTTGAAAATTGAACGGTATTCACTTGCAAAACGAACACAAATTGTTTCAGTTTACGTTGAAAATGGGAGAAACATTATTTCAACTTAGAAAGGTCACAAGTTTCCACAAGTTTGTTATATTAGAGATGCTTCATTCAAGAGCACAATATGCAAATTGCTAGTCGAATTTTAGAAAACTGGATCTATGAATGATGGTAGAGGATATAGTAGACTACGAACAGCAAGGCCAGCTAAAATCTTCCAATGTGTAATGGAAAGGGTTCGGAGAGCCCCAGAAAAATCAACTTGGTGACGCTCCGCTTATCTGGGCATAAAACAACGGTCCTTTAACCCTCATGGTTTCGAACTGCGATTTAATTTTAGTCGTGCGCTAGTAAATATTGCAGATACACATGAAAATGTCAAGAAATTGTGTATGTCTGATGAGACCAGTCCAAGAAGGGAAGAGAACTGGCTAATCGATGATGGCAACATTAAAGTTGTGAAGGAATTTACGTATCTGGGAAGCAAACTTGGCAAAAACAAGTCACTTAAAGCTGCGATGCCACTTCTCACAAAGAAAACAGAAGAGAGGCTTGCAGTATTCGACAGGAGAGTACTAGATGAATTTTGGAGGATCAGGTATAACTTCGAACTATATGTGAGGATTCAGCTACTCAGATGAGTGGGACATATGGCGAGAATGTTAGAAAAATGAAAGTCGGAGAAAACTATGGAGAGGCGAATAAGCAGCAACAGAAAAAAAGATTGACCAAAGATGTTGAAGAACTGCTGCACATCAAAAACTGGGATGATTACACATCGGACTGGGTCTGTTGGAGATCGATCTGGTTGGAGGCGAAGTATGAAGGAAGTCAAGGCTCACCAACGGACTGTAGCACCATAAGAAAAAGAAGAAGGGTTTATTAATAAACACAATTCACGTTGTTGAAAAAGTTAGTTTGTTTGCTGTTTCCGCACCAAGAATTATTGGATCTTTCTTTTTTGAAAATGAAGAAAGACGACCAGAAAATGTAAATTCTGAGCCTTATATGCACATGCTTGAAAACGTTAAGTTGCCTCAACTAAGAGACGCTGAGACGCTCTATTCGTTGTTATTGTAACGGGAGATGAGAAATGGATGCTATATAATAATTCTGTACGAAAAAGAGCGAACGATATGAAAAAGAGAAGAGAGAAAAAGAAGCTTTCTTCCGGAGAAGCACCTGTTCCGACACCTCGACCATCACTAACAATAAAGAAGGTCCTTGTTTGTGTGTGGTGGGATTTTTCTGGAATCATATACTATGAATTGCTTGAACCTGGTCAGACCGTTACAGCGACAGTGTACTGTGAACAACTCGAGCGAATAAAGCAAGAGCTCATAGAAAACGATCTGTTTTTTATGAGCTCTTGCAAAAAAAGAACCCTTGAACACGATAACGCGAGGCCTCACGCTGCAAAAATAACACAGGAAAAAAATAAGGGAGCTTAGATTGGAACTTTTACCTTATCCACCGTATTCACCAGATCTCGGGCCGTGGGATTACCACCTTTTCAGATCGTTAAAGCATACAGTAAGAGGAAAAAAAATTAACAATGTTGGAGAAGTGAAAAGGCACTTGAAAAAGGTTTTCAATGAAAAATAGAAGGACTTTTTTAAAAGGGAAAGGAAACAGAGGGAACAACTGCCTTTATGCTGGCATACTCTTCGGCCCCCTAATATATATATATATATATATATATATATATATATATATATATATATATATATATATATATATATATATATATATATATATATATATATATATATATATATTCCTTGTAAATAGTAGAGGAGTAGTATCTCGGGTACGCGGTCTGTTTTTATGAATTAATAGTAAGATTTCATTCATATTACAAATAAAATTAAAAAATAAATATACGATGACGGACTAACAATGTTTAAAATTCAGTTAAAACGTTAAAATATTTATAATAAAACAAACAGAAAATATAGAACAACTCACACGTAGGAACAAACGTTTCTAAGGAAAATATATACAGTTAAAATCAATGATATTCTTTTTTCTCCACATATAATGATACTCCGTGTTGATAGCGAAAATATCAAGATACTAAGAATTCAAAATATTGTTTTCTTTCAATTTTACTTAAATTATTACTATCTTTTTTTTTTGTACCCAGCCAGGTGTTCGCCCTCCGACAAGGTAACATGCGCTGGTAAAGCAATTGGTGTTCGTGCTCGTTTTGCTATATGATAACTCCTTGCAACCAGCAAGGTTAGCTATCATAAGATCTGCAATCGTGTGTTCTAAGCAGAGGCAGTGTCATCATTTTCGTGTCCTTCTCAAGGAGGACAATATCAGGTTTGTTAGCCTGTATTTGTCTAATAGTCGAGAACGAGAAATTTCAGTAAATCCGACAACTCCCATTCTCGATAACAGACTCGATCTCATCTGGGACAAAGTGCAGCACTGGTGTCTGGTCTATCTTATACGAGTACCTTAAATTATTATCACAAACATGATTCATCGATCATCTCAGCCTAGGCTGGTCGGGTTTATAATGCCAGAACGAGAAAGCAGTTCAGCTCCTCCCATTCAGCTCAGTACCTTACGAACAATGTGGCAAGTTTGTAAGAGAAATGCTCGTTGTCCTACTGTGGTAATCGATTTTGAAACACCAAGAATTTCCAGATTTTTGGAAAAGGTTTTGCTTACTAGGCCTTCGGCGGATATAACAAAAGGTAACACCTCCACTTTCTGGAGTTTCCATTGATTTTTCAGATCAATTGCAAGATTTTCGTACTTCGTGACCTTTTCCATTTCAGTTTTTCTGATGTTATGAGAGACTGGTATCGCAATGTCAATTATGAAAGCTCTCCTCTGCTTTTTGTTAATTAGAACAATATCCGGCCTATTATAGTCAACCGTCCGATCTGTTGTAATTGGTCTATCCCACTAAAGAATTGTATCGGCTGACTCAAGTACGGGGGAAGGCGTGTACTTGTAATATGGTGGAGGCATCTTATCAAATAGCGAGTCCTTTAAAGCGATTTGCTGGTGTATAATTTTCGCCAGCTGATTATGCCTGCCTAGGTAAGCATTAGGGGCAAGGAGTGGATACCCTCCAACAAGGTGTTCAATTGTTTCTCCTACACCACCGCACTTCCTGCACTTGTCGACAACATCCATGTGTAGAATATGTCTTTCATAATTTTTTGTCCTTACTACCTTATCTTGAATAGCTGTCGCAAAGCCTTCTGTTTCTGGATATAATAGTCCATCGGTAAGCCAGTTTAGAGACAAATATTTGTCAATGGAGTCATCCTGAAGTGATTTAGGAAATCTCCCATGTAATGTCTGTTGTTTCCTTTCTTGAACGATATCCTTCAGTGCTGTTCTACTATCAACACGATTTTGTTTATTTAGATTTAGTGGGGTGAAACCCTGGTCCTTCTTAACAACCAGTTTCATTAGTGTGCTATGTGAACTAATGAAGCGCTCTCTCATCCTATTCTCCTGATTGAGACAAAGATTCTTGACATTCACAAGCCCTCTGCCTCCCAACTTTCTTGGAATATATAGCCTTTTTGTGGACGAATTGGGATGTAAACATCGGAACTTTGTCAATGTTCTTCGTGTCAATCTATCCAGTTCATCAAGATCTGCTTCGGACCATTTAACAATGCCAAAAGAATATGTCAGAGTTGGCACCGCCCAGCCATTGATCGCTTTAATGAGGTTTCCACCGTTCAGTTTGGTGTATAAGAGTATTGTCAGTCGTTTTTGGTACAAAGTGGAAAAAATCTTTAATAGGCTATGATCAAATTTATGATTTTGAAGCATTCCTAAATATTTGTATGAGTCTTCTGATCCTAGTTCTTGTATACCGCAGACTGTTGAATGTTGTTCTTTTATTATTCCCTTTTGTATGCTGATAGTGGAGCATTTCTCGAGTCCGAATGACATTTTGATATCCTTACTAAATATTTCGACTGTTTTTATTAATGAATTTAGTTTCTCTCTTGTTTCTCCATAGAATTTTAAGTCGTCCATGTATAGCAAATGAGATAGTTTCCTGGAATTTCTCATGTCAAGTTTGTAGCCAATATTGCTATTGTTAAGTAATGTGGACATCGGATTCAACGCTAGACAAAACCAAACAGGGAAAAATGAATCTCCCTGAAATATTCCTCTCTCGATATTTGTTGTTCCAATGTACTGTTGGTGCACAAATAAATTAGTCTTCCATTTACTCATGAGATACCTTAAAGAGTTTGTAATCTGCGGACAAATTTTGTAGATGTTCTAAACTTCTAATAACCAGTCATGTGGGACACTATCGAAAGCCTTCTTGTAATCTATATAGCACATATTCAAATTGCGCTTTTTTGTCCGGGCTTGCGCAAGAACTACAGCATCAATCGTCAGTTGCTCCTTGCATCCCATACTTGCCCTAATACACCCTTTCTGCTCATCTTCTAATATGTTATTATAGTCACAATGTTGGTAAATTTTTTCATCGAGCAGGGCTGTGAATAATTTATACAACACGGATAAACATGTTATCGGTTTATAGTTACTGGGTTGGTTAGCATCACCCTTTTTATATAACAAATATGTATTTCCCTTCATCAGAAAGTCGGGGAAAGTATCAGGATTCACCATTATTTCTTTAAATTATTATTATTATATTCATCTTATATTTTTATTCATCTCCATGGTGGCCGGGGTTTGTAACCCAAGAGTACAATGTTTGCACTAAACAAAAGGGTTCAGCCGAGGCTCAATGAAAGCTTAAAAAATTTCTGACTATATTTGCTGTACCCACCAGAGCAGCCTTCTGCATGGCAGCCATATGACTATCATGTAATTCAAGCTTGTCTTTGGCGATTTTCCATTCGTTTGTTATCAGCCCATTTGTAGATAATACTACTGATATAAGAGCCTTTGTGTCGATTATAATAATATCGGGCCGATTAGCCTCCACCGTTCGATCAGTAATAGAGAGAGAGTAAGAGATAGAGACCAAATTTTTGCAATAATGCTTGATGTATCACCTTAGCGATGTTGCTATGCCTCTGCATATAGTCTGTTTGAGCCAGCGCAGGATACCCACTGCTTATATGCTGCATTGATTCTAAATCTTGTTTACATAAGCGACATTTTGGATCGATATTTTGTCCTAATATATGTTTTTTATATGCCCTGGTACATACGACCTGATTTTGGATAGCACATAGGAAACCTTCTGTCTCTCTATAAAATCCCGATGTTCGGAGCTATTCTGTAGAGTATTTTTTATGAATGTGTTCAGAATCGAGGAAAGCTGCAAAGCGACCATGGAGCTCCTTTCCTTTCCAAACTGAAATACGCCCCTGGAAAGTTATATGGTTTACCTCGTTAGTTGCTTGTGCTAGACGGAGGGGACTGTAATCACTATCCAGTCTTATGAAGATTACTATTTTGGCTGAGAAAATAGGATCTTAGCCGATCCTCCTGTTGACGTCACATTACTTCTACATTCTGTAAGACTCTTCCTCCCATATGTCGAGACAAATACAGCCGCTCGATGGAACTTCTTGGATGATGCATACGATGTTTTGTTAATTTGGTTCTTATTTTCTGATCAAATGCTGTCAGAGAGGTGTCAGACAACTTTATTACATCAAACGTATAAGCAGCTACAGGCAAAGCCCAGGTGTTGATTGCCAATATTTTATTGCCCTTTGCGGACATGGACAACTGCAGACTTATCAAGACCAAACTCCATGCAGATGGTATCGCTAAAACTTTTGACAAGCTCTATTTCACCTTGAAGATTATTAGAGTTTGATGTATATAATTTTAGATCGTCCATATAGAATTGATGTGATACCTGAATGTTTGGATTTCTCTTCATCATATAGCACATGCTGGACTCTCTCAACATTCTACTTAGCGGTGTTAAAGACATACAGAACCATAGAGGACTTAAACTATCCCCCTGAAATATTCCCCAGTGGCGTACGAGGTATTATTATTCTTTACATGTAGGCGGGTTTTCCATTTATTCATACAAGCGCAAAGAAATTTTACTAGAGTTGGATGAATCCCATACAATGAAAAGACATACCGGAGCCACGAGTGTGGCACAGAGTCGAACGCTTTTTTATAATCAATCCACGCCATTGATACATTGTGGGATGATTTTTTCCGTGCCAAGATGATATTAATTTTTTTGGTTCAGTGGATGATTGGAGTAATAGTTTATGTCGGAGAGTCTGTCATAAGAACAGACCGCCTACCCGTCTATATATATATATATATATATATATATATATATATATATATATATATATATATATATATATATATATATATATATATATATATATAGACATTTTATATGCCACGATTAAATAGTACATCTGAATTATTAATAACACTATCTGCATCTTCTTTCAACGCTTTCTATAGACCTGTTATATATATTCTTACCTCATTATTCAAAAACTGATGCAAATTTTCCGAAAAAATTCCGGACTTACCTGAAAAAAAAAGAAGGTATTAATTAAGGAGCCCAAAAAAAAAATTAATAATTTTTTTGCACGAATTTTTCTTGTTTTGAAGTATCGTTTCTTCCGATCCACGTTCGTGCCAAATTTTCACCATTTAATAAACGATGACGCGTTCAACGTAAACGGCTGGTTATTTATAGCGGCATCGTGGAATTCCGAGAACATTTCCTTGTCTACTCAAAAATATGCGTTTGGCATTTTGACTCATGCAAAATTCATCTTCTTCTCTTCTCTCTTCTCTTTTTGTCTCCTTTTACGTTTATTTGCAGCGCGATGATGTAACGTCGTCAGCAATCCAGTTAGTCATTAGAATTTTTGGATATTTTTTGTGTATGGAAGGATTTCGAAAGAAAGGTAATAAGAACATAGTGACATAGATCTTATCACCTTAGTAACATGAATAACAGAGTGAAAACTCACTCAATTTCTGGTTCAATACGATCCAGAAAACAACAGAATCACAAGTTATGATCTGGTTTGTTCGTGTCTTCCAGCTCGTGTCTTTAGAAGTATACTCCATAAGGTTAAGGATATAGGTTAAACCTATATCTTTGCCAATTAACATTTAACAATGACTAAAGATCGATAAATTGTTTTATTTGCCCAAAACTCCGATTCTTTCGGAACGTCTGTTCGGAAACGGAAAATTTCGGGTTTAAGTAAACGAATTGCCCCGAGCCGAAACGATTGGCCTTCGGTACATCGCGTGAGGTCACATATTGCGGTGAGGTCACATACTGTTTTCGGGAATTGTCGGCGTGTCATCGGCACTAGGTTTAAAAATGTATTTTCAATTTGATATGACTTTTTAATTATAAGGAAAAAAAATAAAAATAGTTTTGTTATAAAACTTATATATGGTCTTTTCATTTATGAAAAAAAAATGTTCAAAAGCCCAATTTGTACATAACATTCGGCACGCTTTGTGAATTACATATTTTTCAGCCATCGACAAGATGTGCAATGAAATATTTGAACCCGAACATTTTGTAAACGGCGTAAGATATCGATATTGACCACGGGTACTTTTTTTACGCGGAAATTGTGACTCTTCTCTATTTTGAAGTCAAAATATTCTCAGCTTTATAGGGCAAAAAAATATGAGCGAGTTAATATCTCACAAAGTAGGTACCAAGCGCCCTCTAGGCACTAGGCTTAAGCTAGTACCAAATTCTGATTTATCGCCTATTAAAACCCAACTACCCCGATTTTGAACCTGATATATTCAACCGATTTAAAACTATCTCAATTTTTCGAAAATTTAGTTTCAAACAAATTTAGTAACACCCTGTAACTTTTTAATGACTAATATTTAGTTTAAAACAAATTTAGTATCTTTTACTTAACATTTTGCCAACATATTTATTGACTACTTCCTCATATTTTGATCTCTATTATTACCAATTGCTCTATGGCGAATACGTTATGGGACACCCTGTATAAAGATACCCTTGTATATAAAATCATTAGCAATCATGGTGGTCTGATGAATGTTTTGTCTAGTTTGCACTCGATCATCCAAAACGGCAGGAAAATAATCGAAAAGAACTATAGCCACACGAATAGTCCACGACTGCAGCTGCTCCGTTGGGCTGTTGCCACCGTCATTGTTTCTTTCAGTTTTTTCTTTTTTCCTTTCGTTCATGTCGAAATTGCAAGACCGCCAACATGGTAATTGCACAAACAATAGGGTGACCGACTGTATTAATGGGGTGGAATCAACGGGGTAAAAATTTGGTCTAGGGGATCGTGGTTATTACTAGGATAACAGAATTTCCAAATTGATGAAAATTGCTTCGGAGGGTCCTCTCCCCCCGTTTTCAAAACTACTTGTCAATGTAAGTATCGTTGACATACACAAAAAAATATATTTACTTTCACTCGTTACTTTATATATTACAAATTAATATAATTTATTTTTTAGTTTAGTTTTGAAAACGGGGGGGGAGAACCCTCCGAAACGTTAACGTTAAAAGTTTGTAAACATTTTTATATCTATAAAATTTTGTTCGTTAGGCAAATTTATTACAAAAAAAGAATCATTGAGAAATTTGTCTCCGTTTGGTTTTTTTGTTTTTATCCAGTGATTCTTTCTTTACATAAGAACAGGTATTTTTGATATTTTTTGAGTTTTAGATAGTGGCGAAAAACCCAAATAAAGGAAGAAAAAAAGCCCTTTCTAAACACAACAACATGTGTCTTTAACTACTCGACGCTTGTTTCCCTTTCAATGTTAGCATCATCAGGATATGATAAACTCAAGTTCAATCAGATTTAATATCCTCCTGATAATGCTAACATGGTTAGTGAAACGCGCGTCGATAAATTAAAAACAAGTTAATGGTGGTGAATCTCTTCAAGATTAATGTTTCACACCAAAGGTTTTAATGGAAGAATTCTTGAAAGATGTATAGAATATTTTGAATGCGTGTGATAATTTAAAGATGACACTACGGATTTTGCGCAGCTTCAATCACCATTAGATTCATCATCAAAACAAGTTTTCTTTACTAGAAATTTCGAGGTCTGTATTATTTATTTCCTGCCACCGTGTTGTTTCTAAGTACACTACTGGTACTTTCGGAACCAGCAGTGATCCACTGCACTATTAAAGAACAAATCCAGATAAATAAAACAAAAATATTAATAAACTCAAAATCAATCAAAATAGAATAAAAAATATTGTTATGAGATCGAATGAAAACTAACCGGGAGTCAACCGAATATCGATTGAAATAACGAACAATCTATTTTTAGGCGAGATATGTTTATTATTCGTCTACAATCTGATTCGAAAATAAACCCGCCCACTCACATCCCATCAATGGAACAAAAATCGGGCGCGTAAATCGGACTTTTCATTGCGATATTGAATAATAAATCTCAGTTCTATTATATAGATATATACAGGGTGTCCCATAACTTACTCGCCATAGAGCAACTGGTGATAGTAGAGATCAAAAAAAGATAATTTGTATTTAGGTCATTCTATACAGCCATCAAGTCCATTTTATCCATTGCTCAACTAGCCCCATTAGTGGGGCATGTTGGGCAACTTGAACCGCCCTCGCGTTTCCCACAATAACTTTTAAACTTGTACTCGGATCGTTTTACACCGCTCGACGTATTGGAGAAGAGTAAATTACGAACGTAACAGAACAAGAATCAATTAAATCCGATACATATTCTTAAAGTTACGGGAAATCAAGCGAAAAGTCCCGCTCTACCCTACTGCAAGTATCTCCTCTATTTTCTTTGTGATAATCAACGCCTCGTAGCCATAAAAGACTACAGACAGAATGAGTGTTTAGATCTTAACTTTCGTGTTCCTTTGTATAAGTGACACTTATACAAAATATTACTGTGGTATTTTTACCCAACTTAAAATAAAGGTTGCATAAAATACTTGTATTTGTTCAAAGATGGTGGTGATGGTTGCGCGAAGATTCTTCCAGTCAACTTTTTCACTGAACCGCCTATAAATAGCTCATACATAATGTTGATCGCTAGTATATTTATCAAAAGAAACAAAAACGTTTCTTTAGATTTCTTCAGAAGTTTAAACTGTAGACAGATGTATCGCCTATCGTCTGATCTTTATTTTTTTAATTGAAAACACGTTTGCTTCACTATTTAAGTGAAGCGTCAAAGAAATGTGTCACCATTTAAATTTCTAAACTCTTCGTCCTCGTCGGTTGTTTTCGTTTTCTTGATGAACCTCCATTTAACATAATCGCGCGATATTTGACAACAATTAATGACTTACAGACCTGGTAACATGATAATTTCCAGGTAGCAACTATCGTCATTTGTAAAGTCGGGCAGAAAATGAAAACAGTTCCTTCGAAAGCTGCATTACAGACAAATAGTTCGACTATTAAGATGGGTTTTATTAATGAGCGAAGACGGGGAAACTTATCTAATGCTGGTATAAAACAAATTGATGTTTGGGTTATTTTGAAACAGAAATAACTTCAGAAAAATTGAGGTGCTATGGAATGTATTCTTGGATATGAAATATGTGTGATTTTGAAAAATTCTCTAGTACCTTTTACGAGGGTTGATATTTATGTATCCGAAATTGGTAACAATGATGTTGCTAGGGCCCATCTGACATATATATCGTAAAGTTTGACATTGTTGACTGTATACGTACTCAGAACGTTTTCCGCATAATTTGACAATCGCTCATAAAAGGCATTGCGTCGATTGGTGCTAAGAAATTCTCAAAAATACAATCGTAGTGCATCACAAACCGTTTATACATCTACACAGGTGAAGAATTATTGTATGAGCCCGAAAGTAAACAGCAGTCGACTGTATGGGTGTTTCAAAATGAGCCAAACTGAACGAAAGTTGTTCGCACAAAAAGCACTTCGAAGTAAACGATCGCCTACTTTTTTGGGATAAATGGGCATGGGCATACAGTGACACTAAATAATCGTAGAATGAACTAGAGAATACTACCAGAAGTTTTTGAAGAAATAAGAAAAAACAATCAGTGACGCAGGATCATTCTTCATCATGACGGCGCGAGTCCTCCCACATCCAACCAAACAACTCAATATTTTACCTGTCCCAACATCGAATTAATGGATCATCCACCGTACAGTCCTGATTTGGCCCCCATTGGTTTCTTTTTATTCCTGTCCGTGAAGAATAAACTATGTGGTCAGAGATTTTCGACGCCGGAAAAAGCGGTTGATGCATTCAAGATACATATTTTGAAGATACCTGAATCGGAATGAAAAAAAGTGCTATGAAAATTAGTTCAAATGTATGCAAAAGTGTATCGATCATGGCGGAGAATATTCTGAAAAACCATAAAACAATTTTCAATGATAACTATTTGTTTGTATTTATTATTTCGGATACATAAATAGAAAACCTCGTATACTTCTCTAGTACTAGTTTGAATTCCCTAGTACTCTCTATTCCATCTTAAATGTTTTTGTTGGTGCAACTAATAGCTGTGATACCCTACTGTACTCTATACGATATACATATACGCACTATATATATATATATATATATATATATATATATATATATATATATATATATATATATATACATAAGTTATTACAAGCCACTTACAAAATCTTCTCAGCATGCCTTCTCCAGAGAACACAGGAACAACTAGAACACAAAATTGGCGAGTACCAGGCAGGCTTTCGCCCTGGTCGCTCATGCACTGAACAAATCTTTAACTTAAAAACAATACTGAAATACAAAGCTATCAGGAACGTCCCAATCATCTGTACGTTCGTTGACTTCAAGAAAGTATACGACTGCATTGACCGAAAATCTCTGTTCAATATCCTAGAAGAATAAGGACTCGACCCCAAAACACTACGATTGATCAAGCAGACACTGACCAACACAATCTCTACAGTGAAATTTATGGGAGAAATTTCCGAACCCTTCCTGATTAAAACCGGAGTACGCCAAGGAGATAGGTTATCTCCGCTCCTCTTTAACCTGGTCCTGGACAAAGTCATAAGGGAATGGGAAAAGGAACTAAAAAATCAAGGACACTGGAAACCAATACGACTCGGGCGAACCAAAAACAACATATAAATATCATGCCTAGCCTTCGCAGACAATCTAGCCATACTCGCAGACAATGAAAAAAGGGCAACCAAACAGATCGAAGTTCTCAAGGAATGTGCAGAGAAAGTTGTCCTACAAATATCCTTTCAAAAAAACCGAATTCTTCTGCTCAAAATTAAATTTACACCAAATACGGCAAAATAAATAGGGTCACTCACTTCAAATACCTGGGCGAGATCCTCGAACCCACAGGAGGAGAGAAGATAGTACAGAAGACTCGATTACAGATGATGAAGAGGGCATACGGCAAGACACACAATATCTACAATAAGAAATGCTTATCCAAACGCAAAAATAAGACACTACAATACAGTAATCAAACCAGAGGTACTATACGCAAGCGAGACACTTTCACTCCATACAAAAAGCGGCATAGAAAACATACTAAAAGAAGAACGCAAAATTATGAGGAAAATTTTCGGCCAAAAACTGACAGAGGAAGGATACAGACTACATTCTAGAAAGACCACAGAGAGAATGTCCAACTTAGCGGCGGACATAAGAAAAAGAAGGTTGAAATTCTATGGACATATCAGTAGATTCCCACCGACAAGACTCACCAACAGAATTCTTACGTACATACAAGGAGTCAAGTCAACAGTACCATGGATCGCACAAGTCAGAGCTGATCTGGAAAAGGCACAAATAGATCCGACAGAGATTCAGGATAGAAGAACGTACAGACACAAAATACATATGTGGAACGTTGCATCAGAGAGTGAAGTTTCGAGGAGATCAGGAACAAAGTGGACGGAGGAGAGAAAAGAATCCACGGAGAAAGGATGAAAGAGGTGTGGAGGATCAGAAAGAACACTCGAAAATGAGTCAGGATGCTTTGCGTGATCCAACCGAGTCTATACGCACCTAATAATATATATATATTTATATATATTTATATATATTTATATATATATATATATATATATATATATATATATATATATATATATATATATATATATATATATATATATATATATATATATATATATCAGGGCACCGGCATGTACTCTCCCGTCAAAAATAGGACACTGTTGTCTCATTGGATGCAGTCCAAAGAATTGTAACACTGCATATATGCGCCATCCGACGGGAAGTCGGCGAAAAGAATGGGTTGTTGACTGTGGATCGGTTTTTCCTATTCTTGACGGTAGAGCATCTCAAGAGCCTGAACATCAAGAGACGAAACATGTGCCTTCCAATGGAAGGGATGCGTGAGGCCCGCCTCCAGTCAAATAACCAACAAAAGTGTTCATTCAGGCGGAGACGCAGGTTGTTGTGTGTTCCACAAGAGATGAGATTGTGGAACCCAGCAGTTGGGTGTCTGATGATACCCAGCACTGTTGTCTCATTGGACGCAGTCCAAAGAATTCTAACACTGCATATATGAGATGCGTATATATATGAGATGCGTATATAAAAAGCATACGACAAACAGAAGACAAGAAAAGTCTACAAGAACATGATAGTCTACAATGCGCACACTCATATCATTCATACCTTCATATATACATAACTTTATCCATACATACCTTCATATTTACATAACTTCGTACTTACATACCTTTAAACCTACATTCTGTCAAAACTACTAAAGCTTGGAGCCAACAAGAATTATCTCATCTAATAATCTCATTAATAGTAACATCCGGAATTATTAGATAATACCTGCTGAGTGGTAACAGACGGTGATATCATGAAAAGAAATTTCCGATTCATATGAAAACAAAAAAATGAAATAAAAATTTCGCAAACTGAAATGCGAGAACTACCATGGCATATCACTACTTTGCACAACTTGTAAAGTTCTAACACACTTAGTAACGAGTATAGTAGTATATATCGAAGAAGGAATGGGCTAATATCAGGGAGGTTTTCGATAGATCAATTGTTCATAGGTCCTCAAATAATGAAGAAAATAACCACTTTCGTTACTGCGTTATTCTATCTTACTGCGTACAAAGAACAGTAATATACGAGGATATGTAAAACATGTGAATAGTACCTAGGTTTATTGGATTAACTTGGATGACGATGCTTAATTCCAAGGCAGAAGTACAAACCCAACAACACTCCACTGTAAAATTTGAGATCGGGGAAAGTTTGCGACAGGGCGACGATTTGACAGCAGTTCTGTTTAACATAGTATGGAACAAGTCATCGCCGACGCCAAGGCAGACATAGAATGATAAGTAAAGACCGGATTATATGCAACCAAAAACCTTAAGAATATGCGCATATATATGCACATATTTTTTTTTAATTTATGCAGGATATATGCAAAAAATCCATAAATATGCAGTGAATATGCAACTAAATTTTGATTTCCTAAATTACATTTTCATTTAATTAGGTGATTGAGTATTGAATAAAGATAAATTCAAGTTATAATATAATATACTTTATTAATTTAGTTAACACCTAATACAATGTTTTATATGAAACTTATACTAGTATAACGCACTAGTTATAATGTGTGCGTGCTTCAAGGTTCTGAACTAGAAAATTGTGGCGTCTATTACTAAGGAAATATTTATACAAAGAAAACGATCTTTCTACATCTACTGATGTTATAGGGCAAAATTTTTATTTCGGAACTAAGGCAGGCTCAATAGCTAAATTATTTACAGTTTTCCCGGACATTATGTCTACGACCTGCCTTAAAATCTTGAAACCTGCATTTTTTTCTATATCAAATTTTCTAATTTTGCCACTACTGTTTTCCCTACCTCACCTCGAATATTTTTGCGATTTTGTACACGTCTCTATTATATTCATCGACTCTGGTAAACTTGTACACGATTCCTCTAGTTGCAAAATACTGTCTGCTATAAATAGATAGTTACACTTAATATGCATTAACTGTTGTTCCACTCAGTACTTTGAAATATTTCTTTCGATTTTTGGATGCATTGTAAATCATCACCAGCCCTTTGTGAGATTAAGTCCTTCAATTTTTGAAAATTATCTGCATAAAATAATGCCGCACGAATCCAGGTGCCCCATCTGGTCAAGACAGGCTCAGGTGGTAATGGTATTCCGGGCAAATTCTCTTTGTAAAACTGCACTCTCAATGGGGCCTTTATGAATATCTTTTTGACATTTGCTATTAGGACATTGACCAACGGAAAAGAAACTCTAATAGTTTCCGTAACCCTATTTAATCCGTGAGCTAGACAAGTTACATGAATCAAATTTTCATAAAATATTTTTAAATTCTTTCCTGCCGTTATCATATACGGCGCAGCATCGGACAACAGGACAAGAATTTTATCTGTAGGAACTGAGTTCGGCAAAAAGAAATGTGTTAAGGTTTCTTGAATAAAACGTGTAACTGTAAGATTGTTTGTTTTTTCCACTTCTTTTACGGCTATAAGGTAAGCTTTTCCAGGTTCTTCTTCTGTGAGTTTTCCGATCATTAAATTAACTATGTAACGACCACACGAATCAGTTGTTTTGTCGACAACAATATACATATTGCAGTTACCTCCAATTTCTTTTTTTATTTCATCTATCACGGTACCAAATACCTTTCCAGCGACGTTTTTTCTTAATGTTGATTCATCTGGAGCATTAAATGTTGTATATTTTTGCAGAAAGGCCTTAACTTGCGTTAAATTTTGACTGGTCATGGTTTCCGTTTTTAAAAATCTCAAATGACTGCTTCAGCGTTGACTGTATGGGCCCAGACTTCTTCATGTTTCTAACCTTAGCTACGTGAGACGGCGTCTTAATATGTTGGTCTATTTGAAATTTCTTTGAGCAGGAAACAATTTTTGAACAAGATTTGCAAAAAACCTGGTCGCCGTCCAAAGCAAGTTCTGGGGGAAGACTTAATCCAAGAAGTACATAGTATTTTCGACATAATCACTGCTTTCACTTTCACTTTGTTTGCACTTACTAACTGCACAATAATAACTGCGACTACAACAAACGACAACCTGAATAATACTGACAAACAGCAAAGTTTACAGAATAAATATAAGTTAAGTCACTAGGCGTCGGTACTTCGAGCAACGAATTTAGACTGGCACCAGTCTGTAAACTTTGCAAACAGTAACAAATATGAGAAAATAAATAAAAATAGAAGTTTTTGTACTTATTTTATTTTATTGCCCCATTAGGGAAAACTCAATTTGCAGACCGGGACCGCCCAGACACGGCGCCGTGCGACCATATTACGTAAGAAAAGAATACAGAAATCCCAAAACATGCTTAGATATGCAATAGTTCCTAAAATATGCATTTTTCCTTTAAAATCACAAAATATGCAGAATTTGCATATATATGTAAAATGCATAAAATCCGGTCTTTAACGATAAGTAATGAAAAACAGATAGTAGGATGAACTAGAAGAAGTTGGGACGGAATCCACGAATTTAGGAAGCAAATTTGACGAAAACAACAACTTGACAGGAGATATCAGAAATAGTATTATGAAGGGTAACAAAGTTACTTATTTTCTGCATTCTGTCCTAAGATCTAAACTTATCAAATTCGTTATTCGTCAAACTAATTTGTTCATTAGTCACTTACTGAAGCACGACGTGGACCTTCACAAAGGAAACAGAGAGATACTAGCAGCATTTTGAATGAAAAGTACCCAGAAGGATTTTTGGTGCTGGGAATGACAATGGAATTGAGAGAATCAGGTATAGTTTCGAATCTGCATATTGTAGACTATGTGAGAATTCAGCGATTCAGGTGAAGAAAGCCAAGACTCACTGACGAACTATAGCACTACAGAATAAAGATGAACAAGCTATGCCCACCAAGCTATACAATATTATAACATACGACCCCCGTATGTTATAATATCGTAAAATGTTTACTAAATGCAGATATACCAACAAAAAACCTGTAAGAATACATGTCGCAACCTAAAAGTAACATATTTTGACTTATCTCAGAAATAACGTCCATTATGTACAATCACGATGTCGTACCTGGTTTAAAAACCTGAAACATACCACTAACGAAGTAAAAAACGAATATAATAATAAATAACGTTGATCCGTACCATTTTTATGTCGAATCGTAAAAACTGCACCGCCATCCACCCGGTCCGCAATAAAAAAGTTCACTTGCTGCTATTTTGTAGCGCATAGCGAAAAGAAAGAACACGAAAAAAATTACAGCGTAATAAAAGCAAGTCTAGACTATCAAGGTCAACAATCAATTAGCAGATTTAAAGAAGAAGTAAAAAAACAATATTAATGATTGCACTGAAAGTTCAGACTGGTTCCTAAATGGGGAAATCGGCGTCAAGAGGAGAACCGGTTGGTTGGCGTGTGTTATATATCTCGAGAACCATTTGCTCATTGTGATGGTACTGCTCGAGTGCTTCAGATCCCTGGGATCGTGGTTAATACGGCGGTGATACTAATAGGGAAGGAATTTCAAACTCTACCCACTGATTGGTACTTAATTCAAAATCAAAAATATAAAGTTCTCAAACATCTTTGAAGTTGTTTACGAAGTTAAAATAAATATCAAAGAAAAATGCCGTTAGGCGATCGAATAATACGAGATAAATCAATTCTTCCATTGGAAATTTGGTGTGAAAGAGGCTGAGATTGAAATTATCTCCTGATGATGTTAACATCGTTAGTGAAACACGCGTTGGGAAGTTTAAAAAGGTTAATTAAAGGAATAAAACAATTGTTTACTTTGTTATCTATCACTTTAGACTCTCTAGACACACAAATTTTGTTTAAAAATAAAAAGTGGTAGATAAGAAAGTAAAAAATTGTTTTATTCCTTTTTAAAAAATGAACTATCACAAAGTAACAGACAAATCAATCAATTTAAAAAAGTTGTTTGGTGTTTAGTGGTAAATCTCTTCGAGTTTAATACAAATCGAGAGTGTAACAACATTTTTCAGTCGTTTCTACTGACTTGATGCAAAAGTTCGTCCTTTTTTTGGCGCTAGATGGTACAAATTCGAAACGTTATCTACTCCACACGTGTGAAGTGTTTGACGATAGGAATTTTGGTTTGGTGAAGACACTGATTTTTTTTGAAAAACATTGTCGTGCTGATGTTGCTGAAGAAGTGTTTTCTTTGGATGAAGACGTTCTAAAACATGTGATTACTGGTGATGAAAGTAAATTTGAATGAATAAATAAATGGTTTGTGTTTTCTTTAAAAATGCGCCTTACTTTTTGATAATAACATAAATATGTTAACAGACAAAATAAAACTATGCTTACTAAAGAGTCTTCCAAATTGAACGGTTTTATTTATCGAATAAAACACAGCATTTGCGTTGACTTTTTATCAGTGGCGGCTCGTGGGTTTTTAAAGTAGGAGGGCGTAGAAGAAAATAGTGCTGCTGAAGATTTTTTTTGCTTCCCCTTCCTCCTTTTTACTTTTCGTGCTAATGAAACCCTATACAGAAGGTGAACCAGACTGTTTTGCTCTGAAACATTGTTTACTGTGATAAACGCTGGAGTGGCGGCGCCCCAACGCCTTCCCTCACGAGCCGTCTCTGCTTTTTAGTGATAATTGAAGCGTAATGTATGAAATTTACGAAAGACAATATCTACCACAGACTACCGCTTGTAGCTCCACAGGCTTGTCAAAATTTTGGATGAAATTTTGGCATAAACAAAATTGGCTCTATCTCACCAATGACTCGCATAATTTCATCCTTTAATTCTAGGAAATTTTTCTCTCGATAAATCAATTGTTTTATTAACATAGTGAGATATAGCGCCATCATGTTGGAACCACATATTCTCCACATCAATATTATTCAATTCAGCCAACAAAAATCCAGTTATCATCTTACAAAAGCGAACACTTTTCACAGTTACAGTTTCACCAACAGCATTCTGAAAGAAATACGGAATAGAAATATATTATAATAATAAAGAAAGAATCGACTCCTGACGATATTGCACACCAAACAGTGACTCGTTTAGGATATAAAGGTTTCTCATGAATCAGTAGTGAATTTTCCTCACCTCAAATGCGACAATTGTCGTTGCAATTGGTGACTTTTAACATCAGAGCTAAATCCTTTCATAAAATACGCCATATTGTAGTTTTAAATTTTTGTGAACGTCGCCTGATGGAAATTTCTAGGTCTTCTTTTGAACGGTTATACTTATACTAGTAAAATGTGGAATGTAAAAATGACTGATTGTAAACTTCTTTTTCTAGTGATAACTGATGACGTAATCATCATAGATGACGTCACAGTTCCATTGTGACGAATAATTTTCAATAGGATCCTATGGCAAGTGATACCTCGTTTGAAAGGTATTTAAAATACCTATTCAACCATACTAATTTTGTTTGGGTTCAAGGTAGTTTTGACGCATACAATAAATAAATACAAAAATGTCAGTTTTGCGTATAATTAACACAGATTCACAAGTCCGCCCTTACAGTAAATGTTCAAAATGTGCTCCACCTACTTTCTCTCTTGTACTACTACAAACTCTTGTCGCACTCGTTCAAATGTTTCAGTGGCAATTGCTCTACACTCTTCAACAATTCGTTGTCTTAAAACATCAATACTGTCAAGTGTTACAGCATATACTTTAGATTTAAGGTACCACCACAGAAAAAAAATCCAAAGATGTAAGATCCAGTGACCGAACCGGCCATTTTATCGGACCTCGTTGTCTAATCCATCCAACACGATATTTCTGATCCAAATAATGCCTTACTACAGCACAATAATGTGGAGGAGCTCCGTCTTGTTGGAACGTGATTTCGAAGTTACAAAATTCACCAGAATTTCGAGAATCAGCGCCTCAATCGAGGTCCGAGTGTTCACATTTCCATTGAGGTAGAAAGTAATTTCGTCACTAAAGCAAATTGTTTTTAAATAATCTGGCGCTTGATTAATTCTAGTGGTCATATTTTTACAGAATTAGTTTTCGGTCGGGGTCGTCTGAAATCTGAAAGTTGATGCACCATTTTTAAGGGTTTACTACCATTTCTGCAGTTATATCAATTTCTTTGTCATTAGAAATTGTTGGTCTGCCAGATCGTTTTGCCTCTTTAACACTCCCTGTTGTTTCAAATGTATGAAGAAGTTCCTTCAAAGGGTTCCGGGGAATATTGGTAGTGTGGCGGTGGATTGTTGATGAGGTTGTACTTCAACGACCATTACCGGTGTATAATTATGGCCACCTGATTGTGACTTCGATATAGGGCGATCGGAATACCTCTCATTAAAAAAGGTGCTCAGCATGAAAATTCTTTCCGCATTCACCAAGCGTTAAAATAACTGGTACCTTGTCTTCTAAAGTATGTACCATTGTGTTTATTTAGAAACTAAAACGTTTCGTGCAAAAAGATTTCAAGTAAATGTTAAAAAAATGAAACCACGTAAAAGCAGAAAAAGTAAAGTAAGTTGAAGAATTCCAAAAACGTCAACTTTTTTCACAATTGTCCAGAGAGGGATTTGTGAATGTGTATTAGTTATGCGCTAAACTGAAATTTTAGTATTTATTTATATATGCGTCAAAATTATCTTGAACCCAAACAAAATTAGTATGGTTGAATAGGTATTTAAAATACCTTTCAAACGAGGTATCCCTTGCCTTAGGATCCTATTGACAATTATTGGTCACAATGGCACTGTGACGTCATCTATGATGATTACGTCATTAGTTATCACTAGAAAAGGAGTTTACGTCCAGTCAGTTTCACATTCCAAATTTTATTAGTTTAAGTATAACCGTTCAAAAGAGAGGGGGGGGGGGGTGTTTTGGCTAGCACCCTATATTGCTCTTCTTTTATCATCCACTAAACCAATTTCTTCAAATTTTTTGAACAATTCGATTGATAGTGCTTTCAGATGAACGATAAATATCACATAATTTTCTATAAACATTTTTCACTGAACGTCAATTTTAATGCATTGTTGTATTGTATACGACTCCATTTTTATAAATCTCATACATTACACTTCTGAAATGAGACTAGACTTAAGCAAATTCACAACGCAATCTGTGTTTTATTTAATTAATTAAAAGACCCCTTACTAATATTTGAACGTTAACTTTAATTCTGTAAACGTTTCCTCGCCGTGGATATCTAATCTCGCATTTTTCCAAAAGTTAATAAACCACGAACGCAAAAACGCCGATAGCATAACCGTCTTAAAAAAAAATCTCCAGCCCTTTGCTTCTGGTCGTTGACAAATTTTATTCTGGATTCGAAACGAGGCAACGTCGTCGTCAGCGAAGATTTTCGGGATGGCGGAGAAGGAGGTGGCGGAGAAGATTGGAGGGAAAGGCAAAGTAAAAAAAAAACTGTCGACTGAGCGAACTCCTGGGGGGACAGACCGAGACGAAAGGGGGAATGCGTATGACTGGAGGGTTTATTGATCCTATCCGTTCCAAGTGGGGAAGCAGGAACAAGGTCTTTAAGTGCCTTTGTCCTTTCTGGATCAGGATCGGAATAATACGGGAGCTTAAGCTGGATTTCGGTGTTGATTTAGACCGATCACGAACGCCCCGCGAATAATAATAATAATAATAATAAATGGCCTTTATTGCATCATACTAATGACAAGAAAAAAAAAAGAAATACACAAAAGTATAGAAACAAAATAAATGAGAATTCTCAATTTGTTGATCAGCAAGTTGGTGAAGTCTGGCATAATTTGCTATTCCACTCAACCAACCTAGCGATGTTAATCCCTCGATAGAAAAAACAAACTCACCAATAAAACCAAAAACATTTCCTCTCATGTCTCACACACATAGTCTAAAAAACAATACTATTACCCAACCATCCGGTCACCGCCAGAACGTCAAATGCCCATGAAACAATAATCTTAAAAAAATATATAAAATACATTAACAATTATAGCTGTTGAACTAAAAGAAATTCCCTGACTTTGTATTTGAATTTGTTAATATTAAACATTTTAAATATATTGGGGAGTCTATTTAATATCTTAATAGCATTATATATGTATGATCTCGTAAACATCGATGTTTTGTAATGTGGCGTTGTAAATTTACTTCTATATCTAATATTCACAGAATGACTGGCTGAACGAGCTACAAACATACTTTTAAGTGCTTCAGAATTATTGTCAGCATTGATAACCTTATAAGTGAAATTAGCCATATGAAGCTGCCATCTGTGATCCATAGTAAGCCACTTAAGCTCATTAATCCTCTGAGAGATATGATCCCGTTTTCGAAGTCCAAAAATAAGGCGACAACAAGCATTCTGTACTTGCTGAATTCTGCCCCTGTCCACAGGGTCGAGACATGGGAAATAAATAAAGTCACAGTAAGTAAATTGAGAAAGTACCAACGACTCTGATAATAGCTTTCTTAAAGCCTGGTTCAAAATGTGCCTATTAGCATAAAGTAACTTAAGGTGCATGAATGATTTACGAATTAACTTGGATACATGATCTTTAAAACGTAACTTCGAATCAAAAATAACACCCAAGTTTTGCGCACAATCAACAAAACCAAGCCTCTCTCTGTCAACAGATATTGAAAGATTTGTCCTCAAAAAAATATAGTTAGATTTAGTACAAAATAGATTTAGAAGAGTTTAATTTCAAATTATGTGCTAACGAGAGTCTTTTAAGGTTGTTTAACTGATTATTAATTATATTATTGGCTCTGAAGTATTCACGTGGAGGAAAACTGAAATATAACTGTGTGTCATCAGCATAAGCCCGTACTTCCATGTTCTGAACAGAACGCAAAATATCAGATTTATATACAATAAGAATAATGGACCCAACACTGATCCCTGAGACACACCAGAAAGAACATTCACTTTAGACGAGTTTACATGATTAACAGAAATATATTGTGTTCTACAATCTAGGAACGATTTTACTAGATTAACGGATGATTCGTCAAACCCATAGTAAGACAATTTTGCGCGCAAGAGGCTGTGGTTTAATGTATCGAACGCCTTAGAAAAGTCCAGTAATACAAGCACGCTAGCTAAGCCCCTGTCATAGCTGTTAAATAAATAACTAGTCACAGAAGCCAGAGCTGTAGACGTTGAAAAACGAGTTCTAAAGCCACATTGCGAATCGGATATTACTTTATTGGAGACAAAAAACTCGTACATCTGTTTAAATAAAATTTTCTCAAAAATCTTAGAAAGAACTGGAAGTATGCTAATAATACGCAGGTCAGAAAACGAAGAAGGCTCATCATGCTTCGGAAGAGGAATCCCTACAGCTTGCTTCCAAATTAGAGGAAAGTAGTTTTGCTCTATGCAGCTATTAATTATATTAAGTATATATACATCAAGAAAGGGACTGCAATACTGTAGCATCCGCAGAGAAATATTATCAGCACCTGTACCATCTTTTTTTAACTTAAATAACATATCATGCACTACCCTCTCATCCACCAACTGGAACGAGAATGCGCCTGCCGAGGGAAATTTATTCGAATAGTAGTAAGTAATCCTTTCATCGCAATTACCATTTACATCCGAAACAAATTCTCCAAAATACCGATTTATAAGTTCCGGTTTATTTAAGTTGTCAGGCAAACTTCGTTGGCACTTAGAACCTATACTAAATGTTTTTAAGGTTGACCACGTTTTCCTCACATTATTTTGATTAATTGTATCGTTAAGGAAATCCTTCTTTTTACGTCTCGTCTCCGAAACAACAAAATTTCTCAATTTTTTATATGCTATCCAATCTCTATTAGATTTTGACAATTTATACTTATGCAGAGCACGTTCCCTATCTGAAATAAGCAACCTCAAATTTGAGGTCAACCAATGGGCCTTGGCTTAGTTACCCTACGGGTAACCACGGGAGCATACCTGTCAAAGGCTGAGATCACAAAATTATTAAATATATCGATTTTCTTATCAATATTTTTTTCGTAAAATATTATGTTCCAATTTAATGATTATAATAAATAATCACACAGACACAGATATCTCTGCAAATATCAATTTGTGGTCTGAAATATTATTGTCGAGAGTGCCATAGGTATGCAACTTAACAACCTCAGAAATAAATAATGGATCAATCAATGAACTTGATCGTTCGGATACTCTTGTGGGCTCATTCAATATCTGAGACATACCATAAGCCTCCAAATATCTGCTAACTGGATTAGAAGTATTAAAGAAATTTACGTTGAAATCACCCATGCAGATTATTCTATCAAAAATTGCGCCAATATAAGAAAAAATGTTGTCAAGTAGCTCAACAAACACACCAACAGCCACATCAGGCGGTCTATACAAAACGCCAATACAGTAAGTACACCTTGATATCTTTATATCGAAAAATAAATACTCAACATTAGGGCTCAACACAGAGTCAAAATTAATTTCATGGCAGTCAATATAATCGCTGACAAATGCACCAACACCCCCACCCCGCCTGTCTCTTCTATCTTTATGAAAAAATTTAAAACCAGGTATTATAAAAGCATCAGGCAGGGTGTTGTCGCTCAGCCACGTCTCAGTAATTAAAATTATGTCATAACTGTTCGACTGCACTATAAAAACAAGCTCATCAAAGCCGGTAAACATAGAACGCATATTTATATGAGCAACTTTCATTGTTCAATGCGTTAACCAGAATCACATCAATGTAGATAAAAACAAAGACAAATTTGTTAAATATAATCTATAGTTTATAAGTAAAAATTAAAAAAATAATAATAAAAGGCAACAGGTGATGTGTAAATTTAGGCAACAATACACGTGCCTTACCGATATTAGATTTTAAATGTGAGAAAAGTACGTATGAGAGGAAAACCAAATAATAAAACTGAAAAACACAGATTAGCTACAGAATATAAAGATAATGGAAACATAAATACGTTCTCCATGTCCATACCAAGTGAATAGTTTTTTATACGTTGCAGGTCCTCCATGTTGCTTATCGATATTTTTTCGTCCTTTGAGAGCACATAAATTTCACCTTTCAACGTCCATGCATTGTTTTTATATATTTCACGCACTTTTTTAAATAGATCGAATCTTCTTGTTAATCCTGACGTGATAGAGGATTCAGGAATTATTATCCAATGAAAGAATTAGGATGGATGAAAAATTACTTTGTAAAAAAGTTTCTCTTATTTAAAGCTAGTTGCAATTGTATGCAATTTTAAAAAAGGCTTCAACTGCCGCTTGTGAGAAATTACGAAGTAGAGGGGGAGGTACCGTGCCAATCCACACCGCTGAGCTTTGGTTCAAAAGAAAATTCCAGGGGAGAGATACAGGTTTTGAAGATCAGATGGTCCACGATCTCTCGGTACCGATGTTTTTTGGCATTTGAATCATAGGAATTGATGCCAAAGAGCTGAAGAAATATCAGTCATGCACTGTTGCCACAGCAAGCAACGCGTAAGTATCTCAACAATGCAAAAACCTTTGCTATACCCTAGTAATAGAATGCTTAAGTCTAATCTCAGAAAAAAATCATAGTCAACAATAGAACCAAATGGAAATCTACAAAAAACTAGTTATTTCAATCTCACTATAAAGATCTATATAACTCAAAGAAAGACTCTGAGCTTAGAAGCCGAAGCCGAACTGAAAGACCCTTACAAGCTTAAAACTGGAACTAAGACCTTTCAGACGTAGCAACCTTTGAAATCGAAGCTGCTTTGACACGGCTGAAAAATACCAAAACTTCGAGTTCCAGATGAAATCCTGAATACCTTCTGCAAGAAGGTAAACCCGAATTAATCCAGACACTGAAAAATCAATCACAACCAAAGGCAATCAATGTCTGCATAAAACAGAACTCCTGGCTGGCTGGCAAAAGGTTATATGACTTCAGATTATTTGCGTAAGATGAGAATCTTAACAGAAAAGGCCAATGAATCTTAGAATTACTAGGTTCTCGGGTAGAACCGCATTTAAGATTTGTAAAATCTCGACGTTTCGGCTTCGACCTTGAAGACATTATTACGAAAATCTAGTTGCTTGGTCCGGGGTCTCTATATATGACAGATTGTGATAACAAATTTCCCAATTTTTCGGTGTTATTTTTTATAACGTGATCCTAAATAGCCATGCTATTAATCGCAGTCACAAATCAAACAATGAACGTTGTTAATTTGGTAAAAATAAGTTTCATTGAGTCGTGGTTTAAAAAATTATCAGCTAACTTTGACACTTGATCTTTAAAAAAAAATGTATTACACTACCCTGGAGAAGTTATTTGAAAAGATGGCCTATTTAGTGAAGATTCCAAAATGGTATAATAATTGGCAGTTTTCTTTCCACAAAAAATATGATTGCTAATTTTTTTTGCAAAAGGACCACATTTCAAAAAATTCATACCATGATAAAAATACTTGTGTGTGCTATATCGGATAAAATATAAACATAGTAAAGAAACTACTAATAAAAACTAATCAATCTAGAAGAAAATCTATGTCAACATCCAATTATTAAATAAACCCCAGCCTTTACCAAAGTGGACGAATGAACTAAAGAAGAAACTGGAGTTGGAGCAGTTATAGCTGCAGGAAGTCAAGAAGAAAAAAGAATCTGCGCCTTCTGAATTAGGATCAGCAATATAAAATTCCATACTAAAAATATCCACCTGCCAAAATTATATAATCAAACAATAGATTAACAAAGCCACATCTTTTAATCGATTAGAAAGGACTGTTAACATACCTGCATCATAAGACTTTCTATTTTGATAATAAACCACTAAAATATAAGACACTAAACCTTAACTGTCAAACTTAGCTGACATAATTTTTTAAACCACGACTCCATGAACCTTTTTTTACTAAATTAACAACTTCATTGTTTCATTTGTGACTGTGATTAATAGCATGGTTATTTAGGATCACGTTATAAAAAATAACACTGAAAAATTGGAAAATTTGTGATCACAGAACTGATATAAGATATAGCATAGGCTGTCGAATTTCAAGATTTTCAAAAATATACCTATTATCACGATAACATGGATTTTTTTCTTATTTTTGCCAGAACTGATATAATCTGGTCTCTCGGCTGGCACCCGCTTGACGTTGAGTTTCGAAACACCCTGTATATTCGGAAATCCGTTTCATAGGTTCAAAATGTTGCTGGTGAATATGGATGTTATGGAGTGTTTGTGGAAGAGAATGATGAATTTTGAGCGAAAAAATAAGGCTGTGTGGTTCAACATTGTTGTATTCGTATTGGGCTTCCATATTCGCCTGATTTATCTCAGTGTGACAATTTTCTGTTCTCGAAACTCAAACTGGCCAGAAAAGAAGCCGTGACCAGGGTAATTGTGGCGTTTCCGAAAAATACATTAAAAAATCCATGCTAGCATTGGTTGAACGTGCCGTAGCGGTGTATTAATGCGGAAGAGATGCATTTTGAATAAATAATAATAATTTTGGCAAAATAACGGATTGCTTTTTTTAATTTAAAAAAAATCCGTTATTTTTCCGACATACTGTGCATAGTATAGCTAGGGTGAAATCTCCAGCTTCTGGACTACAACAGAAACGGAAGCTTCTCTCACCCGGTCAGTGCCGCCCACCGCTCGATATTCAGGCGGTAAACGGTCGCCCACGTACGTGCGTGCCCTACCGACCTTGAATTTTTTGCTTTACCACCACTATCGCCATCCCGACTGTGACGGTGGTGGGTACAAGAGGGTGGTAAAACTGGGGAAAATGATGATGCTCTCGAAGAAATAATCTACCGAATGTGACGTCGTTCGCTTCCACTAGAGGCCGTAACATTTTGCCCGAAACTTTATCGGATAGCTTTGAAATTTCATGTACGAGTGTCACTGGAAAAGTTCTCCTAGTTTCAGACGCTTATTAGTTCGAGCTATTTTAAAGCACTTTGTTTTAGGGGAGGTTTAACCCTGACGGACATACAAAAATAGTAATGTCTGAATGATTGTGGCTTGTTCATATATTTTTTTCTTTATTTGGGTTTTTCGCCACGATCTAAAACTCCAAAAATATCAAAAATATCTGTTCTTATGTAAATAAAGAATCACTGGGTAAAAACAAAAAACCAAACGGAGACAAATTTCTCAGTGATTCTTTTTTGTAATAAATTTGCCTAAAAATGTTCTAAAAAAATATACAAACTTTTAACGTTAACGTTTCGGGAAGTATTCTCCTCCCGTTTTCAAAACGAATCTAAAAATAAAGTATATTAATTTCTATAAATTATGAAAAGATAGAAAGTAAATATATTGTTTGTGTATATCATTGATACTTACATTGACAATTAGTTTTTAATGACAGTGACATACTACAAAAAAATTATATATATATATATATATATATATATATATATATATATATATATATATATATATATATATATATATATATATAGGTGAGGTTTACCGTGTGATTGTAATTGTTTATTAAAATTCTTAAATGTTTTTAATTGTATTCTTTAGAATCGGGAACCATATTGAATTTAAATCTACCGAAGGCATAGCAATATATTTATTTTTATTTAAATTAATTATAGCGGTTTCTTTTAATCTTCTGTATTTTGTCACCGATTCTTTTAATATCGTTTTGGAATTATTCCAATTGATTTTATGACCCGATTCCCATGCGTGTTGATAAATTCTAGATTTATTAAAATCTAATAATAATATAATAATAATATAATAATAATAATAATAATATAATAATAATAATATTATAATAATAATATAATAATAATAATATAATAATAATAATATAATAATAATAATATAATAATAATAATATAATAATAATCTAATCTTAGATTTTAATAAATTGTTTTCTAGTGATTCTGATGATTTCTCTCCTCAATGAAACATTCCACATTTAATTAACCAAGCCGAATTAAATGATCTTCAGATCTGATTAAAAGATCCTCAGTTTGAAAACCTTTTATCTATTAATGAAACAGCTGCTTGAAAATCATTCAAGATCGTTGTCGAAGAATTTTTGGGAAATAAACAAGTGAAAATTGTAAAGATATTGTTACTGATTTATTGAAAAATTTTCAACAGATGGGAGTGAACATGATCATTGAAGTCATTTCCTGCACTCGCATTTGAGTTTTTTCCCTGAAAAAAGTATGAGCGACGAACAGGGGGAACGTTTTCACCAACATTTAAAGATTTTCGAAAAACGACATCAAGGAAAACATGTTAGGGGATTACTGTTGGTCCATTATAAAAGAAACCTATCCAAAAAACTATAAAAAGAAGGCGAAAATTAGCCATTTTTATTTTTTTTTATTCTTCATACTAAGATTTTTTCTATTTTTAAATAAATAAATATTCCTAAAAGCAGACGTGATTTTTTTTTATTATTTTTTCTGGATAACTCTTACCTAAATAAACAATAATTAACAACTTTCAGTTGGGGTATAAAAACCGTGTAAACTAGTGTTATTTAATAAAAAATCAATCAGAATTTTGGAACTTTATATGCGAATATCGGTAAAAATATTCCCCGTATCAAAATAATGACAAATCTTTAAAATAAATTATACATACAATGACACACATTTTAATACATGAGTGTTATTAGTCATGATAAATAAACGTTACGATAAGAACTACATAGAAACCGCAGACGAGACAGTAGACAATTAAAAATAAAACTAAATCCTAACATTACGGTTCACTTCCAGGAATCACAGTCTAGACGTATGAGGATAGTGAAAAAATTCAAGATAAATAAATATACGTACATATATATATATATATATATATATATATATATATATATATATATATATATATATATATATATATATATATATATATATATATAATGGCGAAAACCCCAAATAAAGGAAAAAAATACATAAAATCGATGAATCCGAGTAGGCTAACTAGACAAATAGTCGAATTTTATGAAAATAGAAGTAGAGCTAAAGTAGAAATAATTAAATGGATTGCTGCAATTAAAGAGGGCCTAAGATCAGCAGATATTACACACTGTGAAATTCAGGATAGAGGCTGTTTCAGACACAAGGTTAACGTTTGGGAGATTGGCTAGAGAGAAAAATGTAGGAAGACTGGAACAACTTGGTCTGACCAAAGGAAAAAAGCTCATAGCGAAAGAATGAAATCAGTAGAGGCGCAAAGGAAAGTTAACAACAATAAACGCCTCTAACTGTACTTCGCGAGAGGTCCACCAGGGCCCATACGTGAATAATAATAATATATATATATATATATATATATATATATATATATATATATATATATATATATATATATATATATATATATATATATATATATATATATATATATATATATATGTTGAGTTTTAGATGGTGGCGAAAACCCAAATAAAGGAAAAAAATATATGAACACGCCACAATCATTCAGGCATTACATCGATATTTTATGTGTCTGTAAAACTTAAGTCTTCTTTTTCTCATATCGATATGTATATCTGTGTATTGTTTATTCTTTTGCTTTTCTCGAAGTCGGTATGTTGTGCTATTTATTTGTTTGGGGCCTAAGATTTTTCTTTCCATCTTTTCAATCTCCTCGATGTCTCTCTTTCTATTCAAATGAGCGTTTCTGCCTTGGTTTAATTATATATATATATATATATATATATATATATATATATATATATATATATATATATATATATATATATATATATATATATATATATATATATATATATATATATATATATATATATATATATATATATATATATATATATATATATATATATATATATATATATCATCATCATCATCATCATCATCATCATATATCAATTCACTGCAGGATGAAGGTCTCTTCAGCATGCTTCCAACACTCGCGGTACTGAGCTTTTCTCTGCCATTCGGATCCAATATACTTAACAATATCATCAGTCCATCGTATTTTCGGTCTTCTCCGTGGACGTTTGCGATCAAGCGGTATCCAGTCCAGGACCGCCCTAGTCCATCTTTCGTCCCATCGCCTCGCTACATGGCCTGCCCACTTCCATTTCAATTGCTTTATTCTTCCAATGATGTCATTCACTTTCGTTTGTTTTCTGATCCATGTGCAGGTCTTTCTATCCTGTCTAGTAATGCCAAGCATTCATCTTTCCATTCCCCTCTGTGCTACTCGAAGTTTTTGAACTGACTGTGATGTGAGTGTCCAGGTCTCACTTCCGTATGTCATAGCGGGCAGGACACACTGATCAAAGACTTTCCTTTTCAGACAAAGTGGTAGTTTGCTCTTAAACACTATGTTGAGCCTGCCACATTTAACGCGTCGTTCCACCTCCCGGACGGTGTCACCTTCCATTGAAACCCTTTGCCCAAGATATATATAGTGATCCACAACTTCCAGATCCGTTCCTAAAATAGAAATCCTTTTGCCCTCAGCAAATCTATTGGACATGACCTGACTCTTCTTCTGATTTATTTTCAAGCCAAATGTTTCCCCAGCCCTTTGCAATTCTTGTATGTGTCTTTGCAGCTCATCTGGGTCTTGTGGAAGAAGAACGATATCATCTGCGAATCTAAGATGATTTAAGTACGCACCATTAATCCTTATTCCATCTTGTTCCCAATCCAGCTTACGGAACACTTCTTCCAGGCAGGCTGAGAAAAGAAGAGGCGATATTGCATCCCCCTGCCGTACGCCCCGCTTTACATTTATTCCCACCTCAAGATCGTCAAGGTGGACTGTCGCTGTAGCTTCATCATATATCGATCCTAGTAGGTTTACATAGGCTTTCTCTACACCTTGATTAAGCAATGCATCCATTATGGCCCGCTTGGAGATTGAATCAAATGCTTTTTCATAATCGATAAATGCCAAGTACAGTGGCATAGTGTATTCGTTGTGTTTTTCTATGACCTGCTGTAGAACCTGGATATGATCCAATGTACTGAATCCACTTCTGAATCCTGCTTGCTCCCTTGGTTGTGCGTCATTAAGTTTTCTTAGTATTCTTTTGGATATTATCTTGGTGAAAACTTTGTATACCACTGATAGGAGAGGCTTATTGGGCGGTAGTTCTTTAAATCTTCCCGTGCTCCTTTCTTATGGAAAAGAATCACTTTATATATATATATATATATATATATATATATATATATATATATATATATATATATATATATATATATATATATATATATATATGTTACACATTATATTTTGCTTTATCTGCATGAAAGAAAGACTTTTTGCATCTGTTCGTGACTGGAGACGAAAAATCGATATATTTTGAGAACTAAAAATGCAGAAAACCATGGGGCGATCCAGGGCAACCATCCACATCGATCGCAAGACAGAATCGCTTTGGAAAGAAGACAATGTTGTGCATTTGGTGGGATCAGAAAGGTTTCGTGTACTATGAACTTTTGAAACCAGGTGAACGAGTTCATACCGTTCGCTACGGTCAACAAATGGTTAATTTGAACCATACATTGATCGAAAAGCGACCAGAATGGGCTACAAGACACGGAACAGTGATTTTGCAGCACGACAACATTTTGGCACTTGGTTGGGAATTCTTGCCCCACCCGCCGTACTCACCAGACTTGATCCCTTCCGACTACTAGTTGTTTTCATTGATGTCTCACGCACTTTTTATAATTGAGATTGCGATTGACTGGACATGGAGGCTGATGACTGGACCACCTCAAAAGATGTACGGTTTTTCAAGGAGGGCATCCACTAATGGCCAGAAAGATGGGAAAAATATGCAGCTATCGATGGCGCATACTTTGAATAAACCACTTTGTATCTTTCTCTCAAATTAACGTGTTATTTTGTTTAAGAAAAAGTTAAGTATTATTAACGTGGTAAATATAGATAAAACATTGTTCCAAAAATTTCCTATCTATTTAGAATTAGTATATTGTCATTTAACGCATTAAAATATTCTAGACAAATTTTATCAACCTTCAAATAACAACGAAAATATAAACATGATTAAGCATAATTAAACATGATTAAAAAAATTGGGGTATTTAACTGAGGTACCTGATACTTGATGAAAATTAATTTTAAATAAACAAACTAAGCTTTATATCTAAATCTCCACTAATTTATATAGTGGAACATAATTGAAACTTTGATATAAATATTAGTTTGTTTATTTAATTAGAAAATGGTCATATAAAAGCCAAAAAATGGTCAAAAAAGAATTTCGTTTTTATATTTTGCCTAAGTACATTCAAAAGAAAAACGTCCAGATTTTTGGTAAAACAATTCATGCTTTTGAAGCATACAGGAATGGTTACTCGTCATTTTTTCGCTAAAAATCAAACCAACGCCGATACAAGCACCATATTCCAATGTTAAAAACATTGGCAGATGTTATAAATCCAGAAGATTCCACAAGAAACACGGTAGAAACGACTAGCCAGACCGCTGTTATTCATAAGTTCCTCATTCAAACAAAGAAGTGACTGATCAGACTGAAAGTTATTCTCAATCCATCAGGACTGACGTATAAAATGGTGTTTGAAACTCGTATAAGCGCGAATCACGGCTTACTTGAAGCAAACATCTCAACATAAAATGAATCAAAGCCAAAAAGCCTAGTATCATTCAAGATCTACATTCCATCTTAAAGCAACTATTGTTGATGCCCAATTTCCCCAATCGAGTCTATACACGAATTCTGATTATGTTATAACTACAAATATGGATAAAATGTACATCAACAAATGTAGAATGCTCACACGGTCTGTCAGTCTCGGATAAAATACAAAATATTAATTATTTCCCTAAATCTCATACAAAAAGATGCACTAAAAGAAAATGCATGAAATCTGAAATAATAGTATTTCACCTTATAAATCCAAATTAGAAGAAGCAAGTAAGCAGAAAGCTGAACCAAACCCAAAAAAACCCAAGAAGCCTTTGAAAGCACCGAAGAAAAGTAAAACAAAGAAGGTTTGGACGTGTCTTGGATGTCAAGAAATATTTAAAGAACCCATTACGGAAGACTGATGTAAAAATTACATCTTATAACCTACGCCATGTTATCGGCTTTGCTGCGCCAACTTACCCAACAGGTTATGTAAAAGTACCCATTTCTATTTTTTTTTTTAGGTTTTGGTACAAATTAACCCAAAGATAAAAGTTGTGATTTTGATTTCAGTTTTTTTTAGTTACTAATTAATATGTTTTTTAGTTACCAATAATAGTTAATGACTTTTTTTGTAGAGAATTTGATTTCCTACAAAATTGAACCTACATCCTATATATTTTTCTCAAATCCCTGTACTTTAAGAGATACTTACAAGAAACTACGATTTTATCAAAAAATGAACTTAGATTGTCTTGAGGCACGTGTTATATTTGTTAAAAAAGATAAAAGTTGTGATTTTGGTTTAAGTTTTTTTTAGTTACCAATTAGTCAAAGATTTAAAATATAGAGACTTGCTTTTGAAACTTTGATTTTAATTTTATTTATGACCGATTGTTTCAAAAGTCATTTTACACCACCCTACCCTACTTGTCACAGACCTTTTACAAGAAAAATATTTCTGTTTTTTCTTTGTTAACTTGAAAACGTTTCAAACTGACCATGTAAACGTGGAATCGAGCCTCAGTAAAAACCCCTAGAAACGCACAACATTGTAACTGGACCAACAAATAAAAAATCTGCGGAAATATTTCCTGGAGCAGGTGGAAACGTCTATGCTACATAAAACTGTATGCCAGGCAAATCCATCACCGCCACTACGGCTATACGATGATCAAGTTCTACGCAAAAACCGAACTTAAGAAATTACAATCATGGAGAGAAAAGCCTCTGCATCGGAGACACTTGAATGAGGTGACTCAGGAACAAGTCGGACATATTAGCGTCGAACTATTGGCTGACTCTTGGACAGATGTTTCCGAAGACAGATGGCTTCCTACTAGCAATAGAAGATCAAGTTGTAGCTGTAACGGATGATCGATATAGATATGGATGCCGAGTTTCCGAAACAATCCAGTATATAACAGGAAGCTATGAAGCATTTGCAGCAACAGAATAAAAAAGAAAGGCACGACGCAGCTAAAGAAATAAGAAAAAGTCAAATACTACAATTACAATCCTCAACCAATTCTGGAGAACAATAGTTACAGAATGTATTGGAACCAAACAGTGCTTATCTATAAAACAACTTTTACAGATATAGCTATTCCAAACAGCAATAATCTAGTTACAAAACATGGTGAAAAAATTCTGAAGTATAAGGAGCTTGAAAAAAGGTGAAAATACAATGGAATGGAGTTTATATTTCAGAAAAAAATGAAGTTTGTAGGTCTTAAAATGTTGGCTATATGGAGTTAATGAATTTATTATCGAGAATATCTCCATAAATACGAATTTTATGAAGAAAATGGAGAAGACTTTTTTTTGTAGAGAATTTGATTTCCTACAAAATTGAACCTACATCCTATATATTTTTCTTAAATCCCTGTACTTTAAGAGATACTTACAAGAAACTACGATTTTATCAAAAAAATTTATTCTACAATTAGATTGTCTTGAGGCACGTGTTATATTTGTTAAAAAAGATAAAAGTTGTGATTTTGATTTAAGTTTTTTTTAGTTACCAATTAGTCAAAGAATAAAAAACCAAGATTAATATCTAAATTTCCACTATATTTAAAACTTGTACGTATGACAATTGTTTCGACACACAGTGTCTTTTTCAAATACACATATACACACACGAAACAATTGTCATACGTACAAGTTTTAAATATAGTGGAAATTTAGATATTAATCTTGGTTTTTTATTTAAAATTAATTTCCATCAAGTATCGGCTACCTCAGTTAAATAAATTAGTCAAAGATTTAAAATATATAGACTTGATTTTGAAACGTTGATTTTAATTTTATTTACGACCGATTGTTTCAAAAGTCATTTTACACCACCCTACCCTACTTGTCACAGACCTTTTGCAAGAAAAAATATTTCTGTTTTTTCTTTGTTGACTTGAAAACGTTTCAAACCGACCATGTAAACGTGGAATGGAGCCTCAGTAAAAAAACAGTACGACTAACTATCGTTACCCGCGTAGGAAGAAACTTTTTATATTATATGCAAAAGCGTAAATTTGGCATTGGGATGTGGAAAATGTTTTCTGTGCGACAATTTCGCCGAGTAACTTTGTCGGAATTGGCTTAAAATTTAAATTGCTCCTGTTGAACTGGGACCGAAACGTCTGGAGACGTTGGTGTTACGGAGGTGACTCATACATTTCTATTTCGCCGGAAACAGACGATGCATTTTAATAACGGTTTTGTTTTCAGAGTAATATAAAAAATAACTTACATTTTTTTTATTATAAACATTTTAAAAATATTAATAGTGGGTGAATCAGGGAAAATGGCCTGAAAGCATAATGGTTCAGCTGGCAGACATAGTATATTCCAACTCTTCTTCTTCTTTTCTATGAGTTGACAGCCTATTAAGGGTCTTTCCTTCCCCTAGGGGTTTCCAGGTCTTTTTTTTTTTATTAGGACCGGTAACCCGTTTCTCTAACATCTAAAATTAAGTTATAGAGGAGCGTTTTGTATCAATGCTTTATTCGGGCCTCTTCCATTGTCCATTATTCCCATCTCTTGCAGGTCCTTCCTCATTTCCTCCCCGCACCTCTATCTTGGTCTACCCTTGGGTCTTGATCCCTCTATGTTCCTTCTCAATATTTCCTTGGTCGGTCTTTCGCTATCCATTCTCTATATGTGTCCCCACCAACTCAGTCATTTGTTTCTGATTGTCATCATTATATTTGGACTACTAAAAGTTGTTAGTTCTTCATTCATTTTAATCCCCCACACTCTCCTGGTTTGGATGGAACCATATATTCCTCAGTATATTCCTTGACGATAATTCATCCTTCTTTGTTACGAGTTCGCGTTTCTGTCCAGTACTATATTACCAGTGATATATAGGGTGATATCTATATGGTGATATTAGAGATTAAAGATATCAGATTCAAAATCGGGTTGGGTGAGTTTTCTAAGGCAACAAATCCGAATTTGGTACTAGCTTGAGCCTAGTTGCTAGAGGGCGCTTGCTACCTACTTTGTGAGGAATTAACTCACTCATATTTTGTATCCACTAAAGCCGGGAATATTTTGACTTCAGAATAGAGGAGAGTCATCATATCCGCGTAAAAAGGTACCCTTGGTCAATATCGATATCTCACGCCGTTTGCGAGATATTCGTGTTCGAATATTTCATTGCACATCTTGGTGGTAATCTTTGGTTATCATCTCGGCTGTTAGCTGTTGTTGGGCCTTTTTTTCTGTTTCTATGGCCTCTTTAATAATTCTGGCGGAGACATTTTCATTTCTTGCTAATGTTTTTGTTTGCCCAAAATTAATTTTGTGTCCGGTGTTTGTGGCATATGCTGGGCCAGGGAGGAAGTCGTGATTTTTTGCTTGACGGTGTTAATATGCTCGTCCCTTCTGGCGCTCATTTTCCTATTTGTTTGGCCTATATATGACAGGTTACAATTCCGACTCGGCATTTCATACTGGCCTTGGTCTTCTAAGAGAATTTTGTCTTTGGCGGTTTGAAGAATGTCTTTGATTTTCCTGTCGGTGGCATAAATAGTTTCAATATCATGCCTCCTCCGATTTTGTCCGTGGTGCCTTTGTATATATATATATATATATATATATATATATATATATATATATATATATATATATATATATATATATATATTTTTATATATATATATATATATATATATATATATATATATATATATATATATATATATATATATATATATATATATATATATATATATATATATATATTTTATATATATATATATATATATATATATATATATATATATATATATATATATATATATATATTAGGGATATCGAAAAGTAATCAAAATTTCTTCGATGAGCTCATTCAGTCAGTTTGTGTAAAAATAAATATAAAATATATATATTAAAAAAATAAATTAATTTGATCCATCCCACTACATATAAACAAGATTATATTATTCTGGTCTACATCAAAAAGAAAATGAAAACGAGGTCTCTGTTTACGATCAAAAGAAGATCGTATGCATTCCGACTGCATCCGATAATCATCCGTGCGTGCCGTACCAGGCCCGGGTTGCCGGACGACCGCAGTTGCGATAGCCGAATATGCAGCCCGCTTGACGGTCTGGCTGGTGCTTTAGGGAATCGTTCTAACCCTACGCCGGATTCGGTCAATTATCCTTGATTTCTGATAATCGGGCTTTTTGGTTTATTTTCATATTTATTTTTTAAAGGCTCTATCTAATACTCCTTTTAATCCTTCATTCCAGAAATAGCACTTTAATTTTCAGATTTAATAATAAATCTTTAGTCTTCTTCGGTTTTTTTAACTTTATATGGCATATACTTTTGCGCCATCCTGTACATTATCATAGACAAGCATTGAGTTAATGAATTATAATTATAATTAATTAATTAATAATAATATAATATATAATATAACCAAAATCCAACTTAGGGAGGGTGGCCATAATATAACAACTGCAGAAATTCCAATCAGAAGAGGTATTTTTCAAGGATTTCGCCTTGGTTCTGTATCGCCATGAGCCCACTCTCCAACCGATTGAACTCCAACAAATATGGTTTTGGTGGGGTTCAATCGGCTATGGATCGAACGCTTCGCGACCAGTCTTATTACTTTATCCAATGCAGCAAGATTATTGTTTATTATTATATTATTTATTGAAATCAAATCAAATTTTAATCGCTAGATTGAATCCTGACGATGAGTTAACCGATGTTATGGTTAGCGAAACGTGCCTCGAAAAGTTTAAAAAAGGTTATTTGATGTTTAGTGGTAAATCTCTTCGAGTTTGATCTTTCACACCGAAAAGTTAATCCAATTTACAGTGGTGATCATTTTTTGTCAGTTCGAATTGTAAACTCTGTCCAATTGACTGTAACCTGTGCGGTCTGGCCGTCTGGCTGAACGGACCAGCAGGCAGCCGGTCGTCTGGTGCATCGGTGCAACAGGGCCGGGGCAAGTAGTACACGTTACCGCCACCACTGCCATCGCCTCCGACGCCGCCACCGTCGTCGTCGCCGATGGCCGTCGCCCGCTGCACCGCTCGCTATCTTATCAACAACGTCCGTCTAGACTCCAGATTCCGGGAAATTGTTCTTTGTTTTCTGTTTCGCAGTTGCCCCATTGTCTGGGCTGCGGTTTCATCTCGACGGCCCGACTCGTTAATTCGCCACGACGATTAACACTATCAAGACGGGGACACTGTCGTCACACTTTTGACGTTTTTTATTCTATTTCGGATTTTTGGATTGGTATTTTCGCTTTTTTCCGTCATGTCAACTGCTCACCTGCTTGAGAAAATCTAGCAGATAGTCAGGGAATTTTTAAAAACTTCTCTGATAGAACCTGAATGCCCGTACCTCCGTTGAAAAGTAAAAAGATGAATGCAGGAGGATAATAGATGGGAAACTGACAAGGGAGCATAGCAGAAAGCACAACAATGTGTAGGACTTACGACGGTTTATGAGATGTGAATGTGAGTGTGATTTTGAGAGAGAAGAAATTATAGAATAATAGAAATTAAATTTGATTGGCCAAAGTTTATTATCACCTTCCAGAAGATCCCATTCAAATTGAATTAGATCACGAATTTTATCTTTTATGCTCGGGAAACTATCCTTGTAAAAAGGAATAGTAGTATTTTTGATTCTGTCTATTGCTGATTCTTTAGCCAAACGATCAACATTGCCATGAATTCCCACGCGGCTTGAGATCCAGAAGAAAATGATGGAGTAGGATTTAGAGGAAGTGAAGGAATATGGGGGATTGTTAGGATTTAGAGGAATATTGAAGCGGGAAGTAGATGTGAAGAGATTTTCTACAACTCCAAGGGAACTGAGGGGTTGGAATAAACTGAAGAGTCTCATGAATTGCATATAATTCGGCAGACTGCTAGTAAAAGCAGGGAGACTGAATTTAGTAGAAATAGAGATCAGATAAAAACGCTGCTCCGACTCCAGTTTGTGAGCTGGAATCATCGATGACTAATTAGGACTGAAAAATTGATTGGGGAAGGAGGTCTTATCAAAACAAAGAAGAGAAGAGTTGACTGATCGAAGGAAGGGAGGGTAAAGAATGTATTGGAATAGGATTCGGATTAATGAGAAAATATAAAGAGTATTTGGACAGATAACTATCGAATGTAACGCCTAGATATTTGGAGAACGGTCTAACAGGAATGGAAGAGTTAGTAGAGATACGTAGTGAATTCTGGAACAAAGCCTTTCTTTCTTGCAATAATGGGCCATCAAAGACTTATCCAGGGATATTTTGAAGCCTGTAGTTGAGGACCAGTATGTAAGAGAATTTAGGCAATCTTGTAGGAATCTCTCCGCAACTCTAGGTGAATAAACAGAGCAATAGGCCAAAATATCATCAGCGAACAACTTGATAAATACTCTGGTATCAATATAATCCAAGATAGAATTGATAGCAATATTGAACAAAGTTGGGTTGAGTGTTGTACCAGTGTTGTACCACCATCTTGTGTGGTGTAGTGTTATAGAGTTTTGATGGGCAAAATCTATTGAATTTTTGGACAGTTTTAATAGCCTAACATATTAAACATTTTATGTTGATTAGCCCAGTGTACTAGAATTAATTTTATTTTGAACTCACGAAGGCGAAGTCGATGGAATTTCTGGACATTTTAATAACCTAACATATTCAATATTTCATGCTTGTTAGCCGCGTGTACCCGAATTAATTTTATTTTGAAGATTATGCCCGGCACCATTTTTTTTTCAAATATGGACATAAAAAGCGCAATCTGGACTGAACACTGAGACTTATGGTACAACATTCTCGAGAGAGAATGAGGACGGTAAGCATCCTCTTTTCTATAATGCACACTTAATAAGTCTTGCTCCCATCCTTTATGTTGTACCAGTAGCGCCATCTAGAAACCATTCAGGAACTTCGATAGTGTTACAGAAATTTTAATCTGAACAGTTAAGTTTTTTTTATTTGTTATAAAAACAGTCCACTTTTTCAGTAATAAACGACTAACTGCTTTAAATTACTCATTGTCTATCTGCTTCACCAGCCCCAGAACATGCCAATACGGTTCACATCCATTTATCCTAGTCAAAAAGAGCGATTGGAAAGGAAATTATTGATAAAGTACAGTTCAACCAACATAGGCCTTCGAGGTTTGGATGCGCAGTAGCCTAATGCCCGAGAGCTCTGGTGATCCAGCAGTGCATTCGTGGTGTTTATATCGGTTAAGTACTGTACATTCGAGGAACTCTCCGTTCTCTGTCTCTGTGAGACAGTGACCGTCTCGCTCTTTCTTTTGCACCCACGAAGGCGAAGTCGATGGAATTTCTGGACATTTTAATAACCTAACATATTCAATATTTCATGCTTGTTAGCCGCGTGTACCCGAATTAATTTTATTTTGAAGATTATGCCCGGCACCATTTTTTTTCAAATATGAACATAAAAAGCGCAATCTGGGCTGAACACTGAGACTTATGGTACAACATTCTCGAGAGAGAATGAGGACGGTAAGCATCCTCTTTTCTATAATGCACACTTAATAAGTCTTGCTCCCATCTTTTATGTTGTACCAGTAGCGCCATCTAGAAACCATCCAGGAACTTCGATAGTGTTACAGAAATTTTAATCTGAACAGTTAAGTTTTTTTTATCTGTTATAAAAACTTTTTCACTTTTTCAGTAATAAACGAACTGCTTTAAATTACTCATTGTCTATCTGCTTCACCAGCCCCAGAACATGCCAATACGGTTCACATCCATTTATCCTAGTCAAAAAGAGCGATTGGAAAGGAAATTATTGATAAAGTACAGTTCAACCAACATAGGCCTTCGAGGTTTGGATGCGCAGTAGCCTAATGCCCGAGAGCTCTGGTGATCCAGCAGTGCATTCGTGGTGTTTACATCGGTTAAGTACTGTACATTCGAGGAACTCTCCGTTCTCTGTCTCTGTGAGACAGTGACCGTCTCGCTCTTTATTTTGCACATCTCAGAGACCAAGCTATGTTAGTTGAGCTTAATATAATATTGTCTCTGAGACCCCACTGGTGGAGGCAAGAAACTATCAAGAATTTCCACGTCATGTCAATAGTCTTAGATAAATAGTGTTCTAATAGGTTTTTCAGTTAATAATGTCGATTTTTTCATAAAATTTGAACGTTTATTTCTATAACAAAATAAATTGCCTTAATATTCAAAGTATTGGCCATTGTTAGCGATTACTTTTTTCCATCTTTCTGTCAAATAATGGATTCTGCGCCAAAAGAACTTTGGTTTTTTGATGCCAACCATTCATCAAGCCAAATTTCGCCGCTTCTTCGTAAGAATAAAGTGTTGTTCTGAATAAGTGGTAGTCCGAAGGGGCTAAGTTCGGTGAATATGGTGGATGGGGTAGGACATCCCGCTTTCCAAATAATAATTTACACATTTTGCAACATGGGGCCGAGCATTGTCATGTCAAAAAATTACTTTAACGTATCTTTGTATTCTGGTCGCTTGTCCTTCAATGCTCGGCTCAATTGTATCAATTGTTGTCGGTATCGATCGTTAGTAATCGTTTCACCAGGTTTTAGTAGTTCATAATATATAGTTCCCCTACTATCCCACCAAACTGACAGGAAAACCTTCTTTCAATGTAAATTGCGTACCGGTTGCGATGTTGAATATTGAATGAGTTGAATGTTGAGCTCGGACAGATACTCGGAGCTAGTACAAAGCTGGACAATATATAATACTACGCACGAAGCTATACTATACTGGACAGCTGCGTTTCATGAGGCCTAAGGCAAAATAAGAGAACATAGTTCTAATAAAAGAAGTAGAGGAAGGAGGAATGTGAAGAAGAATGACGGAGAGAGGGTGAATTTTTCGTATCTGTAATTAATTATGACGAATAAAATATTTATCGGGTGCAGCTGTCCCATTCTTGACGGTCGATTTTTCGGCGTCGCCTTTGTCGCGCGATTTCCGAAAGATTTACTGGAAAAATAATAAGAACGGGCCTAATTTTTCGATTTTCCCGGCTCCATAAATCCCGAACACGTCCAAAATAAATCTACCGAAAAAATTAAACGATCTAATTATAGGACCATAATACTGTTTGGTTCGGATTCCATCGTAATTGTCGGTTGTTTCGCTTTTGAGGCCGTGTTGGTGCACCGTAGGACACGACGCCCGACGTCAAAATAGGATGCTGGGGTGATGCACGAGCCACCAAGTTGTTTTTAACGGGATTTCTATAATTTTAACTTTAATCTACTCCTAAACATGAGAAAAGAACTTTTTATGCCTGTAAAATCATTTGTAAATACTAGATTTACATGGTGAAGAAATAACTGAACTGATACGGTGTTATGTAATCATAAAAAAAAATCAAAGAAGTTTCACTTACATTTGCTACACTGTAATTAATACTGAGCCTTTCACAGTTATTTCTAGGTTAATTGAAAAGTTCGCGGAACGACACCTATAGAGCACTAAAAGAACTATACAATCTACTACATTTTGAAGTTTCATCCTTCATATAAACATATGTGAAGTTTCAAGTCGATCTGTCCATTCATTCCTTTATAAAAGTATCAGTATTATTTCTTTCTTTGTAAAAAAAGATTAAAGGCAATGTCTGCCCCTTCAAAAACAATGGTTTGTAAGTGGGCAGGTGAGTTTCAACGTCGTCGTACAAGCCTGGATGATGATCCTCGTCCTGGATGTCAAATTCATGCAACTACTGAACAAATAATTAATTCTATACATGATATGGTTATAGATGACAGATATGCAGATAATTAACTTTGAGTGAAATTAATAAGGCCATGGATATCTGAACTGAACGTGAATTTCATATTTTGAAAAATAAATTGGGCTTGAGAAAGCTGTGTGCAAGATGGATGCCACATGTGTTAACTATCCAACCAACATTTGGATCTTTTTCGAACGAATAAAATAGATTTTAAACGTCATTAATTTCTTGGGTTTACCACTATGGTCCTGAAGTGCGACAACAAACCGCAGAGTGGACTGAGCTCGGTTGTTCAGCTCTGAAGCAGCCAAAGTGTAGGTAATGAATTACCTTCAAACCGGTAAAATAATAGCAAAACAGTATTACTCAAACGTTTTGACAAAAGACCTAGTTTAGCCAAGAAAAAAATAATTTTTCATCAAAACAATCCACCGACTCACATAGGTGTTCTTGCATTGGCCAAATTGAAGGAGTGACACTACAAATTGTTGTAGCATCCATCAGATTTACCAGATCTGTCCCCCTCTGACTTTCATCTGTTTCCAAATCTCAAAAAATTCCTACGTGGCAAGCGTTTTTGAATCAAATGAACAAGTTATAGCAGCCGTAGATGGGTATTTTGAAAGATCAGAACATCACTTCAGAGATGAAATAAATTAATTGGAATACTGCTGAAAAAAATGTATTGAGCTTAAAAGAGAATAAACTAAAGTATAAAGTCAATTTTTTCAACTATAAACTTATCATTCCCGCTCCGCAAACCTTTCAATTAGCCTAATACAGCATGTGGGATTTTTTCTATGAAAAACATCGACATGCATCGAATAACATGATCCACAGTGATGGCCAATAAATAAGAATGGTAGAAAAAAACTTTTAAAAACCATGTTTTCTTTTCTGATTTACTTATCATAATAAATAATATACCGTGTGTCCCAGCCAAATGGAATAAATTCGTTAATAAATAAATGGGGGCGTGTTCGAAAAAACGCTCAAACACGTCGATTAGTTAGATGCGCATTTTTTCAAAAACATTTTTATACAGGGTGTGTCATGTAACAGTGGCCAATACCAACTTTATTATTTTAAATACAACACCCTGTATATTATTTAATTTTTGGATTCTTCAGGAAATTCTAGACATATTTCATGTAAAATATCCTAGACTTATCTTCAAATGTTTCGGAAATATTAAGTGTTTTCAGATTTATTGCAAAAATTAACTGGTTTTTTTTGGTATTGGTATTGGTATGATGGTATTGACCTCTGTTACATGACACACCCTGTATAAAAGGTTTTCGTTGGAAAAAATGCGCAACTACACTTTTTTTTAACACTGTAAACAAAATTGTGGACATTTCAAGACTATTAAGTTTTTGTATACATTTTTTATTTAAAACATTTAATGTAACAAATGCTCGAATTGTGAACCCTGGACGTCCTGGCAACACCCCGACCTCAAGTAAAACTGATTCCTGACATTATTTAATGTTTGTGGCGTAATTGACCTAATGCTGTCGGTAATGCGTCCTCTTAAATCATTCAGATCTTGTGGCTTGGTTTTGTATACGACGCTTTTGAGATATCCCCATAAAAAAAATCCAACGGAGTGGGGTCCGGGAACCTTGGTGGCCATTCTAGTGGCCCTCTCCTCCCAATCCATCGATTTGGAAACACATTATCGAGGTACTGCCGCACATTAACTTGATAATGGGGGAGTGCTCCATCTTGTTGGAACCAAATTGTGTCGGCTAGCAACTGAGGATTTCTTCTATTAGGGTACAAATTTATAAGATTTGGAATGAGGTGATTTTGGAGAAAGTCTAAGTAATTTACCCCATTTAAATTTTGATCGAAAAATATTGGACCAATTATTTGATCTCCTATAATACCTGCCCAGACATTAATCTTTTCAGGTCTTTGTGTGTGAATTTCCCGCATCCAGTGAGGATTTTCTCTCGACCAATAACGACAGTTCTGGCGATTGACATGCCCATGAAGAGTAAAAGTAGATTCATCAGAAAAAAAAACGTTTTCCACTCTCAGAAGGTTGTTGCCTATTCTGTGCATCATTTGTTCGCAAAACTCCATTCTCCTGTCGAAGTCGTCTTCACTAAGCTCTTGAGTAGGCTGTAGCTTATACGGATGCATTTTATTCTCTTTCAATATTCTGGCAACCGAAGAGCGACCAACATTGTTTTCCAAGGCAACTTGTCGAGTTGAGGTATGCGGATTGTATCGGAATGCAAGCATTACATCCAATTTTTTGTTATCGGTCAACGACACTGCTTCCTTCTTAATTTGTCTCACGTGTCCCAGTTCTCTAAATTATTTTTCAACTTTACTTACTGTACCTTGGGATATGGGTGGTAAGTCAGGATATTTTTCCCTAAAGAGACGAATAACTTCGGCTTGAGTTCGTGTCCTATCTCCATAACCTATCATCATTAAGATAGTTATTTTATGACTCTCTGATAAATACACCATGTTTAAATCAAATGAATCGCACACGTCAAAGAAAACTAATTTAAAAGGCACGTTGATTTTTTTGACGTTTCATACAACAAATACCTACCTTTGAAAACCTGATTTTTTATCTTTGCCTATTTGCTGATAATGTTCGAAGAATTACTTAATATTTCCGAAACAGTGGAAGATAAGTCTAGGATATTTTACATGAAATATGTCTAGAATTTCCTGAAGAATCCAAAAATTAAATAATATACAGGGTATTGTATTTAAAATAAGAAAGTTGGTATTGGCCACTGTTACATGACACACCCTGTATAAAAAATGTTTGTTGAGGAAAATGCGCATCTAAAAATAGCAATCGACGTGTTCGAGCATTTTGTCGAACACGCCCCCATTTATTTATTAACGAATTTATTCCATTTGGCTGGGACACACGGTATATAATAATACGCTAATATTAACTGACTTTTAAACATTTTATTTAAAAAATAACCAGCACATTTCATTGCTGCTTATCTTCTTAAATAATTTATTTAATCCTAATACTTTAGTGGTGAAAAAAATATCAGTGTACTAATTTTATTTTATCAATTCTGATAAAATATGCATTTGTTTTGTTGATACAGGAAAAATTAGTCCCTTTCCCATTATATTAAAGTAAACATGGGCCGCACTAGGCACTTTTCTTATGAAGAAAAGTGTTGAAGGTCCAAAAAGAACCAGAAAAAGAGGTAGTCCAAGAATTGTAATGAAAAAATCTGTCGTTATGAAAAAATCTTGACCCAAGTATCAGCACTAGAACCATAAGACGACACAGCAGAAGTACCTAGACAGTAGAATAGCCAGGAAAGTTCGGTTTGTACATACTGGACTCCAAAGTAACTGGAAAAACATTTTTTTTAGCTATAAAACCAAAATTAATTTGTTATTTATTTAATTATTCAATCCACGCAATACTTTGGGTACATCGAAGCATAGTGGTGGTGACATCAACGTATGGGGTACTAAAGAGTTTTAGAAAATTACACCGTTTAACTGTTTTTGTGATTTGAAGTAAAATGTAGTCTAATTTTTTTTTAACCACGTAATTTTTTCCAAAATATCTCATCAACGTATAATTAAGAACAAACTAACTACTTATATTCAGACTATTTCCATGTATAAATATCGTAAAAATGTGTTCAAATAAAATAAGGCTCATCACCACTCTTATTTTATTGCCCCCCGCTGTATACAGCTGAATAATTGAAAAAAAATCTTAATATTATTATTTTATGTAAGGCACTTTCGTTTGCATGAAGCCCATGTAACAAAAGTTATAATATCCATAATAAATTCTTATCAAATACTAATTTGTATTTAATAGTTTTCGGTGGCCATAAAACCGGCCGTTTATTACATAGACCAGTGGCTATGCACACATGCCACCATATGAAGAACCATCGAGGTAATAGGCACACAAATTAATTCAATACCTTTTTATTTACATTCAGAATTTATTCATAAAATAATAATGTTCAAAATAATATTCCTTATTGGTTGGAAAAGTTCTCGACCTCATTCAGAAAACAGAGATTTTTCTATATTTGTCAATATAGTTACCTTACAATTCAGTATATTTATGGTAAACCAAGTATGGTTCTAGCCTTGTAATACCATCAGTATAATGGGGTTTGTCCAACTATAAAATAATCATGTAGTATTTGAAGAAAATCTTCGTTCGGCGAGCGATTTCTTGAGGTTCGGGAAGACAATGTATTTGGAAGTATATGACGAGTGTAGACGCATTGTCATGGTGAAAGGGCATTTTCATGTTGATCCAGATGTTGACATTTGCCTGAATATCACATACAAAAAAGGTAAATACTTTGAATCAGAAGCATCACGATACACTGAGCCAGAAACAGAGAAAATAATCTCCTGCAATGAATACACGCATTTAGGAATCGAATTCGACAAAACAGGAGATGACAGTGGGATCACTGAAAAAATAACACAAGTTAAGAAAACTAAGCAAGAAGAATTCGCTAACAAAGCGAAATAATAACGCAAGAGGTCATCTAAATGGACTAATCTTGAGTCGAAATATTGACAAGCAACATAAATATAACATATACGAAACTTGTTAAAAGTCTATGTGGTTTAGAAACGAGAATCACAGAAAAAATAGAGCAGCGGTAATATCCAGAAGAATTAAAGAAAAATGGGAAATAATTAAAACATTTACAACCATCCCTGAAAACGAATTTATTGAATCTTGAATCCACATTTTTTAAATATGATGAACAATTTTACTCGCAAATTTACGGTGTAGCAATGGGTTCACCAATATCAGCCACTATTACTAATTTAGTTATGGAATATGTTGAAACAAAAGTTATTAATACCCTCGATTTTAAGCATTATTTTTATAAAAGATTGATTATATACTATGCATACCTAAAAATAAAATACAATACACCTTAAACAAATTCGAAACATTCCACAAAAAATTAAAATTTACTCACGAAGAAAAAAAAATTAAACAATACATTTTTTGGATATTAATATTACGTATGATAAGGACGACAACATCAAAACAAATTGGTATACAAAACCTATATGGTCTGGAAGATATCTCAGTTTTATAAAAGCCAAATAAATATAAAAAAAGTCTTATTAATTCTTTAATTCATAGAGCTATTAACTGATCCAAAAAATATACCACAACATATAAATAAAAAATAACACTAGAATATATTTAACTGAGGTAGCCGATACTTGATGGAAATTCATTTTAAATAAAAAACCAAGATTAATATCTAAATTTCCACTACATTGGAAATATAGTGGAAATTTAGATATTAATCTTGGTTTTTTATATAACACTAGAACATAACTATCCAAAAAATTCTATGAACCAGTTATTAAAGTAGAATATATAACCATAACAGCATAACAAATGAACCTAAAAATAAAAATTACATCCATTACCATACATACCAGAAATAGATAATGATATAAAAAAAATGTTTAAACCATATAATATAAACATAGTAGAAATTCCCAATAATATCACTAAACAAATATTTACAAAATTAAAACCACAAACACCCAAAATGGAACAAACAAATTTAATTTACAAAATCGATTGCTTAAATTGCCCAAGCTCATATATTGGCCAAACTAAACAATATTTAAAAAACAGAATAAATGAACATAAAAAAAAGAAACATTAGAATCCTAGATCAAACGTAACTGACCTTTTAAAACATGCCTTAGATAATAAACACAACTTTAATTTTAATAAAAAACAATATAAAAAAACAAATATAAAAGAAATGATTTATATATAAAAAAAACAAATAATACCATTAATTTCAGAAATGAGACTGATAATTTAAGTTGTGTATTTTTCAAAAATCTGCTGCAATATCCAAGTACGAACGAACGAATATTTTATTTAATAAATTAGGCAGCTGTTCATTAAACTGTAGCGCATCTTTCAATGATTACAAAAATATTTAATCATGTCATGTTAAGTGTCAACTTTGTTTTTTCAAAAACCCTGCTATCGGTTCAATTTACGAAACCGGTGTACACCACCCAATTCCTAAATTAAATCATATAGTAAAAAGACCTTTTTCCCCATTGCACCGGTAAGTAGGTACCTAATTGAAATAAAATGCAGTTGAATATACATGTTTTATTTTAACTAAACGTGGCTTCGGTAGAGTAAAAAAATAAACAAATTAAATATAAACTCTAAACAAGTAAAAAAACAAAAAACTAATTAAGGAACATTAGTTTTAACTTTTAAGGATTAAGAGCCGGTCGGTCTAAGCGGTACTTAAACAAAATTCGCAAATAAACTCTTCTTTTTCTTCAATACCGGCACACTCTTCATATGACCACCTACAACATGCCTGGCATCTAGCCCAACCTTCATTTGGTTTAGAATTAAAGTGACTGTCACTGCATTATAAACACAACTCCTTACTGTTTTCATCATCCGTGCTATCTTCTGAATCACTTGTGCTTGGTGATGGATTTCTCATTTGTATTTTTGGTTTATTTTCATTGCCGGAAAATAAATTCATAGTTGATTTTTCTACTGGCGTCTTTCTTTGGTTTACTGTTTCTGGTTTTTGCTTGCTTGTTCTCTGAATTTTTTCTTCTGTTATAGCAATACCTTCAGAAGTTGTTTTACTTGTTTCAGGAACAGGTGCTAGCTCATTTAGACTTTGATTAAGTTTCTCTGGAGTGATTTCTCCAAATACTTTTCTGAAATGAATCGTGACTAAAGACGAACAAGCAGAATCAACTTGCTGTGAAGCACCATTAGAAGAACTGGTGGGTTGATTGTGAAGTGAGATATCCTCTGTGTCAGCCTCAGGTTCGGCAGGTGGTTCTGAAGAGATATTACCATTCTCTGGACTTTCATGAACCTAAGGTGGTACGGCAGTTGATGGGGCAAATATGTGGTCCCCGAACCTATTACGGTTGACTGGCCAAATTTCAGCTCCTTTAAAGGCGTTTTCCGCAATACTGACAGTAGCCATATGCCATACTCAATAATTCGGACATGTTATAAACTGTTATCGGTCCAACGTGTGCTGGTAGCCATGAATCTTGCTCCTGGACGTAATAGTTTTGCATGGGTTTAAAAAAAATCAACATCTAACGGCTGTAAACGGTGGGCAGTATGACCAGGTAGTTGCAAAAGATGAATGGAACGCTGACGAACAAAAACTAGAGCTACAAGATTTTTGCTGTGTGTGGAATGACCATCTAGTAACAGAATTACTGGCTTATCTGGACTTGACTGAACCACATGGTGAAAATGTTTCAACCACATAAGGAAAAGGTCGCTATTTATGTATCCAGTGTCAGATATTTCAACGATACTTCCTGTTGGAGCTCCTCGTGCAAGTTCAGTGGTAAATCTCTTTCGTTTAAAGATAATTATAGGAGGAATATAAAGACCTGCGACGTTGCAGCAACAAACCATTGTGACGTTTGAACCTCTTTCCCCGCTAGCAATTCCACTCGCTTGGCGCTTATCTTTTTGAGTTACCACCTTTTGCATTTTTTTCTGGACTTTTTTCTGGACGTGTAGCCATGATTCATCAACGGTAACTATTGCATTTGCGGTAATATGGTGTTTGTCGACAAGTTGCTCTAAACTATCGAAAAATTGCATTACCTTTCCTTTTTCAAAGCCTCGTGCTCTAGCAGAGAAGTCGTGGCGGTCATTTGACAGATGTTGTATTCCACGTATAATTGTACACTATCCAGCTTCGCACTGCCATAAATAACTTTCAGGTATGTTATGAAACGTTTCTTTTATTCGTTACCAACATTCGAAACCTCTTAATGGAATACCCTTTATATATATATATATATATATATATATATATATATATATATATATATATATGTATATATATATATATATATATATATATATATATATATATATATATATATATATATATATATATATATATATATATATATATATATATATATATTGTTAGGTTATAATAAAAGAAGACAAAAAATATAAAGGTAAGAAATTTATTAAATGAATGAAAGTCAAAAATATGTCAACGTAAAAATAAACAAAAAATGGCATATTTTATGTCAAAAAATTAATTATTAAAGATATAGCTGAATTGTTCTGAAGATGTGGTTTTATAAAATAAAGCAAAACGTTAATAAAATAATAAAAAAATTATAATATTAATAATAATATTAAAATATATATATATATATATATATATATATATATATATATATATATATATATAATAATATATTATTATTATTATTCACGTATGGGCCCTGGTGGACGACGCGAAGTACAATTAGAGGCGTTTGTTGTTGTTAGCCTTCCTTTGCGCCCATACTAATTTCATTCTTTCGCTATGAGCTTTTTTCCTTTCGTGTCAGACCAAGTTGTTCCAGTCTTCCTACATTTTCTCTCTGGCCAACCTTCCAAACGTTAACCTTGTGTCTGAAACAGCCTCTATCCTGAATTTCACTTTGTGTAATATTTGCTGATCTTAGGTCCTCTTTAATTGCAGCAATCCATTTAATTATTTCTACTCTAGCTCTACTCCTATTTTCATAAAATTCGACTGTTTGTCTAGTTAACCTACTCGGATTCATTCATTTTATGTGTCCGTAAAACTTAAGTCTTCTTTTTCTCATATCGCTATGTATATCTGTGTATTGTTTGATTTCTTGGTTTTCTCGAAGTCGGTATGTTGTGCTATTTATTTGTTTGGGGCCTAGGATTTTTCTTACGATTTTTCTTTCCTTCTTTTCAATGTCCTCGAGGTCCCTCTTTCTATTCAAAATGAGCGTTTCTGCAGCATATAGACATTCTGGCTTAATAGTTATTAAGCCAGAACACAGTTGTGTTAATGTCTCAGTTTTGTGTTTTTAGATAGGCATTTCTTGTTGTAAATATTTTGTGTAAGTCTCAATGCCGTTTCCATTTTTTGACACCTACCCTTATTGACCGCTTTTTCTAACCCATATATCTCGATATCTCGAGAACGCTTTGAGTATTCTATGCTACTAAATCCCATCCAAACATTTAACTTTTCAGGATACTGTGTATGAACCTGCTCCATCCAGTGCCGATTAGTATCCCAGTATCTACAGTTGTGTATGTTAACATGACCATTTAAACAGAATGCTGCTTCATCCGTGAAAATATATATTTGAAACAAATTTGGATTGGTATTTATTTTTTCCATCATAACTTCGCAGAATTCAACTCTTTGATCAAAATCATCATCGCTTAATTCTTGTAGTAATTGTATTTTGTAATCTTTCTAAATCTAAATATTTTTTTATTATTAAAAAAAACCATACAATATTTACTATGTTGAATCCAGGAAAAAATGCCCTTTTAAAATTTAAAGCCTCATTTAACTCAGCCCCATTAAAAAAAAAGTCAAGTTAGTCATGGATTTCAAATAACCGACAAGAAAAAAAATATATACCCAAAAATTGGCAGATATTTCCGTTACGTATATTGTAACGATAGATCGTAAGGTTTTTTTTCATAGCTCGATGGTATTACTAGTCGCCTAGCAACAAATTGGTTACAAACAGGTCATGTCTGTTCCGAGTGCAATTATCGATGAGCGATGAGGGAGCGGCGACCATTGAAAAGCCAAACGCCGCTTTGAGGTTATGTGTCCGCGTTCTGCATGCAAAAATCTCCTGAACGAGCCATCCGACAGTGCGAACATCGTCCACGTAAAATCGATGAATAATTAATCGTCAATAATTATTTACAGTTAGAAATGCGTTACTGCTTGGATTTTCGTTTCGAGAAATCGACGACCAACAAACCATAGCTACGAAAGCTGATCAAATACTTTCCAATATAACAATGAATAATTGGATTTCAAATTTTCAAAGCCACTTTTTGTTTGTTCGATATAGTGTCCCGTAATTACAGTTAGCAAAGTCTTAATTATAATACACTCAAAATGTCACATACACTTAAACATCTATTTGTTAGACTTTTCAAAATAATTTAATATAACGAAATTCATTCTGGGTCAATATTTAATTTTGGTTTCCTACTCAACTTCCTGAGAAATGGAATGCGAATGTGGTGTCGTCATGGTAGTCTAAAGATGAATGTTTAATATTTCTGGAGGACAACCGTAAACATAGTTTAAGAAATTTATTGACGAAAATTGAAAATAAAATTATAACTTTAACACCCTGTATTTTGGTTACTATTAACTTTTGGACTGAGATAAGTTTTTTTAACTCGCAATATTTATATCCAAAAAATCTGCAGCTTTGCTGTGTACCATTAATTAGCGGACACCCTGTATAGTACAAACATCAATGGACCCAAGACTGAACCCTGCGGAACAAGTACTCCTCTATGAGAGAAAGACCCTGCCATCAGTATCTCTTATTAATAACTATTGTTTACGATTTAATTAGTTTTAAAGCATTGCTTCTTATGCCATAGTTACTCAATTTGGTATAAAATACTTCACGGTTAACACTATCAAAAGTTTTAGACAAATCAATCAATGCACATCGTCATCGTGGTTCTTTTAGCACTTAATATTGTATATTAGTTTTATAAGAGCATTTTTCAATAAATCAGGATGTGCACCACTGGAAAAACAGAGGTTCACAATAAAAGATAACGGTAAACTTGAAGAGATTTACCACTAAACACTTTTTTGAACTGCTCGACGCACGTTTCGCTAACCATGTTAGCATCATCAGGAGATGATTTAATAAATTATTTAATGAGATTAAATCATCTCCTGATAATGCTAACATGATTAGCGAAACGTGCGTCGAGCAGTTCAAAAAATTGTTTTGGCGTTTAGTGTTAAATCTCTTCAAGTTTAGTGCATCGCACCAAAGGTTCCAATAGAAGATACAGATAGATACAGATATATCGATATATATATATATATATATATATATATATATATATATATATATATATATATATATATATATATATATATATATATATATATATATATAGGCCTAGATACAACTCGAACAAAAAATATATTGTAACATTCTGAATTATACAGGTTGTTTATATTTCTATGTCAGACAGTGTACGCTTGCGATTAGAAAAAATTCGATGCACGATGTAACGGCATCGTGGCTTAAGGTTACGTCACTCGATAGATTGCAATAATTCGAAGCTATCAAACTCGAATATCATCGCATGACAGTTAAAGTTTATGGCCTCAGTTAAAATGATGTTATAACAACGTCTGTTCATCAGTCTAGACTTAATAAAAATTGATTGTTGCCCTTTTTGTTTTGCACTACATAGAGATTTTTATATACTCGCTGACAAAAAGCGTTTTTTGTTCTTTTCCATTAATAATTATGTATATTAGATCATGTTCTTTATTTTTGAACTGTGAATACAAGGGGATATTAAAAATCTTTAGGCTAGCTCCGAAAAAAAACAAGATGTTTTAAAAGTAAGACATAATATTTCATTACTTTAGTTATTTTAGTCAGAGACGTGTCAATACGCCGAGTGTTATTTGACGCGGGTTCCGAACCACGATCACCAACTAATTAGAGAATCATTATGCAATGGTCAACAATGACTGAGTGATGATGACCTTTCTAATCCCTCTCATTTTCTTTCACTACTCATCAGAAATTACACACCTGATTTTTGTAACATTGATGACAATGCCCTTTTGCATTTCATTTATGTAGTTATTAAAACACTCTTCACAGAAATGGTCTAGCACGTCCCATTTTCAAGTACCTGCTTCTCATTTAATCATGGCGTAATTGAAATTATTGGTACCTGACTTTGGAGTACAAACTGAGGAGTACTTTAGTATATAGTATTGCTGTTTTTGTGTATATGGGACAGCAGGGCAACAAAAAACATTAGGGTAAAAAAGATTGGCCTTATAGAACGTCTTTTAAAACTGGTACATCAAACATAATATATCCCCCCCCTTCTTAACCCAAAACTCCTTCATCTCATATTAAGCCTGGACTAATGAAAAACTTCAAAACCATGGACAAAGAAGATAATGGTTTCAAGTACCTACGAGAAATATTTACTCAATTAAGTGATGCAAAACTTAAACAAGGTATATTTATTGGACCTCAAATAAAGAAGCTTCTAGAGCTCCATCACGCTGGAACCCGCATTAAGGAATACTCGATTTTTTTTGCTTATTTTTGCCTACAAACCATGCTAATAAATGTAGTATAGTTCATTTTTTATAGTGTCAGTAATTATGCAGAAAAAATAATTGATATTGTTCAAGGTAGTATATATACATGGCTCTACATTCCATTAAGAATTGCAGCCGCTCGATTCTTTTGAGCTCTAGAAACTCATTTCTTGTGATAAGTTAGTCCACGTTCCTCTATTCTTGCCTTATTCTATCCTATTGTTTGTCCTTGCTTCTTGCGTTATTTTCTTCCACACATCTCGGTCCAGTATCTTTTTCCGCCATGCTTGTATTTCCAATTTCCTTATGTCTTCCCGCACCTGATCTTCCCACCTACATTTCGGTTTCCCTTTTCTTCTGTTAGTATCTGGTCTCCACATTGTAATTTCCTTTACTACTTTGTTGTCTTCCATTCTTCTTATATGACCAAACCAAATCTTCCCCTTTCAAAATGATTTTTATTTCAAAATTCATTAACCTTCTGTGTTCATATTCTGCAACTTTTCCTGTTCCAAGCTTGTTAAATTCATTATCTCCGCCCACATGGGTCATCACCGGTCTAATAGCTGCTTTATATATCTTCATTTTTGTATTTATACTTATGTTTTTGCTTTTCATAATGCTTTTCAATTTATAATAGGTACACTGTCCAGCGTGTACTCTGTGATCAATCTCTACGTTTCTGTCGCTTTTGCTATTTATTATTATTCCCAAATATTTAATGTTTTCCACTACTTCAAATTCGTATTTTTACTGATTTGGTTGTAACTCTTCTATTTTCTTTCCTTATTTCCATATATTTGCTTTTTTCTTGATTTATTGTGAGGTCTCTTTTCTTTGCTTCTTGTCCATTTTTTTGAATTGCTTCTTCCAGGCTTATTCTGTCTCTAGCTAGCACAGTAAGACCATCTGCGTATGCAACTGCTTATGTCGCTTTATTGATGACTGTTCCCGTGAAATTACACTCTTTGGTTACTGCATCCAGTGTTAATATAAACAATGTTCTTGATAGCCCAATGCTTTTTGATAAGCAAAAACTCGAGAAAGGATTTAATGGAATTTAAGAGTATAAATGGGAGAATTTCATAGATTAGATTAAAGAACGGTACAGCCAACATTACAATCATAACACCAACAGAGCAACGCACCAACAGAGATAGCAAATGAAGAACAGAAGGATGAGTTCTACGATAAAATAAGTAAGACTTGCGAAAATGTCATCCTTAAAAAAAAACGAAATCCGAAATCCATCGTCATCCTCGAAAAAAAATCATCCTTATGGGAGACTTCAATGCAAAGATGGGAAGGGAAGAATACTGGAGAGAAGTGGCCTGAAGAGAAACCTTGCATAACGACACAAACAATAATGGAACGAGTCTGGGAAATTTAGCAACAAAAACGGAAATGTTCATAGTTAGCACAAAATACCAACACAAAACGCAGCATAAAGTAACATGGTTAATCCCATGCAGAACGACAGGAAACCAGAAAGACCACATCCTCATAGACAAAAAATGATACAAGATGTAAGATCGTTCCGAGGAGCAGACGTGGGTACTGACTATATTCTAGTAATAGCGAAGCTTAGGTTAAGAATGGTAGGTGGAGTGAAGTTACAAACAAACAGAAGGAGATGGAACATTGAGATAACAGGTAAGGAGTCACTATACGAAGAAAAAGTCAGAAAACAACTAGCAGACAGTCCAGAAGACGAAAACATAGAAGTAGAATGGAGAAATATAAAAAGATGTATTGAGTACGCAGCAGATAAGATAATGGGAAAAATCCATAGAAGGAAGGAAGGAATGGTTTGACGAAGAATGTAGAGGAAGAGGGCTGCTAGATTGAAGTGGTTAAGAACAGGGAGTGATGTAGATTACGGGGCACATCAGGAAATTAGAAAAAAAACAGCACTAAACTAGTAAAAACTAAGAAAACTAGATGGATAGAGAAAATGATGGAGATAATAGAAAAAGATAATAAGAATAACATAAAATTATACAGATATATCAAAAGACATAATGCGAAAAGGAACCCAACAAACATAAGTAGCACCGAACGGGCGAATTATTTTAGGAAACAGATAACAGAACGGTGACGGAAAGAGAAAAGGCTGGGAACCTGGAAGGCTATATGGAAGAAAAAGAACTGGATATACCCACAGAAGAAGAATTTAACGATGTAATAACTCAACTTATATTAAATAAAGCAGGTGGATTAGATAATATGGTCAATGAGATGATAAGATACGGGGGAGAAGCCTTAGGAAGAATGATATTGAAACTGATAATATAAATCTGGAAGAAAGAAAAAATTCCTAATGAGTGGAAAAAAGGGATAATAATGCCAATTTATAAGAAGGGAGATCCAAAAGATTGTGCAAATTACAGGGGAATTACCTCACTTAGTGTTGTATATAAGATACTGACCATGATAATAAATAAGAGATCGATGAGGTATACGGAAGAAAAAATTGGAGACTGTCAATATGGCTTTAGGAGAGACAGATCTACCATTGACGCGGTACATATAGTAAAGCAAATAATCGAAAAATCTCAGGAATATGAAATGGAATTACAAATTGTGTATATTGATTTCAAACAAGCTTTCCATAGTTTGAAACGGGGACAAGTAATGAAAGGTATGACGGAATACCGGGCAAGCTAATAAAACATTATAGACAACTTTGTTTTATTTATACAATATTTCATTGCATTAACAACGACAGACAATATTTTATACCAGACAAATTTTGTTAAGCCACTGGTATGTGTGCAAATACGAAAAACAAACAGAATTGTCGCAAAATCCGACGACATTTTCAATTAAAAATTATTTTCGTGTGATTGGTAACGCGCTAGACATTGTGGGACCGGCAACCTTGAAATACGGAAGCGCAGTTTCGTGCAGCATGTGTCGAAAAAAAAAAGGTCCCCGACGGTCTCCAATTAGATATGCTAAATTATTTCGCTCAAGTTTGAGCAATTTGCATAGGCTAATGACTATTGTACAGCGGCACGTATACATAATTGTTAGGTAATCATGGTTATGTCACGATGACAAATATTCCAAAGGAGTTTCTAACTGAAATTGCTAGGTGAACACCGCAGACACGTTTTTACAAGGATGCATGGGCTTAACTTCTTGTTTAAATAAGAAAATAAATTAATCATGAGGTTTTATCTTATTGATTCTGGCTTAATATCGCAGGTCTACAAAATTCAATCTGTTTTTTTTGTCACACGAAAACGTCTGTCTAATTTAGATAGTACTATGACTGCCTAACAAGAATACCAGGTATGTAAATAGGAAACCGGAATTTTTGCGTGGAAAATATACGTTTATTATATGAAAATGATAAAAAATATTTTATTCGAAGTGTTACCCATCTCCAGCTATAGATTTTGCCCATCTGTCTGACAATTTGTCGATGCCTCACCAAAAAAACTGTTGCTTTTTTGAAGCAAATCAGTCATCGAGCCATTTTCATAAGAAGTGAAGCGCTGCTCAGCAAGTGCGTGTCCCATCGATACAAATAAGTAATAATCGGACGGAGCCAAGTCTGCTGAATAAGTCTCATGCGAAAATATTTCCTAAGTAATGTCTGAATGATTGTGGCGTGTTCATATATTGTTTCCTTTGTTTGGGTTTTTCGCCGATCTAAACTCAAAAAATATCTGTTCTTATGTACATGAAGAATCACTGGGTAAAAAACAAAAAACCAAACGGAGACAAATTTCTCAGTCATTCATTTTCTGTACTAAATTTGCCTAATGAATAAAATTTTATAAAATACAAAAATTTTCTAAAATAAATACAAACTTTTGAACGTTAACGTTTCGGGAGGTCTTCTCCTCCCGTTTTCAAAACGAATCTAAAAAATAAATTATATTAATTTCTATATATATTGAAAAGATATAAAGTAACTATATTTTGTGTATATGTCAATAATATATAAGTATAATATTTAAGTATACTATAATCGAATACTCATATATCTATAATCATATACCATCAATCGAATGAGAAGGAATGTGCGAATATCAGATGGAGTTTAAAAGGGGACTCTCATTTTTTGTTAATCCTATGTCCTTTTTCCTGCTAAGTGTCAATTGGTTTTTTAGATTTGTCTATTTTAAAGCCGATCCGAATATCGACCACTATCGACTTCGCTTAACAGTTATCTAGAACTGCAGTTTGACGCGATGTGATTGGCCCTTGTCTTTGATGTTTGTTTTTGTTATTGGCTCAGATTTGTTGATTGTTTTTTATAGTCAGTACAAGTACAAGTACAAATTGTCAAACTTTGCAAACTAGTCCCCTGTTTGATCTCTTCATTTGATTTGAATTTCTTCCCAGCTGGTTACTTGTTCATGTTTCGAAAGAAAAATATGTCGAAGAGAGCCAAGTTTTTCAAAAATGCTGTCACCTTTGCAATTGCTTAGCTATGTATGAAAAAAGAACCAGACTTTCATATATGTCCTCATATTTCCACATAGAGAGTTTATTTGATGGTAACAATATTTTTCAATATTTTCTGACTATAATTAAAGTTCTGTATATGATTCTCATGGGATGCAATATCTGGCCTTAAAACCGGTGCTTCAAGTGAGACTTTTCAGGAAACATTTTCACGAAACGCAGTTGTTTACGGGCAAGTGGATTGTTCCAGAAGTAAATAAAGTGTTTTCTGGAAACACAAATTCTGGGAGCTTCAGTCTTTCCTTCACAAATACAAAGTCGACTGAACAAATATTGATTAACGATTCGTTGCAGAGAATGTTTTTAATGACCGCTTCGGAAATAAAAACCAGGTTTATTCGGCACTCCCACCGTTTAATGATAATTGCGGCGCTGGTGCATATTTTTACCGTTTTATATATCTGCAACTAAGTCGGATCTGACTTTTATAAGATTGCTTTCCTGCTGCGATCGTCTGGACAATGCACTTTGTACGGCGATCGTCTCGCAGGTAAATTGTATGTTTTCTTGCGTCATTTCCATCTGCATGAAATCGATTACGAATACTTGGGGACAACGAAAAACAATTAATATTCGTCGATGAAATCAGGTCGAAGGAAAATGATGATGCATGAAAGTGTACAAAACTGCGTTATAGAAATAGTTTTATTCAAAAATGTAGAGCTTAATACTTAGCTTAATTTTCGGACTTTTGTTAGTACTTTTGAAAAAAATAATTTATACTTAATCTTTGAAGTAATGTCCCTCATTTTCTATACACTTTCGCCATTGTCGAAACCCAGATCAAACAAAAAACTTGGTGGTTTCGATGTGATAAAACCATTGACGTTTTTTTGCACTTCATCAGGAGATGTGAAGCAGCTATCAACTAAATCATGTTGCAGGGATCGAAAGAGATGACAATCCGAAGTGGGCAAGTCTGGAGAATGCGCGGGGTGGAATCAAACCTCCCAATTCCGCTCGGTGATCGTTTCCAGGGATCTTTTTTCGTGCGTTGTCCTGAAGCTAAACAATTTCCCTTCTTCCCTTGCCAGTATAAAGTTTTTTTTCCTCCAGGGCGTCATTAAAACGAATAAGTTGCTGTTGATAACAGTCAACACTGACTAGAGCAAATCATAATGCACGACGTCCAACTGGTCCTACTATATATATACATAGAATTTTTTTGGGGTCGATATTTAGTTTTGTGATACTAATTGAAGACACGAGTGGATGAAGGTGCTATGTAACATTTTTTTTTAGTACTTTTTTCCTTGGTTGAAAGTGTTCCCCAGTTTTCCCTTGGCACCATTAAATCACCTAGATTTATAACAACAGTGCTAACGTAACAATAAATGAAGGGGGTGTATTACGTTTTTTTTAATATTCCGAAAATATAATATATTGAGAATATACTGGCAAGAGGAAAAATAAAAATATAAAATATTTACGGAGTTATTGCACCATATCGCTAGCCAGGTACAGCAATCCATTTATTGGCCTCTGAGATGCGCAAACGAAAGAGTGAATGTATATCACTGTCTAATAGAGACGGAGAACGCGAACGCGAAGAGTTCCGCGAATGTACAGTACTTAACCGATGTTAACACGACGAATGTACTGCTTCGAATAAGCTCTGAGGCGTTAGGCTACTGTGCATCCAAGCCTTAGAGGCTCAGCTGTAAATATCGGCAGGCTATACAATTACAATATGATCTTATCTATTGCCGGGGTATATTGGTCATTTTGCTGGCCATTCGTGGTTATTATGAATATCCTTGACTATTTCTCAAGGATATTGATATTTCCAATATTTCTAGTAGGTCTAATTTTTTACTTTTTTTTTCTGAATATAATAATTTAAAATTCTGATTCGAATCGAGTCTGCAGTCCACGAAAAGTAGAGACCATGAAGAGTAGATAATGATTAATGGCTAATTAAAGATTATTATTATTATTATGTCACACCATTTTTTTTCTGTTGATACGAGGGTCGTTTAATAAGTCTTTAGAAAGATACAGAAAAACAAATTATTTTAAGTAGATTTTTTTTATTTTTCCACATAATCTCCTTTTATCTCTATACACTTTTCCAAGCGTTTCTCCAACTTGTTTAAGCCGTCTAAAAAGTAAAATTTCGGAAGGTCCTCAAAATAGGCATCTGTTTGGGCAATGATCTTCTTGTTCGATCTGAACCGTTGTCCCCTAAGCCATTTTTTTTAAATTCGGAACTAAAAAAATCCCTGGGGGCCAAATCCGGTGAATACGATGGATGTTGTAATAATTCCATGATTTTGCCCATTGAAACTACAAGTGTGCAGCCGTGCATTGTCTGGATGGGAGAGGATCTTTTTCTATTTCCTTTTTGAGGACGATTTTTCTTGATTTCTTTGCTCAACCGGTGCAATGCTACGCATAATACTCTCCAGTTATTGTTTTTCCCTTTTCCAAGTAATCGGTGTAGATGATTCCACATTCATGACAAAAAACTGTGGCCATAACCTTACTGGCCGATTTCACTGTCTTCGCCTTCTTCGGAACCCGTTCACCTTCAAAAACCCAGTGTTTTGATTGTTCCTTTGTCTCCGGAGTGTAGTAGTGTATCTATGTTTTGTTCACAGTTATGTATTGATGCAGAAACTCATCAGGATTGCGACGAAAAAGCGCCAATATAACCTCAGAGTCGACCACGCGATTGCGTTTCTCTCCCATCTTGCCTAAATTTTTTTCACACTCAATTTTTCGTGCAAAATTGAAAACACTATACTTTGCGATAAGCCTGTGGCCGTCCCGAACGATGTTCATCTTTTGTGGATGCACGGCCATGTTTAAACTCATTTACCGAATTATAAACAGTTGCAAATACAGGATCAGACGTGTCATGAACTTCATCCAACCCAGCTTTGATCTCTTTCGGTGTTAAACCTTTTAAATATATGTGTTTAATCACCACTCAGAACTCACTTTTTCCATTTTTTTAAATAAACAAAAGTGTCTTGCTTCAATCGACAATAAAAACAAAACCATGTGATGAATATAACTGAGACTTTGACAGGTATATGGTGGACTAATGATGCTTACTAACAAGAAACCATTTAAGTAATGTCTGAATGATTGTGGCCTGTTCATATATTTTTTCTCCTTTATTTGGGTTTTTCGCCACTGTCTAAAACTCAAAAAATATCAAAAATACCTGTTCTTATTTAAAGATAGAATCACTGGGTAAAAACAAAAAAGCAAACGGAGACAAATTTCTCAGTTATTCTTTTTTGAAAATGTTATAAAAAAAATGTACAAACTTTTAACGTTAACGTTTCGGAGGGTAATCTCCCCCCGTTTTCAAAACTGAACTAAAAAATAAATTATATTAATTTGTAATATATAAAGTAACGAGTGAAAGTAAATATATTTTTTTGTATGTCAACGATACTTACATTGACAACAATGGATTTTCATGACAGTGACATACTACCAAAAAAAAAAAAAAAAAAATATATATATATATATATATATATATATATATATATATATATATATATATATATATATATATATATAGGTGATTGTTTATTGTACTGATTGTGTATTCAAATATTTAAATGTTTTTAATTGTATTCTTTAGAATCGGGAACCATATTGAATTTAAATCTACCGAAGGCATAGCAATACAGTTATTTTTATTTAAATTAATTATAGCGGTTTCTTTTAATCTTCTGTATTTTGTTACCGATTCTTTTAATACCGTTTTGGAATTATTCCAATTGATTTTATGACCCGATTCCCATGCGTGTTGACAAATTCTAGATTTATTAAAATCGCCCTTTCTAAGAAGGTTTTTATGCTTTTTTACTCTAACATCTAACGGTCTAGATGTCTCACCTATATAGAATTTGCCACATTCTTAGGGCAAATGTTTTTTTTAAATCATTAATAAAATAATTTGTCTCCGTTTGGTTTTTTGTTTTTACCCAGTGATTCTTTCTTTAAATAGGAACAGGTATTTTTGATATTTTTTGAGTTTTAGACAGTGGCGAAAAACCCAAATAAAGGAGAAAAAATATAAGAAACCATTTCCTATACTACGAGCACCACCTCTTAAATTGTCTAAGGACTTATTGAACGCTCATTGTATTAATGAACAGTTTAAAAGTATATATCAAATCTGGTTCACCTAACACAGTAACATTCGTACAAATCCCCTTGTTAGTTCCCTCAGAGAATAATATTGGTCTAATTAGCCACGGACTTTTCAAGCTTCTGAATGGCACAACCTGATTACAAAATACATCCCTATCTACCTTTTGTAACTGGATTTTTCCTCTGGACTTTAATTTTTCAGAATGTTTTTGAAATGTTCAGTCCTAATCAAGGTAACTAATTGTTTGAAAAAGACATGTTTTCGTAAAATTAAGGCTAATGAAAGGTTTTAATTTTTAGTTTTTATTAAAGGTTGTTAATTAAAAAAATACCCCCTTTATACAGGGTGTTTTCAAAGTTGAGTCATTTATTTTAACAGGTTGTATAAAAAAGTTTTTATAAAAGATTTTTATACAATTTATATAAAAGTTGCAAAATAAAGAAGTTGTTAACAGTTACAAAATTGGAAAACATTTTGATATTCTCGACCACTACGTTGTAAACACATAAAGTATTTGTTTAATCCTGATATTGGGTATGACTAGTTTTTTATATTCTTGTACGATATTTCTTTTGAGTGCGATGTTCGATTTGACCAGTGATAATAATACTTTCTGCGATTAAAATGTCACACTTTTATGAAAACAATGAACTAGTGGACCTAATATTAACTTACGGTGAGTGCCAACAAAATGCAACAAATTTTGTACGAGGAAAGGTTTCCTTTAAGAAATCATCCGGCTTCCCGGATGTTTGTAAATTTAGTTACAAGACATCGCAATACAGGGTGCTTAAAGAGATTGAAAAAGACATTTTAGAAATTGTCGAGAACGAGCCTACAACGAGCACTAGGTCTATAGCAAGTCAAGTTGAAGTTGGTCATAGTAAAGGGTGGAAGACTATACGACAAGAACACTTTTATCCCTATCATTATCAACGGATACAAGCGTTACAACCCGAAGATTATCATAGAAAAGTTGAATTTTGTCAGTGGCTTTTACATCATTACAACAGAAATTAAAATTTTACCAAATTTATTTTGGCTACCGACGAGGTCACATTTACAAGAAATGGGGTAAATAATTTCCACAACAACCATGTTTGGGCAGTAGAAAATCCACATAATGTAAAAAGAACCCATTTTCAGCACAGATTTTCAGTAAATATTTGGGCTGGCATAGTAAATGGTCTGCTTATTGGCTCTTTCTTTCTTCCAGGTCGACTGACAGTTGAAAATGATTTAGACTTTCTTCAAAACAATCTACCACAATTATATCAAGATGTTCCTTTAAATGTTAGACAGAATATGTGGTTTCTACAAGATGGAGCTCCGCCAGATTTTGGGCGAGAAGTTCACGAACAATAATGAATTTCCTATCAGATGGATAGGGCGCAATGGACGCATTTCTTGGCCAGCACGCTCCCCGGATTCAACGCTCTGGGATTTTATTCCGTGGGACTATTTAATAAAGTTAGTTTATCACAATGGAGAAGTAAATATTGTGGGAAAACTACAACAGCGCATTGAAAACGCTTGTGATATTATTGGTGGAGACTGGGATTTTATTTTTGACGCATGTAGTAGCGTATGGATATGCCGAACAAGATTTTGTGCTAACCGAACAAATGGTGACGATTTTGAACAATTTTTGTAACATGCAACATTTTTGTTTTTGTTATTCCTGCAACTTTCATATAAATAATTTTTGCTGAATTGACTTCTCTTTGCGAGTTCCGACAACGCAGTGGTCGAGAATATCAAAAAGTCAGGTCTGTTTTCAAATTTTGTAACTGGTAATAACTTCTTTATTTTACAACTTTTATAGGAATGATTTTTGGTAAAATTAGTTATTTTTACGAGTACTACAGGGTGTTTTCAGAATCGATATATATATATATATATATATATATATATATATATATATATATATATATATATATATATATATATATATATATATTCAAGACTCACCAACAGAATTCTTACATACATACAAGGAGTCAAGTCAACAGTACCATGGATCGCATAAGCCAGAGTTGATCTGGGAAAGGTACAAATGGGTACGACGGAGATTGAGGATAAAAGAACGTACAGAAACAAAATACATTTGTAGAACGTTGCATCAGAGAGCGAAGTTTCAAGGAGATCGGGAACAAAATGGACGGAGAGAAATAGAATCTACTGCGAAAGGATGAGAGAGGTGTGGAGGATCAGAAAGAACCTAATAATACATATATATATATATATATATATATATATATATATATATATATATATATATATATATATATATATATATATATATATATATATATGTGTGTGTGTGTGTGTGTGTTCACTAGATATGTTTCTGACTTTATAATCTTCATCAGTCCGGCTAAAAGAGAATCTTTTTTTTTTAAAGGTGGCTCCCCCAACCTTCGTTGAATAAGAAGAGATAGAAAGAAGAAGAACTACAAAAAATATCCCACAGACACATATAAATAACACAATATTAATTCGAATGAATTATATGTCGATATGTTTAAATAAAATAATACATATCGTTTTGTGCAAATTGCGTACAGTTATTGAAATGCACACACGACATTCGTTGTTATTCTTCGCTAACCTGAGTATGTTTACGGTTTCGAACAGTATATATAGCCGCTCTTGAATATTTATGGGAAAATTTTAATTATAGTGACATTTAAAAACAATTAAACACAAACGCCATTCTAATTTTGTACTTTTAGATTGACGTAATCTATTGTAGACGTTTGGTGTTGAATTGTAGTGTTTTGTTGAATCATTTAAATTTGTTTTGTCGCCTTGGATTATAGATTCATTAGTTTACTCCTAGTAACAAGGTAAAGGCCTTGTAGAAATTGATATTAATAAGAATGGAGCCTATACTAATAAGTCTATAGGTAATATTCAACCACCAGTTTGGCTATAGATCCCAACGTGCACCAAATCAAACAAATTCAGTGTATTTGCAACTCCCAAGAGTGGTGGTTAATAATTCTTAATTTAACATAACTCTATGTTTAAACGATTTCAAGTTAGTGTCATATTTTTTTGTGTGGTAAACTTGTACAGTTTCGAGCAAAATAAAAAGCATTTCAGGCATGTACTGCTTTTCTTATTTAATCAAAAGAAAAACGCGAGTGAAAGCCGTCGTATATTTGTGGAAACTTATGGTGACAATATCAGGACGCAAGATGCTTGTAGGTGTTGGTTTGGACAATTCAAAAGTGGTGACTTCGACTTGAAAGACAAAGAACGCCCAGGTCAGCCGAAAAGATTTGAAAATGCCGAATTGCAAGCATTGTTGGTACTCTTGCCCCACCCGCCGTACTCACCAGACTTGGCCCCCTCCGACTACCACTTGTTTCTATCGATGCCTCACGCCCTTTCCATGAAACACTTCAACAATTAAGGAGATGTCGAAAAATAGCGCTTTATAACTGGACTACCTCAAAAGATGTACGGTTTTTTGGGAGGACATCCACATATTGCCAGAGAGATGTGAAAAATGTGGAGCTAGCCATGGCGCATTCTTTGAATAAACCATTTTTTACCTTTCTGCCAAATTAAACGTGTTTATTTTTTAAGAAAAAATTACGAATTATTTATTAACCACCACTAAAGCCTTCCTAGACAATAATCTGCTTTACAAAAACCGAAAAATTCTTCTACGAAACTATTTCACCATCCTCAAGGACCGATATTACCTTGTCCAATATCAAGATAAAAGTCCTTATACGACCAGTACTGGAGTTGCGTAAGGTGGCGTTTTTGCACCAATTCACAGCATCGCATACACTGTAGATTTTCCCACTTCCCAATATGTCACTACAGCGACATATTCTCACGATGTCAGCACTATATTTCATCGACACTAATTGCTTTTCAATGATTGCAGACGAACCTTTCACTCATTATAAACTTTTTGTTAAAAAGTGTCGCCTGAATATTTTGCAGTGGATTTTTTTTTTACTTTAATACTGAAGAAAGAATTTTTATTTGTCGGAGTAAAAAGTTGAAGGTGGGTTAAATCTGCGAGGGGTGAATTATAATCCGATATTTATAAACAAAAAGAAAATAATAATAATAATAATAATTTAGTTACACTCCAGACTAATATACAATTTTCTTGACGAAATGGCGAAGGAGCATATATTAAATTTCACTTAAATTGTTTACTGAAAATTTAAAAAATAGGAGATTTATTCGAATGGAAGCACAGGTTGCAGGAGGTCAATAGCTCCGACGTCGAAGTCGAATCGATTATCTTGAAAATGGAAAAACAATAACAGGGGCATATTACGCATCATTACCTGACCGTCCCAGACTTCAGTGAGCGCCATGGCAAAAATTCACGAATTGGTATTCGAATTGATTGAACACCCACCGTATTCACCATATCTGGCCCGCAGCGGCTTTTTTTTTCTCTTTCCTAGACTCAAAGTTTCGGTCGGAGAACAGATATTTTCATCGAATGAGGAGACGATTTCGTAAACGATTATTTTGCAGAACAAGATCTCTGGAACAAGATCTGCAGAACAAGATCTCAATTCTGTATAGAATTACAAGGAGACTCTGTTGAGAAATTAAAGTGAATTTAAAAAAAAAATGTTTCTGGGTTAGGCTGGAAACTACTACACTACCCTCGTACTACCGTTCTTTATTTATACGAATTTCAGTCCCTTCAGTCCTGTTTAAGTGTTATTTTGGCTTTCTTTAGATTAATCACAAAAAAGCACATCTACAGAAATTCGACACAAAAAAGATTAAGGAATCCAACATAACGGAGGAATGGGAAAAGGAACAAGCAGATACATGGAGAAAATTACACAAAAAGCACAGGAACTGATTCCATTGAAAAAGAACACAAAACACCCTTGGTGGGACTCGGAATGCGAAAGTGCATTGCAGCGACGCAATCTCCAGAAAGTCAACAGCTTTTTGACGTGACTAGAAAACACAGCGCAAAGGTTATCAGGCAAACTAAGAGAAAGTACATGAAGGAACAACTAGATTCTATAGAGGAGAATTTCCGCAAATATAACACGAGAGATTTTCTAGGACTTTTGCAAAAGAAATCCGTGGATACACACCACAAAATATTTGCTTCAGAAAGCGGAATGGGAGATTAGCGCTAACCAATCAGAAAAATTGTCAGGAGCTGGCACACTATTTCTCTGATCTCCTCAATTGCCCTGAACGCGACACAAGATTCACCAAGGAAAATTGTATCCATACCCACCCAGAATCACCAACACAGGAAGAAATCCACAGGCACATACGCAAACTAAAGAATAACAGGTCATCCGGTGAAGATGGTATCACCGCAGAACTATTGAAAAACCTCGGACCAAATTCACTGCAAGAACTTACGCAAATTATCACGAACATTTGGCAAACAGAAAAATTACCAGATGATTGGAAATGTGCTCTTATCCACCCGCTGCACAAAAAGGGAGACCGAGCAGATGTGAACAACTGCAGAGGAATCTCCCTACTACAAGTCACTTACAAAATCCTCTCAGCATGCCTTCTCCAGAGAACACAAGAACAATTAGAACACAAAATTGGCGAGTACCAGGCAGGCTTTCGCCCTGGTCGCTTATGCCCTGAACAAATATTTAACCTAACAACTATACTGAAATATAAAGCTATCAGACACTGACTGACACAACCTCTAAAGTAAAATTTATGGGAAAATTTCCGAACCCTTCCTGATTAAAACTGGAGTACGCCAAGGAGATGGGTTATCCCCACTCCTCTTCAACCTGGTCCTGGACAGAGTCTTAAGGGAATGGGAAAAATAACTAAAAAATCAAGGACACTGGAAACCAATACGACTCGGACGTTCCAAAAACAACATAGAAATATCATGCCTGGCTATCGCGGACAACGCATACTCGCAAATAATGAAAAAAGAGCAACCAAACAGATCGAAGTCCTCAAGCAATATGCAGAGAAAGTTCACTCACTTCAAATACCTGGGCGAGATCCTCAAAGTCACAGGAGGAGAGAAGATAGCACATAATAATCGATTACACAAGATGAAGAGGGCATACGGCAAGACACACAATATCTACAATAAGAAATGCCTATCCACACACGCAAAAATAAGACACTACAACATAGTAATCAAACTTATTAGATATACTGTTCATCAAGCACCATATTCACCAGATATACCACCGTGTGACTTTTTCCGAATATAAAATATTCCGAATATTTTGACTTCAAAATAGAGAAGAGTCATAATTTCCACGTAAAAAAGGTACCCTTGGTCAATATCGATATCTCACGCCGTTTGCGAGATATTCGTGTTCGAATATTCCATTGCACATCTTGTCGACGGTTAAAAAATATGCAATTCACAAAGTGTGCCTTGAATGTTGTGTACTATTACGTCTCGATGACACCTCTCATTGTCATGTCTGAATGATTGTGGCGTGTTCATATATTTTTTTCTTTGTTTGGGTTTTTCGCCACGATCTAAAACTCAAAAAATATCAAAATATCTGTTCTTCTGTAAATTAATGTTTTGTGTATGTCAATGTAAGTATCATTGACATTACACAAAAAATATATTTACTTTGTATCTTTTATAATGTATAGAAATTAATATACTTTATTTTTAGGTTCGTTTTGAAAACGGGAGGAGAATACTTCCCGAAACGTTAACGTTAAAAGTTTGTACATTTTTTTAGAAACATTTTTATATTTTTAAAATTTTGTTCGTGAGGCAAACTTATTACAAAAAAGAATCACGGAGAAATTTGCCTCCGTTTGGTTTTTTTGTTTTTACCCAGTGATTCTTCATTTACATAAGAAGAGATATTTTGATATTTTTTGAGTTTTAGATCGTGGCGAAAAAAAACCCAAATAAATAAAAAATAACTGTCATTATCTCCTATCTCTCCTATTAAATATGTAAAAACTGTTTCGAAGACTGGTAAAAACATTGGAATAAGTATACTTCAGTGAGAGGGGACGATGTCGAAATAGATAAAATAAATTTGGATGTTTAAATAAATTCTTTGTGATTTATGTAAAAAACCACCTTACTTTTCGATCATTGTAATACGTCAAAGACTGTCCCGCCAATCTACAATAAAAAACTGTTTTCGATAAGGTTGGCGCCGCCAGTTCAAACTAGTTTTAAGTAAATAAAAATATTTATATATTCACCGAAAAAGGCTAAACTATTTTTCGATCAACGGACCAAGGAAAAAAAAATAACGTCATTCTTTTTAAATAAATTTAAAAAAATATATGTAGCAAAATTCTTTACATTAGTAACCTGAATAGGCGAAACGGTACGCCTTTCAGTTAAATTACAGTTTAGTGGTCATTCCATTGTTGTTGTTTGGTTCTACACGATTTCATATCTGGGCAGGACTCATTGACCTTTAGTTTCACGATTTGTACTGTGCACCTACTTTCGACGTTTTGCAAAACGGCCCCTTCATCCAACCCAAAAGGTTTCTGCATTAGGTTCGCCTCGCTTACATTTTTGATTTCTTCAAGGTCGTCGTTGAGCAATTTCACTCATTGTTCTCATTGGCATTTTAATTTAGCGTCGCGGGAGTGTTGCTATACGGTGTGACTGCTATGTTTTATAATTAATACTATTATGTTAAACAAGTATTCGATATTTGATTGTTATGATGTTAATATACAAAAAAATTAAGAAGTGTTGTCAAAAGTCTATATATGTCAATACTCCTCTAGTTGTCAATAAACTTAAACAGATTTACCAATGAAAAGCAAATCACTTGTTTTTAATTTGAGCGTTTCACTAATTATGTTAGCATCATCAGGAGATGATTCAAACTAACAGTTCTTTCAAATTGAGTGTTTTTTTTTATTCTTTCTAGAAAAATGTTTTTAGAAAATTACGAGATATTTACGGTTTGCACAACCGTCCATCTGAAAGTACTGTCAATCGAATTGTTAAAAATTTACAAGAAACTGATTCAGTGAAAGATAAAAGAAGAGCAATATACAGGGTGTCCCATAACTTATTCGCATAGAGCAACTGCTGATAGTAATAAAATAAGGGGATTCAGTCAATAAATGTTTTGGAAAATCTTAGTCATTAAAAAGATACAGGTGTTGAAAGTGAAACTAAATTTTCGAATAATTGGGATAATTTAAAAACGGTTGAAAATATCAGGTTCAAAATCAGGGTAGTTGGGTTTTCAAGGCCGACAAGTCCGAATTTGGTACTAGATTTAGCCTAGTTCCTAGATGGTGCTTGCTACCTACTTTGAGAGGAATTAACTTTTTTTTACCCTATAAAGCTGGGAATATTTTGACTGCGAGTCATAATTTCCACGTAAAAAAGGTACCCTTGGTCAATGTCGATATCTCACGCCGTTTGCGAGATATTCGTGTTCGAATATTCCATTGAACATCTTGTCTGAAAAATATGCAATTCACAAAGTGTGTCTTGAATGTTGTGTACAAATTATTACGTCTCGATGACAACTGTCATTGTATTCTATCTCTCCTATTAAACGTATGTGGAAACAAATTTCTCCAATCTTGAGTTGGTATTAAATAATTTGTAAAATTGCCCAGATTTAATCAGTTTCCTAACCGTGATTTAGGGGATATGCTCTGCGTTTACATAAAGCGTACATGCGTACATACAAGTAAATTCCAATAGTCGCGCTACAGTTAGAAGGTATAAAGAGCTCTACCCAACCAGAATCATCCCAGATCGAATAATTTTCAAAAAATGTTCAATCAGTTAGGCGAAACAAGTTCATTTTATTACAACAATCCTGGTGGACGACCGAAACGCGTAACGGTAGAACAAGAAGAGGTCATTTTGGAAACTCATAAATTAACAAAAGTTTAATATGGAATTTATCCACACTTTCCTCTGCTATTCTTATGGAGTTCATCTATTTTTTTTCAAAAAATAACAATAAGCACAATAATATATTTATCTGGAATATAGGTTATCTTATGTAAAGTTAAATTATTATTATTAATTGTATAGTAGGTGTAGTTGTTAGTACTTCTTATTTTTTTCTTAAAAGTAAGTAAAGTTAAAAGTAAGTAAGAAAAATTCTGAACTAAGCACTAGGAGTTTGGAAGCATGTACAGAAATTAGCAAATCTACCGTTTCAAGAGTTTTCCATGAAGAAAAATTGTGTTCCTACCATTTTTCACCTGTTCAAAATTTATTGCCATAAGATTTGCCGATAGATCAGAGTTTTGTCAAAATCTACCACATAAAAAAACGAAGACCCCCATGTTCCTGAAAAAGATATTGTTTACTGCCGAGGCAACTTTTACTAGACGCGGAAGTTTTAACTGTCGAAATATGGTTATGGCTTCTGTATTTTGGGATGCACATGGGATATCGTTCATCGATTATCTCGAAAAAAAAATTCATTATTGCGTTATTGGTGCGTTTAAAGGACGAAATCGCAAAACAAAAAAGTTGCTGTTTCACCAAGAAAATGCAATATCACAAATGCAACGTTGGTAACGATGGCTATATTGCATGAATTGCGGCTATATTTCGAATTGCTTCCACACCCACTGTGGGACTACTTCGTGTTCTCAAACCTCAAAAAAATTCTCGCTGGAAAGAAATTTCGCTCCAGTGAAGACAAATATTTAGAAGACAAATAGAAATCGTTTTAGAACAAAGGTGTAGAAATGTTAGAAAATCGTTGAAATGATTGTATCGCTCTTCAAGGAGAATATATTAATGAATAAAGTCGAAATTTGCAAAAGCATGTTTTATTTGTCAGACCGGGACCTTATTGACCGATGTGTTGTTAATCTTAACCTAAAGAATAAAAAAAACTAAAGTTAGAAAAAGGATCAAGTGGGCGATTGATCGTGTAAAAAAAAAAATAGCGACTACGAAAGAGAATGTAAAAAATATCAGTTGAATTTTAATAAGGCAAAATCTTCGTCGTATTGTTTCTTATGGCACGGATTGAATGCAAGTCCAAATATTTGCATATGTTGTTTTCGGCGACGAGTTTTATTATATTTGATATGCTCGCCAGTTTCGTAAGCTATGCGACCGAGAACAGCTCGCTCAAGCGTAGAAAATTCCGATCTCTGGCATATATCTTGTAAATTGTTCGAGGCATAGTCATTGAACATATTTTTTATTTAGAAACACGCGTACTTGGGTTAATTTTTCGACTATAACTTTACTGCGTAACGCAAATCACTGCTTTGAAGACTCGCAATGGACGTATCGCCAACCATGATAGCACCATCAAGACTAATAAAACAAAATATGCACTCAGTGTGAAAATTTTAGACACAGTGAAAAAATTGGTTTATTTCAGACTGTTCATAATAACACCATTTTTTTCATCTTAAGTTATCTAATCCTACAAATTCCATTATCATTTCAGCACCAAAAATTCGTCTGAACTCTCTTTTTTCAAATACTTCAAGCAACTGTTCTGTTTTCTTTGTGAGAATCCAGGTTTCGTACTCATAAGCGACTATATATATATATATATATATATATATATATATATATATATATATATATATATATATATATATATATATATATATATATATATATAATATCGCTTAAACTGTGATACCTACTCCCATTTGCCCTCCTTTCCTTTCTGAGAAAGGATAAAAGAAAAAACTAGCAGGTCTATTCAAATTGAAGTGTTTTGGTTGAAAAAAATTATTTTCTTTCACTGGTTAGTCTACAACATGACCTTTTCACCTTTGTACTGAGTATTCAATGCTGGTTTCATTTTCAAGTTGCTTCTTACCATATTTCCCGACATTTTTAATACTCCTTGGATACTTCTCACTCTTGTTTGCACTTTAGCTTCCTCAAAAATTGCTTTTGAAGTCTAGCAGGAAGAAACTCGACACAAATCTCAGAATGAATATTTTTTCTTTCCTTGACAGAACAGGTGGTGTTCCTATCCTAAACAATGCGTTTCGTATGTCTCGCCAAACCGAATCAACAAGGCAACCGATGAAAAACTTCGTCTTAGTCGGCGTCCTATGTCCCTCCAACTCATCGCGTCTGCGTGTATAGTGCGTTTCAAGATATATCGTTGACCGATTGGCTGCAATAACTTCTTAGCAACCCCTGCCGTAACGAAACCCGGCAAAGTTGCAAGAATTGTAAACAGGGCCGGGCCTAATAAAATAAGAGGTAAAGAGATAAAATTCATTTTATACCTGGTTTAGTAGTTTCGAAATATTTTAGTTTAGTTTGCATTATTTTCTTAAACAGTGCAGTTTTATCATTTCGATCGTATTTTTTGTTATTCCAAACCTTCTAAAAATGTGATGAGGAAAAATGCAATGTTAGAGCAGCAAACATTTCTCCAACTCTAAGTGCAAGAGCTGCAACATGAATTAGGAAGGTTGTAGATAGTATTCCCAAAGAAAGTTGGATAAATTCGATTAACCATGTTATTAAAATAGAAGATTCCTATGTATCTTTTACTAATAATATAGAACCCCTTATTATTAATGTAGAGCAAGATGAAAGTGAGAGCGAAATCGAATTAAACGTTAAATAGATTTAATAATTAATAAAAAATAATTGAATTTAAGTTATAATTTTTAGTGTACTAATAGATAAATTTATTTATTTATTTATTTTATTGTACTAATAAATTCAAAATACACAAACCAATAAACAATGTTTTAGTTATATAGAATAATAATAATAATAATAATAATAAATGTATTTATTACTCAATCAAATATTAAAGGATAGGGCGAAGTCTAGCTCAACGAGCCACTCATACTCAACCCGTATCCAAAAACCAATTACAATACATAATACTAACTTACATAATGTATATAAACATAAACTAATATTCTGTAGGTCAAAAATTCAAATAATAACAACCTATATACGAAACTAAAACATAGAAACAAAACAAGTAATACCAAATAACAAATAACAAAGAAAACAACTAAAAAGATTCATCAATGAAAAAAAAATGAAGATAATCATAAAATAACATACAAGGCTCTATCTCTGCGCTGATGGCAGATATTCCCTAAATTTAAATCTGATGTGCTTTCTGTAGAACATTAAGTGACATCTCAAATCTCTACTTAGAGAGTTAAACAATTTAGTAGCATTGTAGCTGAAAGAATGATGAAACATGGCTGTGTTATAGCGTGGAACCACAAGAAGGGCACTGTGACGAAGGTAAGAATCATGCATAATTCGGCGAAAATCCAATCTACTCCTAAGGCAAAGTGGAGAGGACGCAATCATTAATCGTTCAATACTCGATAGTAAGCTATATCTAAATAAAGAGTCCATCCTTAGCCACACCAAATCTGCATGTAAATCGAAGGTGTAAATTAAGAAAACCAACGGACCCAATACGGTTCCTTGAGGTACACATACAATAATAATCTCACAACATCGGAAAAACTGAAATGGATTAAGTCACAAAGTATGAAAATCCTGCATTTGATCTGAAATATCAATCGAAACTCTAGAAAGTGGAAGTGTTACCTTTTTTTTATATCCACCGAAGGCCGAATAAGCAAGACCTTTTCCAGAAACCTGGAAATTCTTGGTGTTTCAAAATCGATCACTACCGTAAGGCAACGCGCAGTTCTTTTGCATTATTATAATAATAATAATTTAACTATATTTCATTTTTGCCAAAATTATTCAGAAGTTAAACCATTCCGGCCTGGTGCCTTTTAACAAACCAGGAATATTTTTATTGAGATTTATTGGCAACGAAATATCTTGAAACGGACTATAACAAAAAAATTAACCGTCTTTCTTTTTCTGAAAAACACTTTTTTTCCCCATAATGAATCACGCATTTTTAATTTTTTTCGATCCATATCTAATGATAAAAGTGTAGAATTAAGAAATCTTAAATAAACAAGTGTGTCTTAACACATTTTGACGCCCTAAAGAAAGTAAATATTTAATAATGTCTTTTTCCCTTTTCTGATATTTTTAGTTGTATTGGAAACGAATAAACACACTGCAAGATAGGAATAAAACTTAATTACTTTTAAATATTTTGAAATTTCGATGGTGTGGCTAATATTTTGACACTAAGTGTACATACACATCGCTAATACATTCATAAAAATGGTTTCAAATGAGAACTCTTGCATTACATAAACGAATTTGATATTTTTCCAAACTCCGGTTTGGAAAAACGCCCGAAAATAGATCGGTCGTGCATCAGGCCGCATTAGTGACGGCAGAAATGTCAGAAATTCATCATATTTCACGTATCGTCAAGCGAAAACCGCAATTTCATTTGATTGCTGCGCTGAAAGAAAATTATTAATCTATATCCCGTTTACATAACCGGTCAACATTTAAATATCGATCATAAAAATGAATCTGGATTAAACAAAAATAAGTTGCTGGTATCAAATTGATTTCCACTAAAAATAATCTTTACGGACTTTTTCTGCATTCTTCTTTATTTCGGTATGCTGTCCTTGGGTGGGTTTTTAAAGTGGGAGGGCGTAGAAAGACATTGCTGCTGAAGATTTTTTTTGCTTTCCCCTTCCTCCTCTTTACTTTTCGTGCTAACGAAACCCTATACAGGACCCCTATACGAAACCCTATATATGTGTTTTAATCAAGTTCAAAGTCGAAAAGACAAACAAGTATTCGCAAGGCGAACGAAATACGCGACGCGAGACATATCAAGCGCTCCGTACCCGTCAAATTAGCGTTTAAAACTAATCACCGATACGCTCGGTCGCAGGGAATCTACGTCCAAATCGCATGTTTTAGAAAACAGTTAAACCCTCAAATTCTGGCAACCAACAAAACATGTAACGCCAACGACGAGAGAAGTTGATGTGGCATACGGTCCAAACGATGTAAAAAATGTGGCGAGAGGATGGAATTTTTATCCGCATTATTTGGTGTGATTTGGTCGACAGACGTTCTTCTACATTTGGAGATTTTAATTTTTAATAATTTTTATAATTTTTAATAATTTTTTTAAAGAAACTGAACGGAAATAAAATATGGTATTTTGCTCTGAAAAATTGTTTACTGTGATAAATGCTAGATGGGCGGTGCCCAAACGCCCTCCCTCACCATATCATCAGCGCAGGGCAAAAACTATGTAGCTTTTCCACTATTTTTCTTGAAAATATATCAACGGTTAGCTTTAAAATAATCTGTATCATATGTAACGTAGGACGTGTAAAAATTAACTAAACAAGTGAAGAAATGAGCTTTCTAACAAGACATTGCCGCTAGTTATGACCATTAGAGTTAAGCAGTATCTTAAAATCTATAGATTGGACCTCGTATCGAGAGAAATTTCTAATGATGCACCAAACGAATCGATTCAAGATGGGTCCACATGAAGTGAACCGTTGGAGGCTTCTATACTGGATCTACAAGTCAAGGTAAGAGTGCAACGTACAACCAAAAAAAAAATCAAGGTCCTTGAGACAATATTATCTAAGAGTTTATGGCTGACGGTGCCGAAATGGTCGACTTATGTAACCGCCGGTGCAATGAACTTGCAAGGGCAATTAGAATAGTCGGAGTTACGTCAGCTGGGTCCTTTGCAGTCTAGGAAGGCGGAAGGTCGACGGCGGGCACAGTGGGTGGGAGCGAGACGGAGATACGTCGCCGCGATATTCGGGCATCGGCGAGGTCACAGGTCCCATCCGAAACGATCGAAAATATTTTAATTGCCGAGAAAAACGGTTACGCAACAGTTTGGGTCGGTATCGATTGCTTTTTGCGATTGTTTTGCTTTCGCGACGATGGCTTTTAGAGCGTTCAACTCTCCGACGACTTTTCTTTGTTTTTCAGACGAACTTGTAACATTTACAGTGCCAGACTTGTAAGAGTTATTTTTAAAGCGTAAATAACACTTATGTAACCTTCAAATTACCGTAAAACTCGATTATAACGTACCTCTAGATATGTCAATACGTTATATCATCGATTCTGAGCCTGGGGGTCGCGTTCGGGAATATGGGGGGTCACAATGTGTTCAGAAAATGCGACCCATATAAGAAAATTAAATTTTATCAGCTACTAACAACATAATAAAATAAACTTAAATAAGCTAATAGCCAAAGTTGTTTGAAATAATTTAATGCGACGATTGATTTTGTGTTTCACTTAAAAGTTTTTCTATACGTGGATCATCATTGCAGCAAATTATTTTCCAGTGATAATAGACGATTTATATACCTAGTTTTTAATACCTCCATAGACGAGAAGCTTTTTTCACACAAGTAAGAAGTAGCGAAGGGGTTCAATGTTTTCAAACCGTTACTAGGCTTTCGTATTCACATCGTCGTACAAACCAAAACTTATCTGAATATTCAGTTAAAAATTCTAGTTCTAGAGTTTTGTCGTCCGGATTTTCAATAAGTTGGTTGTGAATCTCAATATGAAACATTTTCATCATTTTTTTTCCTTTATTTGGGTTTTTCGCCACTATCTAAAACTCAAAAAATATCAAAAATACCTGTTCTTATGTAAAGAATCACTGGATAAAAACAAAAAACCAAACTGAGATTGATACCAATACCCAGCGAGTGCTTCTTCTGCACGTATTCCACAACGCAAAAATATTAATAAGGCAAATGCAACGGCAAAAGACTTGGACGAGGAACTACAGAAAGCATTGCGCGGGACACAAGACGAAGATACAAATTTTGCCTTATCTATTGTTCCCTCACTGCAGTCTCTTACCGTAGAAGAAAAACTGGATGCTAAAATTAATATTCTACATATCTAAACATTTTTAGGGACATAAGAAAAGCAAAGCGTCGTCAGTATTCGACTCAAGCATTGTATAACGAAAATATAGTAGAGCAATCGTTGACATCTCTTCCTACACCACGTCCACGTAGTGGGGCAAATGTTCACGAGTTTCAACCTACTGATTATTCACGTTATGCACCTCCAGCAGGAAATTTGCAGGACATTCACATTTCACCAAGATGTTCTAATGAAACAGCGCAGTCATACTGTTCAAATTTTACAGATGAATCGGAAATATTACATTTGTAAAGAAAAGAAATATTCATTTCAAATTATTAACGAACTAATTATTATTATTATGTTTTTATTAGTTTTAATACAAAATGAGTATTTAAAAATTATTGTTTTTCTTACCTTAACGTCTCACTCAACCTTTCCACAACAGTTATAGCACGTCTAAGATTGGAATCTTCCTTCATTATTGATGGTCCAATGAATGTTAAAAAAAATGTGAAAGTTCACTGAAACTCGTTATGCTCATTCTATAATAAGCGAAGAACTTTTTGGGATACTCTAGTAGTTTAGAATGAAACGTGTAAAACTTTCATTGCACCAATCTATCACTAATCACTAATAAAATTTATTTAAATATTTAAATAAACTTGAATCTAACGTATTTATAACATATTTTAGCTTCATAAGCCTATTATTTAATTCTAAGAATATAATAGCAATGAAGTCCAATCAGAGCAAAATTCAACAATATAATTAATTCACAAATATAATTGTTTATGTTGTAACTAATATTACTTTACAGGTACATAGATAAGAATAAATAAATTATATATATATATATATATATATATATATATATATATATATATATATATATATATATATATATATATATATATATATATATCCCCTCTTTCTCCAATCTATATATTTCATTTTCAAAAATAAATTCTTTAAATAAATTCGTGGAGCTCCTATGGGCTCCCCTCTTTCTCCGGTCATAGCCAATATTTTTATGGAACATTTTGAAACTCAAGCCATTAACACCAGTCCGTTGAAACCAATATGTAGATGATTCTTCGTCATTTGGCCGCACGGACCACAATCTTTAAATATGTTCCTTTCGCATTTGAACAGTATACACCCCAGGTCCAATTTACAATGGAGACTGAAAACAATTCTGCTCTCCCTTTTCTTGACTAATATCAATTAAATTCGGTAGTTGACTGATATCAAATTAAATTCTATAGTGAAAACTTTAGTCACGAGATCACTAAGATTGTCGGATAGGGAACATAGGCAAACAGAACTTAATTCATTAGAAACGGCACTAATTCAAAACGGCTATGACATGCGTCAAATAAAAAGGCATATTAATAAAATTCAGGCAACTGGTCATACCAACCAATCTACTAAAAAGTTGTCCCAAATTCCCAAAGTGCTCCTGTCATACATCAAGGGACTTACTGATAAAATTTGCCACGTATTCAGATCCCGTAATATCGAAATGATATTTACAACAGAAAGAAATATATCCAGTTTCCTCAGACCAGTGAAAGATATATTCCACAAGAGTCACATGGTGTCTATGAGATTCCTTGTTTTGGCTTTTCCTAATCATATATCGGTCAAACTAATAGACGTATCCAAAATCGCTTATACGAGCATTCTCTCGCTATCCGAAAATCTGATCCCTCCTCCAACATCATCTTCAAACGGGTCACAAAATAGATTTCGACAAGGCCAAAGTAATCGCACCTATATATTCCAACAAACCCCGCATAATTCGTGAAGCAATTGAGATCAAAAAACGTCCAGACTGCTTCTTAGAGTTCAAAATGCATCGAAACCACTTATTTCCAAATTGCCCATCCGAAACCCTTCTACTCAAACGTCCATCTCCGGTCTCACTCCCACCCCTCAACCGAGCGCTCCACCTACAACCTCACCTATTAATACAGAGGTCGCTCCATCCACGTTCTTTTCTGCTTATGAAATCTGGGCAGTAGGCAGATTGAGGCCTCGGAGTGAATCAACTAGATTCTCTTGAAAATGGCTTCAAAGTGGAAGCCGAAACGTCGAGATTTTATAAATCTAAAACGGGTTTCTACCTGAGAACCTAGTAATTAAAAATATATATAAATTGGAAAATTAAAAGTTTTCACTTCTATCGTCAGGTCATAAGCACATCCACATTTTTTTTCTTTGCTGTTTCACCAGATGTAGACAGATTTTGTTTTGTCACAAGTTTGTACATTTTATTTAATATTATTACCGCACTATTATTAATTTATTTAATACCGAATGAGAGAAGAAATCGTAGTATTTAACACTGTGTGAGAGAAGAAATCGCAGTACTTGTTTTCGTAAAAACGTAACTAACAATGAAACTCGTTCCTTTGTTTTTATTACCAAAGTGTATAGCTTGTACGAACCTGCCTAAGCGCGCTGGGAACGAATGATCCATCTCGTATGCGCGGATGAGTAACGCGAGGTGCGCGGGCGGTCATTTTACAAGTACATGGCACAGGTTCGAACTGGTACAAATAATATAAGAACAAGAGGTTACCCAGGTCTTGTAGTTCGATATTTGTGACTGCGTGCGAAATTTCGGTATAAGTGTAACGGTCCATTCACACATACATCCATCATTGACGATTCGTCATTTAATACAAAGACAAATAGATGATTCGTTTGTTTTCACGATTCGTAAGTGTGTGACATATTTGAATGAGGCGGTTGCAACGTTATTTACTTCACTTGTTGGCTAATTGGAGGGTCGTGACACTAAAAAGGTTGAGAAACGATGCTCTTAAGTGACTAAGGTTCTTCCCGTTTACGATTATTCAATTGTCCGTCCGGTCTAACTGCTATAGGGATGCAAAAACTACCCTTTTCTATGGCAAAAAGGTAGTTTTTCCTGAATGCCAAGAATAGTCATACCAACTTAAAAAACAAATTGTTGTATCGATACGTAAAGCACCCGAATATTTAAAACAAATGTCAACTTACTTTTTGATAATAGATCTGTTCAGTTTTGAAGCTTGTTATTTCAACGAAGTACGAAAGGTATTCATTAACTAGCGGAAGCAATAAACGACGGCAAATAACAAACTAACAAGAACAATTATATTTGTTCGTTAATAAGCAGGTTACGAAAATTAGTTCTAGAAAGATCGTACAGCCGCAAATAATAAAATTTCATATCCTAATGCCGTTAATAATACGTTGCTGACAAACACGCGAACCTCGTTAGGTTCCCTGATCTCAACCGGATATCAAAACCTAGACATAACGTGATGTAACGTGGCTGAAATCTTTAAGAAAAATTTTCCACGAGTTTTATTTTGTAAATGAAAAATTTTCCTATATAAGGAGTTCTCCAATAAGAGTGTCAGAACTTTGAAACGTAATAGCGGCAACGCTGTTTGAAACGTAAATGTCACTCATAAGGTATGTCCACAATTGTAGAACTTTTGGTCGTCAATGCATCTGTTGAAGGGTTAGACGCATGCGGTGTTGAACGAGACTCGCGCTTTGCACACGAAGAGACGGAAATATAACGCACCGACTCCCATCGATGTTGGCTAGCTTACGCTTTCGCTTTCAACTTTTTAATATAATCTGTAAGTTTTTGCAATAGTTTACAAATTTTAGGGCCAGGCGAAATCACAGCAAAAATGCTGAAATATATGGGAGAAATGACAAAAGAAGAATTTATGTCACATAATCTGTAAGTTTTTGCAATAGTTTACAAATTTTAGGGCCAGGCGAAATCACAGCAAAAATGCTGAGATATATGGGAGAAATGACAAAAGAAGAATTTATGTCACTACTAAACGATATCATAATAGGAAAGAAACTACCAACAGATTGGAATGTGGGTATAATATTGCACTTGTTTCAAAATAGAGATATCAAAGAATGTAAAAACTATAGAGGGATCAAATTAACAAGTTTACCCGAAAAAAATATTTCCCAAAATAATAGAATGTAAGCTGAAAGAAAAATTAGAAGTAACATTAGAGGAACAACAGCATGGTTTTAGAAAGGGCAGAACCACACAAGATATAAACTTGAAGAGATTTACCACTAAACACCAAATCTTTTTTTTTTGAACTGCTCGACGCACGTTTCGCTAACTATGTTAGCATCATCAGGAGTTGATTTAATCTAATTCTAAAATTAAATTATGTAATATTTATATGAAAATCCCTACCTAACGAAGCGTGTAAAAATCATTAACCGTGAAATGTACTAAGTCTTACATTAATTATTGAAAATGTGGACTGAACGGGATAGGCCCTTTATCTCGGTTTATGATTTCTTATATTTTTCTATTTTAATGCTTTCATATGCATCCAAAGCCCTATTATTATTAACACTTTTAATTAGTCTTAAATTACTAATATCTATACTGTGGTCGTGTTCGATTGAATATTGGACAACACAAGATTTTTCATTTCCCCCATATCTAATGGGGGCAATATGTTCTTTATATCTTGTCAATATGGATCTTTTTGTTTGCCCAATATACCTTCGATCACAGTCTTGACAACTAATTTAAATAAATTCCCGACTTTTCATGTTGCTCTCCTTTATCCTTTAGATTACCCAGCATTTCTCTTAATTTATTATATGGTTTATACACAACCTTAATGTCCACCTTTTCAAAATTTTGTCTAGCCCTCTTATTAATTAGACATCAATTTTTTTGTGCTCTGATCCTTTTGAAAAGTCGAAGATTCCTTCAATAATTTTCTGAACTAATTAATTTATCTACAATGTTCTTATTATAACCATTCACTTCAGATACCTCCCTAATTAATTTTAATTCTTTGTTGTAATTATCTTTATTTAAAGGGAAGCTAGTTAAAATTTTATGGTAAATAGATTAATTAATTTTATTAGTGTATTCAAGGGCATTTCTGATGACTGCAATTTCAATTGTAAGATACCACCAATTGTAAGAAATTACCATGAAAGGATTTAGGAAGCAATAAGGAAGTAGCCAGGGTGGGAAAGGAAGAGGAGTGGTGGAACAGAGCTTGGAGAGTGGGAGGCCAATTTCTTGTAGATTAATAGGTAGAGTTCGACCAGAGCTACGAAGACGAGAATCCAGAATGGGGGGAGATAGTTGGTGCTATATATTCTGTATTTCAGAGGTTCAGTTCCTTTAAGGCAATGGATAGGGCTTAGTAGTGATAGGGTTTGTGTTTACCAGGTATAACTATTAATAATTCTTAACGTTTTTAAGAGATGGCGTTGGAACGGGTCGCTGGGATGGATCGGTACAAAGTCTAATCTCTTATGTCATTTTGTTGCTGCGACAGAACGATTTCGAGTAAGCGTCATATATTTTTTCGTGTGGTAAACATGTCGAGTTTCAAATCAAATAAAAAGCATTTGCTGCACGTATTGCTTTTCTTGTTCAATCAAAAGAAAAACCCATGTGAAAGCCGTCGTATATTTGTGGAAACTTACGGTGACAATGTTTCAATGCAAGACGCTTATGAGCGCTGGTTTAAAAGATTCAAAAGTGGTGATTTGGATTTGAATGGAGAAAAACGCCCAGGTCAACTAAAAAAAATCAAGATGCCGAATTGCAAGCGTTGTTGGACGAAGGCGATATGCAAACTAAAAAACAAGTGAAAAACAAGAATAACAAACTAAACAACACTACAAAAAGAAACAAATCACATAAAAGACATTTTAATAAAAAACGATTTCCCAAAAAATTTTATAGATAAATCGTGTAAAAATGTTGATACTAGTCAAAACAGACAAGTTACTAATAACAATAATAATAACTCTCAAACAATTAACCTCACAATTCCTTATATCCGCGGTATTTCTGACACAATTAAAAGAGTAGGAAATACATACAACATAAGAACGACATTTAAAACAAAAAATACTCTTAGATATCTGTTAACAAAGACTAAACCAAACAATACAACAAACAATACAACAAATAATACAACAAAATACCAAAAATGTGGTTTATAAAATTCCTTGCGAATGTGGCAAATTCTATATAGGTGAGACATCTAAACCGTTAGATGTTAGAGTAAAAGAGCATAAAAACCTTCTTAGAAAGGGCGATTTTAATAAATCTAGAATTTGTCAACACGCATGCCAATCGGGTCATAAAATCAATTGGAATAATTCCAAAACGGTATTAAAAGAATCGGTAACAAAATACAGAAGATTAAAAGAAACCTCTATAATTAATTTAAATAAAAATAACTGTATTGCTATGCCTTCGGTAGATTTAAATTCAATATGGTTCCCGATTCTTAAGAATACAATTAAACACATTTAAATATTTGAATACACAATCAGTACAATAAACAATCACACAGTAAATATTACTTATATATATATATATATATATATATATATATATATATATATATATATATATATATATATATATATATATATATATATATATATATATATATATATATATATATGTATATATATATATATATATATATATATATATATATATATATATATATATATATATATATATGTATATATATATATATATATATATATATATATATATATATATATATATATATATATATATATATATATATATATTTTTGTAGTATGTAAGTATCGTTGACATACACAAAAAAATATATTTACTTTCACTCATTACTTGATATATTACAAATGAATATAATTTATTTTTTAGTTTAGTTTTGAAAACGGGGGGAGAGGACTCCCCGAAACGTTAACATTAAAAGTTTGTAAATTTTTTTATAACATTTTTATATCTTTAAAATTTTGTTCGTTAGGCAAATTTATTACAAAAAAAAGAATCACTGAGAAATTTGTCTCCGTTTGGTTTTTTGTTTTTACCCAGTGATTTTTTCTTTACATAAGAACAGGTATTTTTGATATTTTTTGAGTTTTAGATAGGGGCGAAAAAACCAAATAAAGGAAAAAAATAGGTTAGATGTTGATCACCGAATCATTTGTGATCGTCTACATGTCATGGGAAAGATCCAGAAGGCAGGAAAATGAGCGCCACATCAGCTGAACGACAGACAGATGATAAATCAAAAAACTGGACCTAAGACGCGAGACCAAATCGTTTTGGAACGAAGACAATGTTGTGCATTTGGAGAGATCAGAAGAGTGTCGTGTGTGGAAGATGTACGGTTTTTCTGGTAGGACATCCACAAATTGCCAAAGAGATGGGAAAATGTGTAGCTAGCGGTGGCACTTACTTTGAATAGACCATCTTTTACCTTTCTCCCAAATTAAACGTATTTTTTTAAGAAAAACTTAAGAATTATTATTCGCCACACCTAGTAACGCACTTGAGTCTCGAATTTTGAATGATATCAATCCTTTGTAGCTTTGATTTCATGAGCTGACATATAGGTTGTGCAACCATAATCATAGGTCCTATCATGGCCACATAAAAGTGTAAAAGCGTACGATAGTTACATCCCCACTTTGGGTAGAAAATCCACTTGAGTGCAGAAACGTCTTGTACAAGACCAGACATGTTGTTGTCACATATTCCCGTCGTTGTAAATTTCTCTAAACGAAAGAATGTTAAAAGACACCTGTACCGGCTTTTCGTCCACAAATTACATAAGAGAAAAGCCAACAAAAAGCAGCGTCTTCGGACAGCAATTATCTCGAGACTCGTACAGCAACATCAGAAAGTATAACCGCTAATTTTCTTCGCGTGTTACACGACGTGCCCCGTTATATAAATAAAAATGGTTCACGTTTAAATTACCGGTAATTTTATTGCAATTAGAATTTGGCCATAATAGACTTGTCGACACGGAAGCTCAGAAAAAAAAGTCGGGTTAATTTTTTTCCTTCAAGAACTCCCAGCCAGTCTTGATATCACGATATGTCTAGATACTTGATATCCGTATGAGATGAAACTTGTAACTATGATGTAAGAAGCGTGTTATTAGAGGTATAGGATATTAATTTTTTGTATTCTACGCACATCATAAGGTAACGGGACTAATTTAGTAAAACGCGAACTGCGAATTTGTCCATCAACTTAATTTTTGACCACTACTAGCTTCGTGCAAAAGTATTACCGCGTCTTAGTTCGATCCAGCATAATGATGCCTAAAATACATGAATTGACTGGGCCGGAATGTAGCCAGATCATACTGTTAAGCCAACAAGGATTTTCGCAAGTCGTAGTTGCGAAAAAAAAAATGTTCGAGATGTGCTGTTCACACCACCTTAAAGAGGTATAAGGAGACGAGGTACTACGAAAATAAAGAGAAAGCAGGAAGAAAACGGCGTACAAGTTGAAGAACCGATCGGTATTTAGAGCGACTCGCTTTACAAGATCGACGCAAATTATCTCGGGATTTAAGTAGCGCTAGGGACAGTAAGAAGACGTCTCAAAGAAGCAGATTTATACGGGAGAGTAGCTAGATGAAAACCTTACCTGACGGAAGCCCATAAGAAAAACCGGCCTCCGTGGGCGAAGCTCAGAACACGACTTTGGGCTTGGGAAGATGATCCTGATTCGTGCAGTACTTGTACGAAGGGGCTCCAGCAATTCAGAACTAGACATTTTGATCTAAATGATGCAGAATATCCATGGCAGCCAAAAATAAAGTGGGCGATAGAAATACTGCTAGGGGGAGAAATATCAGGCGAACTCAATGTGAAGGGAGGACTCAGGCTGGGTGACTCATTATCCACAACGCTTTTTAACATAGTTCTGGAAATTATTTTGAGAAAGAGTAAAATAAGAACAGAAGATTTAATTCACAACAACAAACACTAATGTTTAGCATATGCTGATGATTTAATTTTGATGGCAAGAACAAAAAAACAACTAGAAAAAAGTTTAAACTGTTGGAAGAAAAACCAGAATTACTCATTCAAAAAAAATGGAGCAGGTAGAATATTTGGAAGTGACATGTATGAGAAAAAGAATCGGAGAAAGCGAAATAAAAAAATGAATATCCAGGGGTAGTAAAGCAGCAGGAATGATGACAAAGACATTAAGAGTAAATACTATATCTAGAACAGCTAAAATAAGAATATATCAAAAGATAATAAGATCATCAGTTATATGTGAAATTTGGACAGTAAACAGACTGGAAGACAGATGGGCAAGGAAAATCTTGAGAAGAATTTAAAGGGGTTAAAAATAAGTAACCCTGAATGGAGAAGGTGGATCAATAATGAACTACTAGAAATGTACAGCCGACCGATAATGTGGCTAGAATGCCTCGAGAAAGATAGGTCAAGAGAGCCTTATTGAGAGGAGAAGATACAGGGAGAACAGCAAGACCTCGGAAAAAATTGTTAGATGCTGTCAAAGAAGGTATCACAAAGGTCGGCGTACAGAACTGGCAAGAAGAAGCTCTTGACAGAGAGAAATGGAAGAGGAAAATGAAGAAAATTGAAGCCAAGAGCTGAGATACTAGATGCTTACGGTTATTCTATTTCACTCAACATATGAAATCATTACAACAAATGATTTACTTGGTTCTTTTCTGAATTGGGATGATGCTTGCAATAAGATAAAATTTTATGAAAGAACTATCCATATTGAACGATTGTGTATCTACAGGTATGAGGACAAAAATGGCTGCCGCAAACGACCTATGAAGTGCTTGAAGACGCATATAAAACAAATAAGTATGCTGGTATAGTGCAAGTTTTAGGTAAAAATGAGAATAGTGCTGTAAAAGTTACCAAAGCCAAGATTTTTAATTACTTCGGAGATAAAGAAAAAAATAATTAAAAAATCTTCAATATTAAGGGGGTATTCTAGTGTAGAGGCATGAATTTGAGGTGTTTATTCTGGCGCTATAAATAAAAAAACAAAAAATATTTGTACTATCCATTTTTTAATGGTAAGGCAATTTTTTTTTATTAATATCTTTCTTTTTGGTTCTCTGCAGGTCTTTAAAAATGTAACTGGTGAATTATCTTATTATAATGTACCAATATGCCAAGTTTCACTTCATTCTGAACAGTAATTCTATAACCGACAGTACTACCTTATCGCGCCAAAAATCAAAGTCATGATCTACAAAATCTTCGTTAGATCAGTAGTTCTACACGGTTTCCAAACGTACTATAGGTTTCTCGATCGCACCTCGATCAAGAAACTCCAAACATTCTAGAACAAGGCATTGCGTGTGGCCCTAGACGCACCTTGGTTCGTAAGAAATAATCAAATCCATCGAGAGGCCGATGTGCCTCCGATCACAAACTTCCATCAAACAACACTCGCGAAGCTGAAACTCACAGCTCCGCGAAGTAGCAATCCACTGCTACGAGAATTCCGGCATCGAGACCCGGGTTACGAAACCATCTCGTTTCCCGACTCGAGTAAGTCTAACCTTCTTTTCCGCGACCGGTCAGATAATCGGCGTTTCTGCCAATGTCGGCCCGGAGTCTGCAACTATGCGCAGCGTCGGCCCGGCATCGCCAGAAATTAGCACACAAATACCGATGACTTCATCGGTTTTCAAATTAACCACCTGAAGTCCACCTGAACTTCATTGAAAATCCGCACACAGAACAGTCGGACCTCCGTCCTCCGGGACCATACACTCCGACATTTCATGGGTCAACTAGAGACCCCCAAAAATCTTAGAAACCCCATCGTGGGTCAAAATAGTATCAAATAAGTAAGGGCCAAAAGGCTAACTTAAAAACCAGGCTAACAAAATAGAAATAGTACTACCTTAAGGGAGAATATACGGAAGAATAAAGTAATTTTTTCAACTACAAGCTTGTTTTATCATTTTCGCTCCGCGAACTTTTCAATTAGTCCAGTATTATGATTATTTTGGAAATCATTCTCATAGCAACATTAATAAAAATTTTCGGATAAAGATATAATACGTCTCTATGGTACCGCACCATTTCTTTTTTCGTATTTTTTTCTCTCAACTCATAACAAAATAACGAAAAATAAAATGACGGTCCTTTGTGGCCGTTCAATAACATAAAATAGAGGCCATCAGACGATCACAATGGGGGCATGCCCCAAAATAAACAACAAACAGCCAATCATATAACGAGATAAGGGGCAACGATTGTATTATACATAGTGATTGACAATATCGGGAAAGGATCCAACGAGTCCAACGAATGCAGAAGGAAACATTGAGTTTTTTTTGACGGATATGTGATTCTTGAAAGTTCATATTTTAATTAGTTTAAAATGAATTTTAAAGAGGAAAAAGGAAAGAGGAATATATATATATATATATATATATATATATATATATATATATATATATATATATATATATATATATATATATATATAGCAGAAGTGATCCTTTTACATAAAAAAGGAGCACAGGAAGATTTAAAGAACTACCGTCCAATAAGCCTCCTATCAGTAATGTGCAAAGTTTTCACTAAGATAATTTCTAAAAGAATATTACAGAAACTGAATCACGTACAAGCAGGATTCAGAAGTGGATTCAGCACAATGGATCACATCCAGGTTGTACAGCACGTCATAGAAAGGCACAACGAATACACCATGCCACTGTGTTTGGCTTTTATCAACTACGAAAAAGCATTTGATTCCATCTCAAAGCATGCGATAATGGATGCACTGCTTAGCCAAGGTGTAGAGAGAGCCTATGTAAACCTATTAGAATCGATATATGATACAGCCACAATTCATCTTGATGATTTTGAAGTGGAAATTAATATAGAGCGAGGTGTACGGCAGGGTGTCGCAATATCGCCTATTCTTTTCTCGGCTGGCCTTGAAGAAGTATTCCGTAAACTGGATTGGGAACAGGATGGTGTAAAGATCAATGGTGCAAACTTAAACCATCTTAGATTTGCAGATGATATTATTCTCATTTCACAAGATCCAGAGAAGCTGCAAAGACGAATACAAGAACTGCAAAGGGCTGGCGAACCATTTGCCTTGAAAATAAACCTGAAAAAAGTCAGGTTATGTTCAATAACTTCGCTCAGGACAGAAGATTTTCAGTTTTAGGAAGGGATTTAGAGATTGTGGACAACTTTATATATCTTGGGCAAAGGATTTCAATGGAGGGGACTACCGCCCGGGAGGTGGAACGGCGTGTTAAATGTGGCTGGCAGGCATTTGGTAGGCCCAATATAGTGTTTAATAGCAAACTCCCACTTTGCCTGAAAAGAAAAGTCTTCGATCAGTGCGTTCTACCCGTTATGACATACGGAACTGAAACCTGGACATTCACATAGCAATCAATTCAAAAACTTCGGCTGGCACAGAGGGAAATGGAAAGATGTATGCTTGGCATTACAAGATGAGACAGAAAGTCCTGCGCATGGATCAGGGCACAAACAAAAGTCTGTGACATCATTGGAAGAGTAAAACAATTGAAATGAAGATGGGCAGGCCATATAGCGAGGCGATGGGATGGCAGATGGACCAAGGCAATCCTGGAGTGGATACCGCTTGATCGCAAACGTCCACGAAGAGGACCGAAAGCACTATGGATTGATGACATCGTTAAGTATATTGGACCCGAGTGGCAGAGGAAAACCCAGGACCGTGAAAGTTGGAAGCCATGCTGAACAGACCTTCATCCTGCAGTGGATCGATGCAGGCTGATGATGATTTATATATATATATATATATATATATATATATATATATATATATATATATATATATATATATATATATATATATATATATATATATATATATATATATATATATATATATATATATATATATATACGGATAGCTCCCTTGAGCAGACAATGTGTGAGGCTCATTGATACCTCTCATGTCAAGGAAGTGTCCCTGGATGGACATGGACACGCGAACCCCTTCCGATCAACGGTTTTAAAGCCATATCAAATATCCGATTTTTTTTTAAAGTTAGTACAACTTGGAAATTAGATTTCCTATTCTAGCAAAAGACTCATTTCCTCGCGCAACAGACCCCCGTTCGATCTCCAGCCACTATTTTGGCAAACGCAAATATACGAAAAAAATTGAAAAATGTTGCGTCAACTTTGAAATTCAAATTGTTATTAAAATTAAAGGCAAATTTCCTAACATAGCAGACCCCGTTCGATCTACTGGAACTATTTTCGCAAACCTATCTCTCGCCGTTTCGGAGATGAACATTAATATCTGAAAAATATTTTAAAAAGTTAGTACAACTTGGAAATTCGATTTGCTGTTTTAGTAAAACACGAATTTTCCAACGTAACAGACTCCGTTCGATCTATTGCAACTATTTTTTGTAAATCTGTCTAGCACCGTTTCGGAGATAAACCCAAATATCCAGAAAACATCAAAAAAAGTTGTAGCAACTTTGAAGTTCAAAATGTTATTAATGTAAATGACACATTTCCTACCGTAGCAGATCCCGTTCGATCCACTACCGCTAATATTGCAAAGTTATCTCTCGCCGTTTCGAAGTTAAACGCAAATCATACGAAAACATTTAAAAGAAGTTGTTGCAACTTTGAAATTAAGATTGTTATTAATGTTAAAGACACATTTCCTAACGTAACATACGATTCGATCTGCTGCCACTATTTTCGCATAGCTATCTAACGCAGTTTCGGAGAGATAGACACAAATATCCGGAAAAAAATCGAAAAACTTGTTGCAACTTTGAAATTCAAAGTGTTATTAAATGTAAAAGACACATTTGCTAACCCTGTTCTATCTCCTGCCATTATTTTTGCAAACTTATCTCTCGTCGTCTCAGAGATGAACGCAAATATCCTATTTTTTTTAAGTTAGTACAACTTACTATATACTTAGTACAACTCCTATTCTAGTAAAAGACACCAGACAAGATTTCCTGGCGGACCCCGTTCGATCTACTGACACTATTTTCGCTAAGCTCTCTTACGCCGTTGTGAGCCGCAGTGAGCAGACACTGTGTGGCGGTCCCGACTTCATCGTATTAATGTCTTATTCATTGATACCTGTCATGGCCGAACACTTCCTTGGATGGACACTGACACGCGAACCCATTCCGACCAACGGTTTTAAAGCCATATCTGGAGAGGCTGCGAGTGTAGATGATCTGTGATGTGGCCACTTTTTTGACTACGTTTCCCTTAATTATAAGCAACTATTCACCCAAAAATACCTTCAATGCAGACGAAACTGGATTATTTTTTCGTGCACTTCTCAAGAAAACATTACGCCCTCTTCCCAAACCTGCAGAAATTACTTGCTGGGCGAAGATTCACGTTAGAGGATAAAGTTTATCCTCTTATTTTGCACTTTTCACAAATCGAAATGTATTGAACTTAAAGTCTTGCGACTTACCTTGAATTTTTCGAATGCCTCTCGTACTTTCACGTCAGCTGTTTACGGTGCAAACCTTTTCCCCACAGCCAAGAACGCTTTTTCGAATGACAAGCATTTGTTCCTCGGTTCGATTCTCTTCTTCCTTTCATTCCGCTTCCTGATTTTATGACACGATCATAGCCAGACATAATTGTCAGACGCTGGCGGCCAGACATAAATTTAAATTTTATGTTTTGCCATTAGCCATTAGGCCGGTCTCGGCCATCTTGCACAGCTAAAATCCTAATTGCAGGTGATTAAAATTAAGCTTCATTTAACGACCGGTATTTAGTTTAATTATCAATCAGCGTTGCAACCCGTCTCTCCGACTCACTCCGTCTCTCTTCCTCCTTCTCTCCCTCTTCCTTCCACGCTGTTTCCATTTCCGGTTTGCGCTTAATTGCAAAAAGGCCTTTCTGCTGATGGATCTGCTTTGTTTAATGCAACTTTTATGAAGCATCGATTTCGGTTAGAAAAAAATATGTTAAGCTCTAACTGGGACAATTTTAGAAAAAAAATAAAAAGCACTGATAAAAGTATCACAGTCAATATTCTATGTGACAATATACTGCGCCACTTGTTCTTCTTATTATTCCTTATGCCAGTCAAGGCGTCGGACTCCCTTCCAAATATTCCGGAAATGCAACGACACCCAATAATCAACTTTAAAGCTCCAGTAATCCGTTAAGAATTACAAATACTAAATTTTCAATATTAACATAATGTCATTAATGATTTTAGATGGCATTAAGAATACTACGACTAGAGAACTATATTCTATTTGGCACCTTCCAGAATTCCAAAATGTCCGGCGATGTAGCAATGCCAAATATTGAACTTTAAAGTCCAGAGCCATGTTACTAATTAACAGTACTACATTTTGAGTGCAATATGTGAATCTAAACCACTCTAGAAATGTTACTACTAAATATCATCTATTGGACACCTTCGGAGCTAACACTCAAATTCTAAACATTCCAGTAATACAATAATGCCAAATAGTCAACTTTGAAGCCCAGAAATATATTCAGAATTAAAAGTGAAACATTTTGAGAAATATTACATTCCCCTAAACTACTGTAGATGGCATTACGAATGCTACGAATTGAGAACCATCATCTATATGACACCTTCCAAACTAACTCTCAAATTGCAAACATTCCAATAATATAATAATACCAAATAGTCTACTTTGAAGCCCAGAAATATGATATTAAGAATGCTACGAATTGAGAACCATCATTTATTTGACACCTTCGAGGCCAATATTCAAATTCCATAAATTTCAGTAATATGGCAATCCCATAGAGTTGGGAACAGCGACTCGCTCCAGTCTCACCAATCACGGATAAATCCTGCCGACGGTTCCGAAAGGTTCTTGTCAAGGGAAAAAAACGGTCACCCAAGACAGAGATTTACCACGGGAAAGCCTTTTACTATCGGAGGGCGTTGGGTATCTGGAGACATTGTTCGGGACAGTTTAACCCTGAGCCATTCAGCTCCACCTTGAGCTTAGAGGATTTTTTACTGTAAAGGTTTATTCCTCTATTCCTCTTAGCTCGGATACATGGTGGAACTACTCACCAAGCGGTTTCTTCGTCATTGCTATATATATATATATATATATATATATATATATATATATATATATATATATATATATATATATATTTATATTATATTATAATTATAATTAATTATTAAATAATTAATTACCAAGTAGGAAATAACTTATGCGTCTAGACTGAGCCAATTAATTCAACTTTTCAATTACTCCTTTACTGCAACTGTTTTTGATTAAATATCTGATTCATCTTAACAACTGAATTAAATCGTTATTTTGATATGCATTCAAATACAAGAGCTTTCAAATAGTACAATGACAGTGCAATAATGATGAATCCTTTCAAACAATATATTTTTTGTTTAATTTCCAAAGCCTACTATTGCTATGTTAGATTCTTTTTCTTCCTGCTGAATGCAGATTATTTTAGTTATTTTTGCTAATTCTTCTAAAACGACTACTTCGATAAATTAATGGGACATAATATTTTTTTATTTCGAATTTTAAGATTTATCAAATTACGTTGAAATATCCGTTGTTGCTACTAAAAAAAATATTTAGCCAAGTTATTTCCTACAGCTTTGCAGTTGGCAGTACAAGTTTATCACTTCAAATAAAAAAGTTAGCCTATGTGACGTTTAAAAAAAATACACAGTATAAAACATATCTACACTTGTACGTTTTACATTCTACGTTTTCATATATCAATAGTCTTCACCATAACTTGATCTCTTTTACGACAAAACAATTCACAATACACCATATTAGAGATTTACCATGGGAAAGCTAATCCTGCGATTAACGTCCGCAACAGTCAGATTGTGCGAGACCGTTCGTGGTCCTCTAAGCTTGGGTAAGTACCAGGTATATACGAAAAATACTTTAGTGGATCTTGAAGAAAAGTATTAAAAAGCAAAGAAAGTTTATCCGTGCTCCACGTAGGTACTTTGCCGTTCCTTCATACACTTAATAACAGATGATAGTGACAAATGAAAGCAAAAAAAAATTTTGCCCAGTATATATATATATATACATATATATATATATATATATATATATATATATATATATATATATATATATATATATATATATATATATATATATATATATATATATATATATATATATATAATGAAAAAACGCCGGACATTGAAAAATGCAGACAGTACTTTTGGTAGGGTCGAGTACGTTAAGCTTTGCAAAACTATAAGAAAACCTATTCGAGAGGAAACGCGTCGATTCAACATGCAGCTAGTGCAAAAAACTCTGGAAGAAAACAGGGGAATTAACAAAGCTAAGCAGAAGCTGAGAAGGAAAAGGACACAAATGTTTTCCTTAATGCGTGAGGACGGTACAATATGCAAGAAACGGACGGAAATGTTAGAAGTTGTCCGAAGATTTTATTCAAAGTTGTATGAGGACCAGAATCAGACAAGAACAGCAATGCCCACTGAAGAACAAATGCCGGATATCCTGGTGGAGGAAGTGACAAAGGCTATAGACCCGATGAAAAATGACAAGGCTCCAGGAGAGGATAGTATAACGGTGGAGATGTTAAAAGCTGGTGGTCGGGCCTTACATAAAACACTGGCAAGATTATACACAAAATACCTCAAACAACAAGAAGTACCCAGCTTATGGAAAAATGCAGAAGTGATTCTTTTACATAAGAAAGGAGCACGAGAAGATTTAAAGAACTACCGCCCAATAAGCCTCCTATCGGTGGTGTACAAAGTTTTCACCAACATAATATCCAAAAGAATGCTAAGAAAACTTAATGACGCACAACGAAGGGAGCAAGCAGGATTCAAAAGTGGATTCAGTACATTGGATCATATCCAGGTTCTACAGCAGGTCATAGAAAAACACAACGAATACACTATGCCATTGTACTTGGCATTTATCGATTATGAAAAAGCATTTGATTCAATCTCAAAGCGGGCCATAATGGATGCATTGCTTAATCAAGGTATAGGCTTAATCAAGATATGTAAACCTACTAGGATTGATATATGATGAAGCTACAGCGACAGTCCACCTTGACGATCTTGAGGTGGGAATAAATGTAGAGCGGGGCGTACGGCAGGGGGACGCAATATCGCCTCTTCTTTTCTCAGCCTCCCTGGAAGAAGTGTTACGTAAGCTGGATTGGGAACAAGATGGAATAAGGACTAATGGTGCGTACTTAAATCATCTCAGATTCGCAGATGATATCGTTCTTCTTTCACAAGACGCAGATGAGCTGCAAAGCCACGTTAAAGAATTGCAAAGGGCTGGGGAAACATTTGGCTTGAAAATAAACCAGAAGAAGAGTCAGGTCATGTCCAATAGATTTGCTGAGGGCAAAAGGATTTCTATTTTAGGAACGGATCTGGAAGTTGTGGATCACTATATATATCTTGGGCAAAGGGTTTCCAATGGAAGGTGACACCGTCCGAGAGGTGAAACGACGCGTTAAGTGTGGCTGGCAGGCATTTGGCAGGCTCAACATAGTGTTTAAGAGCAAACTACCACTTTGTCTGAAAAGGAAAGTCTTTGATCAGTGTGTCCTGCCCGCTATGACATACGGAAGTGAGACCTGGACACTCACATCACAGTCAGTTCAAAAACTTCGAGTAGCACAGAGGGGAATGGAAAGATGTATGCTTGGCATTACTAGACGGGATAGAAAGACCTGCACATGGATCAGAGAACAAACGAAAGTGAATGACATCATTGGAAGAATAAAGCAATTGAAATGGAAGTGGGTAGGCCATGTAGGGAGGCGATGGGACGAAAGATGGACCAGGGCGGCCCTGGACTGAATACCGCTTGATCGCAAACGTCCACGGAGAAGACCGAAAACACGATGGACTGATGATATTGTTAAGTATATTGGACCCGAATGGCAAAGGAAAACTCAGGACCGCGAGAGTTGGAAGCATGCTGAAGAGGCCTTCATCCTGCCGTGGATTGATACGGGTTGATGATGATGGTGATGATAATGATATATATATATATATATATATATATATATATATATATATATATATATATATATATATATATATATATATATATATATATATATATATATGCCTGCGCTTATTAATTATATATTACATTATTATTAATTAATTATAATTATAATTAATTACCATGTAGGAAATAACTTAAGCGTGTAGACTAAGCCACCAACATGAAGAAAAATTAATTCAGCTTTTCAATTACTCCTTTACTTCAACTTTTTTTGATTAAATAACTGATTCATCTTAACAATTGAATTAAATCGTTATTTTAATATGCATTCAAATACAACAACTTTCAAAAAAGTACAATGACTGCGCAATAATGATGGCTCCTTTCAAACAACATAATTTTTGTTTAATTTCCAAGGCCTACAATTGCTATGTTAGGTTCTTTTAGTTCCTGCCGATTGCAGATTATTTTAGTTATTTTTGCTAATTATTCTAAAAAGACTACTCCAATAAATAAATGGGACATAACATTTTTTATTTCGAATTTTAAGATTTATCAAATTATGTTAAAAAATAGGGTGTTGCTATTTAAAAAAATATTAGTAATATTAAAAATAATATTACTGAAGAAATCTAGCAACACCGAAAAGCCTTGTTTGTAAATTTTTCTTAGCCAAGTTATTTCCTACAACTTTGCAGTTGGAAGTAAAGTCTATCACTTCAAATAAAAATGTTAGCCTATGTCAGGTTTAAAAAAAATACACAGTATACAACATATCTACACTTGTACGTTTTACTTTCTACGTTTTCATATATCCATAGTCTTCACGATAAGTTGATCTCTTTTACGATAAAACAATACACAATAAACCATATTTTAAAATAGGAAGAAAATATATTTAATTGGGCTATAAATTGGCGACAGCTTACTTATCACAAGCAATAAAGATAGTTTCCTTTTTTTCTGTGTGAAAGTGAGGCAGGTTCAGAGTTCGCAGATTAATAGAGAAAACAACCGTTATAAAAATCTTAACCTACATAAATTTAGCTATTTTTTATAATGTTATTTTATTACTTTAGTATAGATTTCAGTTATACGATAATAATTAGATAAGAATAATTCACGTGTCAATGACCGCTCTTTAATAATCAATTGAAAAGTGAAACTTTGAAAGATGTTTGTGTTAACCTGGGCAGGTTTACGTTGAATTGTTCTTCCATCAATCCCTCGATATGCTCCTATTCAACTTAATCAGATTTTCTTCAATTTCTTTAAATATACCTCTTTTATTTTTCTGAAGCATCTAATTGTTTTATATTACAGTCAAGGTTTTGCAAGCATGGATAACCATAGGCCTGATATGTGTGTGTACATGTTGCATTTTGTCTTTTAACATATGCCTTGATATATACTAATGTGCTAATGTGATGGAGAAATTGCTGTTCTATGTTATAAGAACTGCGAGAGCTAAACCAGCCATGAGATTCCTGCAGGACATGGAACGTCGTTGGTCTAAATACATTTTGAGTTGCAAGGTTAACACGTTGAAAAATAAGGAAACAATTTAGTTTCGACTCTCGCATAGTTCAGTCAGAATGAATCATCGCCTGATGATGCTAACGTGGTTAGCGAAACGCGTCGAGAAGTTTTAAAAAAGTGATCTGGGTGGTAAATCTTGGCGAGGTTAGTTCTCGTACAGTTGTAAAATTAATTCAAAATCTTAGGATATACGTACTTTTGCTTGTTCCCTCTTAAAATAGCAGACTTACCTAAAACAAAAAAAAAAAACAATGATTTCATAAAACATATTTGTTTATGCTTATAAATGTATGATAACACATTTGTAAATGTTGATTTTGTTATCTTTATTTGTATTACTAGCTGCCCGGACAGACTTCGTTCTGTCAAAAGTTAATAGTAAAAATTAAATAAGTATTCCCGAGTCATCACGTTATTTATGTCTCAACAATAAACGACGATTATTTACAAAAATAAGTTTCTATTTCGTAGACCGCAATACTTTATAAACTTGGTGATATTCATTCTAATGCTTTATGGTATACAATATTTTTTGTTTAGTTACTTGGCGCGTAAACAAATAAAGCTGACGGTTTCCCAACGCGAGAACAGGCAACTTACAACTGTCCATGAGAGAAGCATGGGCTTTCAAGATTAACGCCGCAAATATTTAAAGACTGACCCTGTGATTTATTTATGGTCATTGCGAAAGCAAGCCGCACTGGAAATTGCAGTCGTTTAAATTCAAATGGTCCGTCAGTTGGTATTACTGGGATGCGGGGTATCAACACTTCTTCTCCTTTATATTTTCCTTTTAGAATTGTTGCTTCGATTACATTGTTAAGTAAATTTTTCACTGATAGCCGTGTGCCGTTACAAAGACGCGATGAGTTAATATTTCGTAACATTATGACTACCGATCCTACTTTCAATTGAAGATAATGGGGTGGCAATCCTGGCAAATCCAATGAGTTTAAAACTTCTGGTGTATAGTTGACGACATCATCTTGATTAGTTGCGTAATCAACTGATTTGTATGTCTTTAGTTCACCGGCAATTTCATTTTGAATTTTGAAGTTTATTTCATTTACATCCGTCTGTTTGACAGCTAATATAGCACGTTCACTCAACCAAAAATGATCTTTGTAATTTTGAGCGACGTTTGGGAACATCATTTGTATGAGCTCGGTTGTTGTTTCAGTAAACTGACAAAAATCGACAGGAAATGTAATGCAGCCAGTCGAATCATCAACAGGGATTTTGCCATTACCAAGGTCAATGAGTTGTTTAGAAAATATTTCTCCAGATCGATCATTTTGTAATTCAACACGCATATTCTTACTTAAATTTAGTATCTTGACGTATTTCCACAAAATGGAGGACTTTAAACATGCATTGAGTTCATCCGGTGACGTTGACCGTGGAATCACTGGTAATGTTTGGCGGAAATCTCCTGCTAATAAAATCATCGCTCCGCCAAATCGATTTTGATTGTTTCGCAGATCTTTCACAGTTCTGTCTAATGTCTCCAAAGACTTTTTATGTGCCATCGTACATTCAACCCACACTATCAACTTACATTACTGCAAAACCTTTGAGTTTTATTGCTTTGGCTATTCAATGGTAATTTTAGCGCTGAATGGGCTGTTCGACCGCCTTCCAATAATGTGGCTGCAATACCAGATGAAGTGAGTGCGAGTGCAATTTCATTTTGTGAACGAATTGTTGCTAAAATCAATGAAATCAACAAGTTCTACAGCGGAACATTTATTCTAACTGATTCCCTTAAAGCATCGAGACCATCCCGTTTCTCACGTCGCAACTTTTGATTAAAAACCTCGTGCATTGGGCGATTAGGCACGGCCATGCCTAATTGTGATAATACTTTGTTTGACATCATCAAGCATATGTCTTCAATTATTATCAATGCCTCGTTGTAAATTCCTTCTGTGTATTGTAAATGTATATTCCCTGTTCTAGTGCGCATTTGATGCAAGATATCGTCACACATATCATCTTTGTATTTGATCCATAAATCAATTAGTTTGACGGGAAGCATGTCGATATAATTATAGAAAACAATGTTCGTATTTGCTGAGGTTTTGAAGAAATTACAGCATCATTTAAGGTTTGATCCTAATGGGTATCACTTTCTAACAGTTGCAAACGCGGACAGGCTTCTTTGTAAGAGCCACATAACTCACCATTTATAGTTCGTAGATGTTGGAATGATGTTGGGCCCCGAACATTGACTAACAGTAATCGCAAATTGAAACACTCTTTATCGCTTGGATGGACTGAATAAATTAGACCAATGGCATCAGTGGAATATACATTGCGGTAGCCTGGAACTGGATTTCCTTGTTCCCGTGGTTGAAATTTTTTTGAGGATTGATTGCAAGTATAATATTTTGGCATTTCTGAGTATAGCAGTGTTCGGGCAAAATCATCATTCTGACACATATCAAAAAAACTACCCAAGGTTGTAGATGGTGGTTGAATAACTCGTTGTAGTATATTCTGTGCAGTAAAATATACTCTTTGGGCATTTTCTAAGTGGACTGCTAAGTGAACTAAGGTGGGGTATCTTCTTCATGAATGGGAAAAGAAAAAATGCGCCAAATTGCTTCAATACTGCTAACATAACGGCCTATTTGGCATTGGTTAACTTCATCAATGGAATTCTCGGTACTAACTCCAATCAGAGTCATATCACTTCCTTTTGTTACATATTTGCAAATGTATTTTATAGATTTGAAGGAATGGCATATTTGTTTTTGTTTAGATTGACGTTGACAATTTAAAGTGTTGTTTTTACTATTGTCCACGCATTTTTTTTTATTAAAACTTTCCGTGTGTCTTAAGGAACATACGAAAAAAAAAATAGCCGAATTGGTCGAGCCGTTCTTGAGTTTTGCGCTTTGCAACATTCATTTTTATTTATATAGATTATAACAAAATCAACCGTCGCATTTAATTATTATTTTAAACAACTTTGGCTATTACTGTATTTAAGTTTATTTTATTATATTATTATCACCTGGTAATATTTAATTTAAATTGATAAGTGAAAAATCAGCTTCTCCGTAAATAAGAAGCATATCGTAATATTCGGGTACAGCATACCATTTTGATTGATCGTTGATACCATTCATATTGATCAACAGTGCATTGATCAACTAAACAAGTACCATCTAAAACCACTGTACATCACTGGTTTAGTGAATTCAATCGTGGTCTTCGTTCGCTCACGGACGAATTTAAAGATCTTTCAAAATCAGTTGTTGTGCCAGAAAACATCGATACTGTGCGCAAACTGATAAAGCAAGATCGTCATGTGACATACAGTGAGATTAAGACATTCCTGGATATCAGTATGACAAGCATACATAAGATTTTATCGCTTTACAATCGCTCAAAAAATGGCTTGAGTCAATTGACCGAAAGAAATGCTCAAAAAATACAATCGAGCTGCGTCAAAAGCCGTATATAACATCTACAAAGGTGACGCATCTTCTATCTATGCGTATGAGCCCGAAAGTAAACAGCAATCCACTGTATGGGTCTTTCAAAATGAGCCAAACCCAACAAAAGTTGTTCGTACAGGAAGCAGGAAGCAAATGATCGCCTGTTTTTTTGGGATAAATGGCTACATTGCCACTAAAAAATCGTAGAATGGTCAATTCTGAATGGTACACAACCATTTGTTTGCCAGAAGTCTTGAAAGAAATATGAAAAAACAACCATCGAGACAGGATCATTATTCACCATGGTAATGGGAGCTCTAACACATGGAACCGAACAACTCAATCTTTGAACGGTCAAAACATCGAATTGATGGGCCATCCGCCGTACAGTCCTGATTTGGCATCAAATGATTTATTTCTGTTCGCGTCCGTGCAGAATAAACCATGCGATCAACGATTTTCGATGCCAGAAGAAGCGGTTGATGCGTTGAAAATGCAGGTTTTGGAGATACTTCAATCCGAATAGAAAAAGTGTTATGAAAATTAGTTAGACCATCATCACGGACAATATTTTGAAAAAACAATAAAATCATTTTCAATGATAAATTTTTGTTTTTATATATTATTCTGGCTATATAAATTGTAACCCTCATATTTGCTTAAAATGAAAATTCTAATGATCGTTTCTCTATTGGTGATTTAATAAATTTGCATTTTTTTTTCGCGAAATCCCTTAGGTTGATGAATGTTGTTATGAGGAACTTTTTCCTTTCAAATGATATGGAGAATCATTGGGTAAGTTTACAAAAATGATTTTAGACATCAATTCTCTAGTCTCAGTTCTTTTTTTTTAAATGAATGTTCATCAACTATATCAGTTAAATAAAGAAGAATTTAAGTTACATTGTACTTATAAATAAACACACCTGGGATATCTGATATCAACAAAAAGCACCAAGTAATATAAAATAATCTTAAGGCATCATCATCTATAATCGCCAAATAAACCGTTCCTCGATAGCTTGTTTCAAACATCCCCGATTTTACTACGCAAAACGCGAAAGGTTTACTGCCGTATTCCAAATTAAGTGAATTTTTAATACCGCTCCCATAACTCCGCGTACTATTACACGCCTTAATTGCAATATCTTTTAACCGCCAGATATATAAAAATTGTCTTATTTACGATTATGACCCTCTCGACTGGTAAATTCTTTTTATCCGGTAATGGCTTTAATTACGAATTTAATTATCGAGGGGAAATTGTTTTCGTTATAAAACATTTTCGTCTTCGGAGTTTCGCCTTTTTGTTATCCAGATTTACGAACAGGATGGGGATGTTTTTTCTTTCTAAAATTTAAATTTTAGCAACGCTATGATATCGCAAAGTATATTTGGTGAGTTCATATTAGTCGTTAAGTCGAATATTAACAAAAATTCATTAAAAGAATAAAAATATGATTTCAAGGCGTGTAAATGAAAGAATAACACAATTTTGGGAAAAGGAAATGTTTTCAATTGTTTTGAAAATAACAAGTAGCGTCACTTAAAGCACTGCTCAGAAATTAGTAGACAGACTGTCATGAAATTTTGACACCTGACGTTTGAAGGTATAGTCCATTTCAAGATATTTCGCTGCCACTCGGCAAAATGTTAGGCCCCGAAAAATATTCCTAGTTTCTTCAAAGACGCCAGTCCCGGAGTGGTTTAACTTCTGAAGAATTTTGGGAAAAATGAAATATTGTTTAATGATGATTAAATTATTTTTATTATTATTCTTATCCGCGCTTACTTGATTTAGCCTAAAAGCGTTCGCACTCCCTCTAAGGGGAACATTGACTTATCTGTTGTGAGTGCACCATAACTTCTTTAGCCAATAATTCTGTAGTCCATCGGGTCCTGATGATTTCCAGTTATGGAGATCTTTAATTACACTGGTTAGTTCATCGATTGTGAATGGCTGATCCTGCATTTCATGGCAGTTTTCATAGAGTTGACGTTCTTCTTCTATCCAGCAAGCTTTATTATTATACGATCTCGCGGTAGTTAGTTGTTCATTCCAGTATTCCTCTATCTCATTTTTACTAGGGTATCCGTTGTTCGCATTAAGGGTAGTAGAATTTAGATTTCTGTAGAATGTCTTTTCTGATCTCAAGAATAGTTTGTTGTCCATTTTCCTCCTATTACTGAGCCTGTACTTCTTAAGTCTCGCCACATTTACAGAAAGTTTTTGTTTCAGGGTATCAAGACATTGTTCTAATGTAGTGTTTGTTAAATCTCTTGATGAATGTATTTGAGATCGTCTAGTGATTGATTCAACCCGTTTCTCCAACTTTCTGGTTCTGCTGCCATTAATCCATTCTGTCAACCGGCCAATATCTGCTCTGAGAGTTTCAATCTTACATATGAGTCTCTTTTCCCACTGGGGTACATGAGTTTGCATCTTTGATGGTATAGCTGCCGTTCGTGGACTGATCTTCATCCCAACCTCTTTAATCGCTGATATGGAGGCACAATAAATCAACAAATGCAACTGCTCCAAAGTTTGAGCTTTCGCCATAAGAGGTGGTAGAATATTTTTATTCAGACAATCTAGAGCAATGGCGAGTTCTTTACACGTATTTACTCTAGGAAGCAAGGGTCTACTAAGCGGATCCGTACCCTCATATTCCAAAATGGCCCTTTGAAGTGCAGAATGTAGACTTTGACTTACTTTTTCCTCTTGATTCGGTTCTGGTGCTATGATTTCTACAGGCCCCTGTTCTTCTATAGCATTTTCTATAACGGTATTTTGATCTTGCATTTGCATCTCGACCTCCTGTTTTATTGAGTTTAGTCTTGTTTCTGGAATTAGTCCGTTTCTAAGAATTACTCAATACTGGTCGGCCACTCTCTGCTCACTAACTACTATGTTGGGATATGCACTGATAAATTCGGCATGTCTGTAGCCTACTCTTTCCCGTTCTATTTGAGTCACCTTGTAATAGATGCGCATGATTGTTTCATTCATGGAGGATGTCCACTTCATGCGTCTTCTGAGTATTCCCGCTTCAGTGAGTGCCGGCTGATGTAGCGGCACAGCAAGTTCAACGGGTGAAGTCTCCGATATTTTTTGACTTCGAATTTCTGCCTGTTCGTGTGCTTTTTCAATTGCCTTTTCCGTTGCCAATCTTGTGGTACCATAGAGTTGGGAGTCGCCACTCGCTCCAGCCTCATCAACCCTGAACAAATCATACCGACGGTTCCGAAGGGTTCTCGTCCCCAAAACCCTACCGCCTTGTATAAAACTTTTATTCATTTCAAACTCCATAACCATATGTTTTTGGGTTCAAGGGAAAAGAACGGTCACCCAAGGCAGAGCCCCGAATTACCATTGGGAAAGCTATTTACTACCGGAGGACGCTTGGTATCCAGAGACATCGTTAGAGACACTTTAACCCTGTGCCACTCAGCTCCTCGGCACGATGGATTTCCACCTTGAGCTTGGGGGATTTTTTCTTCCAAAGGTTTACTCCTCTTAGCTCGGGTAGGTGGTGGCGCCACTCACCAAGCGGGTTATCCGCCCCCTGCCTTATTATTATTATTATTATTATTATTATTATTATTATTATGTATGACTAAAATATTGTTTATTGGTTTGTGTATTTTGAATTTATTAGTATAATAAATATAAATAAATAAATAAATTTATCTATTAGTAGAATAAAAATTATAACTTAAGTTTAATTATACATTTAATTCGGTTTCGCTCTCACTGTCATTTTGATCTACATTAATAATAAGTGATTCTATATTATTAGTAAATGATACATAGGAATCTTCTATTTTAATAACAGGGTTAATCGAATTTATCCAACTTTCTTTGGGAATATTATCTAAAACCTTCCTAATTAATGTTGCAGCACTTGCACTTACGAGTCGGATAAATGTTTTCTGCTCTAACATTGGATTTTACCTGATGCCACACCGACTCAATTGGATTAAAAATATAGTAATACGGTGGAAGGCGTAAAACCGTATGTCTCATATCAGCAGCAATGGTATCATATATATATATATATATATATATATATATATATATATATATATATATATATATATATATATATATATATATATATATATATATATCTTTTTAATATTAAATGCCTTTAATATTTCTAGAACATCACATTTTTAAATGTATTTTCGAAGTATATAACATTTTTTAACATATAGATCTGAATTTCCAATTTAGTGTTATTTGCATTAGGAACTTTATTTTTTTGACGATTATGATAACCAGCATTGTCAATTACAATAACACTTTCCTAAGGCACATTGGGCAGAAGATTATTTATAAACCTTCAATTCGTCATGGTAGTCTAAAGACGAATCCGCCCGTCCTCGGAACCAGCATGTAAAATTGTAATTATTTTTCCTTTATTCGCTGGGGCTTTGGTTTGGCATTTTCTTGATGTATCTACTCATCTTTTTACTGGCGCCTCATGTATATCGATCCATGTTTCTTCAAGGTAGCTAATGGAACGATTTTCTAATCTGTATTTTTTTATAGAGTTAAAGTAGTCAAACCGCCACCGTCGCAATCGTTGATTCCATTAATATTTGTCTTTTATTAATGGTCCGATATGCAAAACCCATTTTTTCAAAATGTTTGTGTTTTCTTTCAGTGTTTTCTTTCAAAATTAGCACTACCGGATGTACAATCATCATTATCTTGCCAAGAACGCCACACTTTTAGCACGTTTGGAATAACAAAAATTACCATCGAAATTATAGAACTGCACTGTTTAAGAAAAGAATGCGAACTAAACCAAAATATTTCGAAACTATTAAACCAGATATAAAATTAATTTTATCTTTTTATCTATTATTTTATTGGGCCCGGCCATGCTTACGTTTCTTGTAACTTTGCCGGATTTCGTTACGGCAGGGGTTGTTGAGAGTTTATTGCAGTCAATCGGTCAACTATACGTTACGATTTTTCGTAAGGGGCACCATCTATATGACGTACCGAACTGAAACTGCAAGACTTTTAAGGGAAAAAACATCAAATTAGTGTCTCATACGCGGTATAGTCCTGATTTATCGCCACGTGATTTAGTTATGTTACCTACTATCAAAAATCAACAAGAATAAAGTCTTTTCTAGCCAACAACCGGTGTTTTTTGTTATTGTTTGCGATGTCCCACCTATTATACAAAAACCACACTATTACAAAAAAAAACTAATCCTCAAATACGTAACCTGAAAAACTACGAAAACAGTTGAAGAATGACGGCTTGCGTCACGGTATACGGAATGCGGATATACATACGCTCCTGATGATTACTGATGCATTGGAATGCCCACAAGTAGATACAGAAAAGCAGAAGAAAAACAAAGCGAAAAAGATTGATGTAAATCGTATTACTGTTACGTGAATCAAAGCGAAAAACTATGTTATTGTTGAAGAGATTGCGGTTTTGAATAATTATAGAAAAATAATACGGTATGGGTAGTTTTTTTTTAATTTCATAATGGAAACGTCGAAAATTTCAAATAAATCACGTGGGCTATATCGGTTTTCATACACTAGATGGCGTTAGGTGGGTTTTTATGTATTTACGACGAGAGTCGTTCGAAAAGTTCTCGACCTGATACAGAGAATTATGACGCGATCGTGTAAAGCAAGGTTGACCAACCCCTGGCACGCGTGTCACAGTGTGGCACGGCGGAGTTTTGACAGTGACACGCGAAAAAGTATTAGAAAAATAAAAAATTTGAAAAAATAATAATGTCGTCTTCAGGAACTTTGTCAAAATTCGTAAAAACCCTACTCAAAGCGGCACTGCTTTGGCTTTGCTTGTGTCTTGCTATGGTTGTCCGTTCTAGAGCGAGAGCGAGTGCGACACTCTTGTTATCTAGCTCAGTTGATTTTAAACTGTCGAGCAAGACGTTAAGCTTTTTTTAAACTATTTTTAAATTTTGGCGTCGAGAATCGTTGTTTTCAAAATTTTCCTTCCACTATGTCCATGAGTAAACCTTTGACATTGAAAAGAAAATATGAAAAGGATATTGTAATTCGTGATTTGAAAACTCTTTGGGAAGAACAATTTTTGTTTACGCATCAAAATACTTTCAAACCTGTTTGTTTGATATGTGGAATTTGTTTTTTTTTCCTTTATTTGGGTTTTTCGCCACTATCTAAAACTCAAAAAATATCAAAAATACCTATTCTTATTTAAAGAAAGAATCACCGGGTAAAAACAAAAAACCAAACGGAGACAAATTTCTCAGTGATTCTTTTTTGTAATAAATTTGCCTAACGAACAAAATTTTAAAGATATAAAAATATTATAAAAAAATTTACAAACTTTTAACGTTAACGTTTCGGGGAGTCCTCTCCCCCCGTTTTCAAAACTAAATGTTTACTGTGTGATTGTTTATTGTACTGATTGTGTATTCAAATATTTAAATGTGTTTAATTGTATTATTTACAATCTACCGAAGGCATAGCAATAATATTTGGTTTAGTTTTGAAAACGGAGGGAGAGGACCCTCCAAAACGTTAACGTTAAAAAGTTTGTAAAATTTTTTATAACATTTTTATATCTTTGAAATTTTGTTCGTTAGGCAAATTTATTACAAAAAAGAAATTTGTCTCCGTTTGGTTTTTTGTTTTTACCCAGTGATTCTTTCTTTACATAAGAACAGGTATTTTTGATATTCTTTGAGTTTTAGATAGTGGCGAAAAACCCAAATAAAGCAAAAAAAAAATATATGAACACGCCACAATCATTCAAACATTACTTATGTGGAATTTGTGTAGCACTGCCGAAAAAATTTAATCTGGACCGATATTTCAAAAGACTACATAGTGATTTAAACAGCAAATATCCTAAACTCGACGAGATTTACCACTAACCACTCTAACACCAAAACACTCTTTGAAATTTCTCGACGCACATTTCGCTAACCATGTTAGCATCATCAGATTATTAGATTAAATAATCTCCCGCTTTGAGAGAAGTGCCGCTGAGATTAAATAATCTGTCGCTAACATGGTTGGCGAAACGTGCGTCGAGAAGTTTCAACGAGTGTTTTGGTGTTTAGTGGTAAATCTCTTCGGGTTTAGTGTTTCACACCGAAAGTTCCAATAGATCACACTTGCGAACGGAATTTATCAATAAAAAGAAAACCTTTAACCCCCCAACAATTCTTGTTTCAAAAGAGAAATGAGGAAATGGAAACTATGGTGAAGACTTCATATGAACTTTCTCTGTTGTTAGCCCGCAAAAAACCGTAAGAAAGTATCATTGAATTATTCATCAAAGGCTCTTTGTGCCAGGGACTTAAACCTGCCCTGGTGTTGATCCTGTAGCGCGCTGCATCAATAAAATACGATCTCTAGCTCTGAATCGACTACGAGTTCTTGAGCTTCTCCCGGAAGAAACGGAAGAAGATGGCGAGTTACTCCTTCATTGTAGTGTACGCTGGCTTACCAAAGGATGTGCACTCGCGAGATTTTGGAATTTAAGGGAGTATGTTTTACAATATCTAGAAGAAAAAACTGCTGCTGAAGTGACTGCTTGCTACTCAAGAATAAAGATTGGTTATGGGATTCAACTTTTCTCACCGATATTAAGGGACATTTAAGTAATATAAATTTAAGATTCCAGAGAAAATATTGTATTTTTCGTACCTTAGTTAGTCATATATATTCTTTTGTGAACAAACTTTTTCTTTTTTGTCTCGATTTTGAAGAAAAAAAGAGTAAAGTAAAAGTAAAGTGTTTGGGTTAGAGGCGCATCAGCAAGTAGGCTATTTAGCGACTGGACCTACAGCTTAACGTGGGTTCCGAACCACGGTCTTCAGCTTCCGACAAACCCAGGCCAGCACCCCCCTCAGGCTATCAACCCTTGGTTATGTGCCTACTCATAAGTCTATCAGGAAACCTACCAACTGGCGAGTGACCAACGTAGAACATTTCTCAGAAGGCATCCGGCCTTACCCAGCCTTTAACTGGCGTGACTGAGGGGTAATTCGTAGTCGGATTTTACACTCTTGCCTAGAAACAATCACAAACATTTAGGAAAGATAAACGGACGGAAGAAAGAAAAATAACCATCCGAGCGCTGGAATAGAACCAGCTATCGCTCCAGCGCGGATTCGGCAAAGCAGGCGCTCTTACCGCCGCACCAACGCGACCGGCTGAAGAAAAAAGATTAACACATTTCACATTAATGCAGGAACTAGCTACCAAAGTCAATAATGATCCGAACTATGATAGATTTAAAAATATTATATCCATTTTGATATTCAAGATGATAAAATAATTTTTCAGTTTCTCTGCAAGGCGTTGTTACACACCTGAAACCAAAATTGAAATTTTTGACCTACAGCACCATACTACAATGAAAAGCAAATATAATGTACTTGTTTCAGCTGCATGTGATCCAAACTGTATTGAATTTTAGACATTTGTACCATTTGTACGATTTGGCTGTCAGATATTGTTGTAGGTTTGGATCAACATACGTTTGTAAACAAATGCTTTTTATTATAAGCATAATAAAATCAGTATATCGTTCAAGATTAACTGATATGCACCTAAAACACCTCATTTTGTTAGCTTCTTCAAGAACTAATCCTAATATAGGTGATTTGGTAAAAAAAACTACAAATTCAAAAGCCCTTAAGTACTGACTGTACTGTACGAAGTAATAGAGCTGATCAAAACTAGTCTAATATCGAGATCATACTGGTTGACGTTTTCTTTGATTATCGTAGAGTATGCTGAATATTATTAGCCCCGTAATCCACGCTGAAACTGATGGAGATATTAATTTATTATATTATTATTAAGTTATTAAGTTATTTGTACACAATGATATATTCTTTTCTTTCACCTACGAAAATGTGTGGGTGCCTGGAGGACAATAAAGACCGATTTGAAACTAATATTTTGTATTCAAACGTTATTATAACCATTAGTTTATTCTAATAAGCCAGTTATCATATAGAAAAACATGTGCAGCGTCATATTCTGGTCACGATCCTTGAAAATGGTGACAATATTTTAGGATGCGCGATGATTATTTATTATTGCAGGTTATTGCTCCAATATATTATTTACTGAAACATCGTACGACCCCAAAGATCATTGTTTTGTATAATTAATTATGATTTTATTCGTTTTTGAGCCATTTTTGGGTTCGGTGTTGCTATATCGACTGATATTGAATACATGAAAGCTTAAAACGTTAGAGTAATAGTGTAGTTTATATTATTAACGACACGATATTTAAATCTGTGTAATATCAAACCTTCGGCACGACTTATTAGACATATTTGAATGACAATGAATAGAAATGAGATATTGGTATAAAAGAAGCAGGTTTAAGTTTCCGTGTTTGCAAAGAGACTATTTTTCCGAACTCATCGGGGATCTTAGGTTCGGTAAGAATCCATGTCCTTTTCCGACGTCCTAAATCCCAAGCTCTTTTGTCAAACGGCGGACTTTCAAATGATTGGATGTCAAGTTGATTATCTACCCGGCATTTGCCAAAAACAGTCTCCAATATCCGACAGAGACACCGGTCTTGCTGGATTAACATTCGCCCGATCTCCGCTGCGATCATTCCCTACATTCATTCTCTACCTTTTACCGGGTAACCTCCGGTATTTCCTAGGGCAAAAAGAACCCCCAAATAATCAACCCTATGAAATATAAGCAAGTGTCGAGAAGACACTTCGCCTTGTTCATGATTCCCTCAGCTGCTCTTCAACGACAACCTAAGCTCGACTAATACAAATATCCAATTTACAATTTTTGATAATGGAATCATCAGGCAGATGTTGAAAAGTAAGGGTGACAGAAAGTCATCCTGGAAGATCCCTCTTTGAATGTTTGTTCGTCCAATTTCCTCTTTGTTTGATTGGTGGATTCTCGGTGGTCTATTTTTGGATATTGATTTTCAGCCAGTGCTGAACACTGGCCAAACACCTGGCAGAAAATGTCCAAACAAATTGTTATCCAGGAATGTGGCAGTGAGTCGAAGACCTGGAAGAAATCCTGGAAGAAAAACGAATCTTCAATTAGAGATGTGCCGATCACCCTGTTTTTAGGGGTTATTTGCGACAGCTAATGCAGAAGTTTCAGGCAACGAATTCATTCATGATATAAAAAGAACTGGTCGCCCAGGGATTTCAGACAACCAACAAATAAATATTGTCGCTGAAATAATCGTGAATCCTGCACAATCTACTTCTCAAACTGCTGTTGTCTATGGACTGTCTGCAAAAAACTGTGGGAAAGGTTAAAAACAAACAAAAATTTCACCCCTACAAATTACAAACGACTCACCAGCTAACAGAAGATGATTCTGATTGCAGACTTAAATTTTGTGAAGTAATATCTGGAAGAATAGCCCAAGAACCTGAATATTCAAAAACAATTTGTTTCAACGATGAATCCTCGTTTTATCTGAATACCAATGTGAATATACAGAATGTAGGCTGTGAGTGACTCGAATCTTCATTTCTTTCGTGAGAACCATAAACAATTAGTCAACGTGTGGGATGGAAGCTTGGGAGATCACATAGTTGGACCTATTTTTTTAAATCGAAATATAACTGGGGAGGTGTATTTGGACCTATTGCAGAATGCTATTGAATCGCCAATTTTAAAGATTCTAGAGGAAAGTCCTTATGAATTTCAAGATCTGGAAGTGACCTTTCAACAGGATGGTGCTCCTGCACGTTGTTATAGTGCAGTAAGAGTTTATCTGAATAAACAGTATCCCAATAGATGGATTGGACGCCGTGGTACAATAAAATGACCTGCTCGATCTCCAGATCTAGCTCCTTTAGATATTAAAGTTTTATTATTCTTTTTCATTATTTTCACCTGATTCATGAATTAAAATGCTATTTTGATCCACACTCAAATACAACAGCTTTCAAATAACACAATGACAGCATAATAATGATGGCTCCTTTCAAACAACACAATTTTTGTTTAAAATCCACGATCTGCTATTGCTATGTTAGATTCTTTTAGTTATGCGACTTAACATTTTTTATTTCTAATTTTAAGATATGTCAAATTATGTTAAAAAATACGGTGTTGCCATTTAAAAACATTGTTTTAGTAGCTACTGAATAAATCTGGCAACACCGGAAAACATTATTTGTAAATTTTTCTTAGTCAAGTTATTTCCTACAACTTTGCATCTGGAAATACTAGTCTATCACTTCAAATTAAAAACTTGACCTATGTTAGGTTTAAAAAAATTACACTTTGTTTATATATATATATATATATATATATATATATATATATATATATATATATATATATATATATATATATATATATATATATATGTTATTTATTATTATTATTCACGTTTGTTGTTGTTAGCCTTCCTTTGCGCCCATACTAATTTCATTTTTTCCTTTCGTCAGACCAAGTTGTTCCAGTCTTCCTACATTTTTCTCTTAGACCAACCTTCCAAACGATAATCTTGTGTCTGAAACAACCTCTACCCTGAATTTTACTTTGTGAAATATTTGCTGATCATAGGTCCTCTTTAATTGCAACAATCCATTTAATTATTTCTACTTTAGCTCTATTCCTATATTCATAAAATTCGACTATTTGTCTAGTTAGCCTACTCGGATTCATTCGTTTTACGTGTCCCTAAAACTTAAGTCTTCTTTTTCTCATATCGCTATGTACATCTGTGTGTTGTTTGATTTCTTGGTTTTCTCGAAGTCGGTATGTTGTGCTATTTATTTGTTTGGGGCCCAAGATTTTTCTTTCCTTCTTTTCAATATCCTTGATGTCTCTCTTTCTGTTCAAAATGAGCCTTTCTGCCCCATATATATATTCTGGTTTAATAATTGTGTTGTAATGTCTCAGTTTTGTGTTTTTACATATGCATGTTTTGTTTTAAATATTTTGTGTAAGTCTCAATGCCGTTTCCATTTTTTGATATCTACCCTTATTGGCCGCTTTTTCCAACCCATTTTCCATGATTATTTCACCCAAATATTTAAATTGAGAGACTCGTCTGATGTTACCATATTTTGTTTTTAGAAATGGTCTTTTTAGTCTGTTGCAGGTCAGGTTTTGTGTCTTTTCAAAGAAAATTTGGAGTCCTACATTTTCTGCTGTTTCTTTTAAGATTTCAATTTGTTTTTGTGCCGTTAATATATCTTGAGTCAAAATTGCTAGATCATCAGCAAATGCCAGACAATCAATGTTGATGTTGGTTCTCCCCAGTTTAATGGGCTCGTCAATATTCAAGTGCCAAGAGTCCATCCCCTTGTCCCACTCCAGTTTTAATTTCGAAGGGCTCTGAGATGTCACCCATGAATTTAGCTTTTTACCTGCTGTTAGTTAATGTTGCTTTAATTATTGCCAGCGTTTTCAGTTCTAGTCCTTGTTCTTTCAAGATTTGGAAGAAAGATTCAAGGGTCAGTAGAATCATATGCTTTTTTTGAAATCTACAAATATACAAACGAGATTTTTATTGTAAAGTTTTTGATGTCTTAGGAGCAACTTTAGATTCAGGATCTGTTCAGGACAGGATCTGCCCGATCGAAAATCTGCTTGGCATTCACCAATTTTATGTTCTAACTGTCCCTGTGCTCTGTCTAGTAGACATTGAGATAGAATCTTGTAGCAAACTGGGAGAAGATATATCCCTCTGTAGTGTTTTACATCCGTTCTGTCTCCTTTCTTGTGTAGTGGATGGATTAGAGCATCTTTCCAATCATCCCGAATCCGTTCGGTTCGCCAAACAATATATATATATATATATATATATATATATATATATATATATATATATATATATATATATATATATATATATATATATATATTAGTTTTATAAACAAAAGTCAAATTCACAATTAAAAAAATCATTCGACTACATCTAGTACGTCTATTAAGAATTCTCGCATAGTTCAGGCATCGTCTTTTTCACCGGTCATGTCCCACCTTTACATAATATCGTATAAATTCGCCAACTCTTTAATATAAAATTCATAACCGATTCTTATGGTACGCGTGATCGGAATCATTGGCATTCGCAGGTGTTAGAATCAGGATATCTCCTAGCCCAAACTCGGTGATACGTGATGCGATCGGTCCGATGGATATTGGTCCTTTTGTCGGACATCGAGCATAAAAGACGCTTTAGTATTTCGACGGTGATGGTTCGGTGCATTAACCCGCACTCGAGTATTTTGGTAGTCACGTATCATTAAAGAAAGAAAAAAATTATCACAGTTTTTTTTATGTAAGTTCGTGAAGAAAATATCGGACACGATTTTAATAGTTTTTTATTGAACCTATTTATTATACTATGATCAAGAGAGATGACTGAATCTGATTGAACCGTCTCCTGATGATGCTAACATAGTTAGCGAAACGCGCGTCGAGAAATTATAAACAAGTGGTTTGGTGTTTAGTGGCAAATCTGTTCGAGTTTAGTGTCTTTTGTAATTGTTAAAAGTAATGTTCGCCAATTTTTTGGAACATAACTTTATCGATAATGATTTTACATTAAATTGTGTCGGTTTGAACTGAACAAAACAACCAAAAACTGGGTCAAATTCTTGGTAACGCTCTGTGAATGTCTGCTAGTCTTATGGGCATTTCTGTATCAACCGTACATTTAATTTTTTATTCGACCACTATTCCTTGGTTACAAAAATTATAGTGTTGCTTGGTCATCTCTTATATTTAACTTACTTGGCTCCGTGCAACCTCTGGGTATTTCCAAAGATGAAACTGGTGATGAAATAATAGAGTTTCGATACGAACCTGCTATATCATTTTGCTTTGAATGTTTATTGTAATGTATGCCAGAGATTATATAAATAAAATATTATATAGCTTCTGTAATATAGCTGTTTTAATCTCTCTGGTTTTATAAAATAGGTGCATATTTATAGAAGAACATTCAAATCTACTACGACCACGGAAAGTTTACACACAGCAATAATTTTATTTTTCATTAATTCTGCTCTGAGTTTTCTTGAATATTCTCGAAAATTTGTAGAAGTATTTAAATATTTTACAATTTATTTCAATATTTCACAATTTTTCATTTTTTATATATATATATATATATATATATATATATATATATATATATATATATATATATATATATATATATATATATATATATATATATATACCAGGTGTCCCATTAAGGATGGATCGCGGCCGTATCTTGAAAACTATTTATCCCACAGCTTTGGGGAAAAAAATTGTACTAAAAATGATCATGAGAAAATCATGAAAAATATTTTTAAGCTTCTAAACCGACCGCAAGAGGGCGTGACGAGCTAAACATTTTTAAAAATCAATTTTTTTGTGTATTTTCAAGTGTTAACTGAGTAAAAAAAAATCTCAGTTGTAATTAGCAAACTGTCTCCTACAACTTTGTTTTATGACATTTGGTCGTAATTTCACGAATAGAGGGGGGGGGGGGGGGGTTACCTATTGAGATAAAAAATCGTCTAATGTCCGTTTGCCTAAACCGATTTTCCTCAATTTGGATTCATTTAAAAGGCAATTGCTGGGACAATCACATATTCTGGGAGATAAATTATTTAGTTTATAAATGAAACTGCGAATGGTGGCATTACATTCAACAATAGTTTTTTTTTAAGTTTTGTTCAGTTTTTTTAAATGGAATGGTACAGCTTTTATTACATGGCTAAAAAGGTAATTTAAAGAGAAATCATCCAGTGAAAACCCGAAATCGATATCTCTGATATGTCAAGAGATATTTCGATTTTTCTGAAAAAATCAGTTATTATTTCACTACTACCTGCATTAAGTTAAAAAAATATTAACCTAATGTTTGTCTTCCTTCAAACTTTACCCAGGCTTAGGACTGATCCAAATTCTTCGTGCCATATTAATTTGGAGCGTGTTTAAAGGCCAACGGGCCAACACCGAAGATAATAATAATAACAACAGTCAAATAAAATTAACAGCACAACAGTCTAATAATTAACAGAATCTGAAGTTTAACGCCTTTCTAAATGTTCAAAATGCCTTCCATCCTTAGAAATGCAAAGATTTATTTTTCGACGAGTATTAAAACGGCAGCTTCAATTTCCGCTTTTGAAATGCTGGTTATTGAATTTTGAATTCTTTCAATCATGTTTTCTCGTGTGGTAGGACGAGTTTGAAAAACAAGGTCTTTTAGTTTTCCCCACAAGTAAAAATCGAGGACAGTCAAATCCGGTGAGCGCGCCGGCCACGAAAATAAACTACCCCTTCCTATCCAACGATTTGGAAACGAAGCATCCAAGAAGTTTCGAACCACCTGCGAGAAGTGGGCAGGGCATCCATCATGCTGGTACCACATTTGTCTTCTTGTTTCCAACGAAACATCTTCCATTAGTTCTGGCAGTCCATGTTGTAAAAAATTTAAATATGTTTCACTATTCAAATGCCGATTAAAAATAAAGGGACCAATAATTTTGTCTCCCAAAACACCACACCATACGTTCACACTCCATCTATTTTGGTGGTTGATTTCTAACATCCAGTGTTGATTAGCAACTGCCCAGTAGTGCATATTATGTAAGTTAACGCCTCCATCACTGCTAAAAGTAGCTTTATCAGTCCATAGTATGCGTTTTAAGAATTGTTTATTTTCACTAGACATATTTTTTAACCAGTGACAATAGTCTAACCGTCTGTCGAAATCGTTATCCAAAAGGGCTTGGTGTAAGACAACATGATAGGGGTGCAGCTTGTTATCTCTTAAGATTCGATGAACGGATGTCTTGCTAACACCTAATTCTTCAGATATTTGTCTGATACTTAAATGGGGCTTGGTTTCAACATAAGCCAGAACATTTACGACATTATCTCCATTACGAATCGAACGTAACCTGGTGCGGACTGGATCTGGATGCACAATTCCTGTTTCTCGTAAGCGTCTTGCTAGACGTGTAAACACCTTCTTCGAATAATGCCTTCTTTCGGGATATTGACTTGCATATTGCCGCTCTGCAATACATGCATTTTCAAAACATTGGAAATACACCGCCAACATATCATAGGCCTCGTTATTCGTAAACGGCATTGTTAGATATTATTATAATTATTAATAATCAATAAATACAATGTTAAAAATGTAATGCATTTCAAAACTGACAAGTTAATTTGACTGTTTTTGTTTGTTTCCATGGTTCCCTTCTTACACTCTTTGTGTAATGTACCTAAGGATTGCATGCGTTTATTTGGAAACCCGAAAACGCATAATTTCATTCATCCATTCATATAGTTTAAAAGAAAGAGTAGGTATATTTATTAATGACTGATTTCAATATTCTGTCAAGTAGTATTTAAGCATCACAAAAGAGAAAATGCAACAATTGGGGAAAGTCATTTTTTCCGCTTATGTAATTAAATTAGAAAATATTATCAAGGTCAGGATTAGATCATTTATGATGATTGATACTGAATAGATAATTTTATTTTTTAAATAAAATTGTTGCGGTTGCGATTGCGACCTAAATATTAAGACCAATTTTTAATTTAATATTAAGGTAAAAATTAAAACTAACTGAATTTTTTCAGAAAAATCGAAATATCCTTTGACATGTCAGAGACATGTCAAAATGATCATCAGAAATTCACCAAAAATATTTTTAAGCTTCTAAAACGACCGCAAGAGGGCGTGACGAGGCTATTTCAAGTAAAGATTAAATTTTTTGAGTTTTGCGGGTGGCTTCTCCATTTTGTCAAGAATAGCAGAAATAAAATCCAATTATTGATTAATTTATATTGCATTGGTAAATAATATTCGTTCTGTTTTTGTTTTGTGTCGAATTAAAATAATTTATATATTTTTTTGTTTTATATTAATCATTGTCAACAGCGACGTGTTTCGAACTTTTTATCAACATCATTTCACGCAATGATTGACGACAATGGAATAGTCTTTTCATTCATAGGAATATAATATAAAGGGTGCGGCATCTTGTGGTTTGTTTTTGAACTAATGGTTATTTTGCCGCTCATAGCTTTAATATCAACTGTCAAGTGACAGAAATTCAGTATTGTATTCCCGGTGTACAAACTGAGTCGATATACGCTTGATCAATGTTGGGAAATATCGAAAACTTATTTACGAAAATTGTGTACAAAATTTGGTAGAAATTAAACGCCAACTGAAAACGATGTAAGAAAATTTGTGAAATAAGTTCGTTCGACTGGCATTAACAGACAATCCACACGTTCCCCATCGCCGTCTAGTTCGTTCGATGGAAAGTATTGCTGCTGTAACTGAAAGTATGCGTCAATATCCGAGCAGTTCCACCCGCCATTGTTAACAAGAATTGAACATCAGCGATAGGACTGTATGAAGAATTTTACACAGAGACCTCGATATGAAGGCCTACAAAGTCCAATTGGTTCGAGAATTGAAGACGGTTCTATTGCGTTTTCGCTTCGCCGAATGAGCCAATTATCGGTTGGGAGAAGATGGACATCTTTACCAAAAAATCATCTTTTCCGATAAAGCTTATTTTCGCCTCGGACGATATGTGAACAAGCAAAATTGCCGTTTTTGGGGCACAGAAAATCCACAAGTGACAATTGAGAAGCCAATAAACTCAAAACGAGTGACTGTATAATGTGGAATATGGTCCAAAGGCGTCATAGGACCAATCTTCTTTGAAAATGAGCAGGGGGCCGCACTAACAGTCAATGGGGATCTTTATCGTGCCATACTAACTGACTTTTTATTCCCTATTATTGAAGAGGAAGATATTGGCCGATATTTAGTTTCAACAGGATGGCGCCACTACCCGCCCAGCCAATGCTACAATCGACATTTTGCGCCCTATCTTTAGAAATCGCATTATCAGCCAAAATGGCGATGACAACTGACCTTCAAGGAGCTGCGACTCTGTTGACTATTATTTGTGGAGATCCGTCAAGGACAGATGTTAGGTAAGGCTTTAAAAAACGCAATTAAAGTAGTTCTTGGTAAAATAGAGGCTCAAACGATTGAAACTGCACTGAAAAATTGATGAAATCACACGAGTTCATACATTATTATGTTTTATCATATATTATTATGCCGTTATCGCCATGGCCAAAATCAATGAGTTAAAAGTTCGAATTGCTGCCTCACGCACCCTATTCACCAGATTTGGCCCCCTCGGATTATTATGCGTTTCCAAACTTGAAAAACTGGATCGGTGGTAAAATATTTGCCAACAACGAAGAGGTGGGGTCTGCGGTTGATGGTTATTTTGAGGAGCTGGGCGATTCACACTATAAACACAACAACAAAACAGACAGGATCAAAGCTATTGAACATCGTTGGGAAAAGTGCATCGAGCTAGAAGCACTCTATGTAGAGAAATAAAGATATCTTTTCTCAAATTTATTGTGTTTTCTTTGGTAGGTCGGGTACTTCTGGGACTAACCTCTTACAGGATGCTTCCAGTAGTAGACGAAAAAAAATTGAATTTAAAAATTTTAAATTAATTAAAAAAAAGTCCACGTATTGCTACTTTCAATTTGATCTTCATTTAAAATCGCTGAGAATTCTTCACAGTGCTTTCAATATTAAATGCGTGCAGCTGGATCTTCAGCTATAAATCATACTCTCTCTATATGGCAGTACTACTCCGGCTAGTTCACCGTCCATCTAATATTTATTATATTCGTTTTATTTGTGGTAAATCAACGAAGATGGAGACCGATTTTACTTTTTCTCTTTCTTCATTTTTCCCGGTTGATTTATGACTAGGTATGTCCTAAAGGGGCCGGCGGTATCGCGTGCTCGCATCCATTCCGGGTTTTGAAAATTTGTTCAATTCGAAATTATGCGCCAAAACCGTTTTATCGGTAGCGATTTATGGGGTGAGCTGATTACGTAGGAATAGTCGCGGATGTCGTGAATCTAATGGTAATATCAGTTGGATGGCCTATTAATAGAATAGAATGGTAGAGGGGTAAGTCAATGTACCGAGAAAATTTAAATTATGCACAAAGCTAGAAACAGTGAACTAAACTCGATTTGATTTGGTTCAATTCTATTGTTTTATGGGTCACAAAGGCGCACGCTTTGAAATACATTTGTTGTTAAAATAACTAGAAAAATAATCAGGATAAGAAATTATTAAATCTACAAACTCTACATAAATTATTTTTATTAGCAAACTCCTTCACAACCAAATAACTAAACAATATGAAAAACAATATAGATCATCGATATCGATAAACAAGTTCGTATAACCGTAGCCTTTGTTCGCAATACAGAGTTGTTTTTTTGTTTCACCGCAAAAATGTAGCAATAGAACAACGAATTGTTGTGAAATTTCACTTGAAACTAGGAAAAACCGCTACTGAAACATATAATATATAATGTACAAAGTTTTCACTAAGATAATTTCTAAAAGAATATTAAAAAAACTGAATGACGCACAACCAAGAAAACAAGCAGGATTCAGAAGTTGATTCAGTACAATGGATCACACCCAGGTTGTACAACAGGCCATAGAAAGGCACAACGAATACACCATGCCACTGTGCTTGGCTTTTATCGACTACGAAAAAGCATTTGACTCCATCTCAAAGCATGCGATAATGGATGCACTGCTTAGCCAAGGAGTAGATAAAGCATATGTAAACCTATTAGGATCGATATATGACGGAACTACAGCCACAATTCACCTTGATGATCTTGAAGTGGGAATTAATGTAGAACGAGTTGTATGGTAGGGTTGTCGCAATATCGCCTATTCCTTTCTCGGCTAGCCTTGAAGAAATATTCCGTAAACTGGATTGGGAACAGGATGGTGTAAAGATCAATGATGCAAACTTAAACCATCTTACATTTGCAGATGATATCGTTCTCTTTTCACAAGACCCAGAGGAGCCGCAAAGACGCATACAAGAACTGCAAAGGGCTGGCGAACTATTTGGCTTGAAAATAAACCTGAACAAGAGTCAGGTTAGGTTCAATAACTTCGCTCAGGACAGAAGAACTTCAGTTTTAGGAAGGGATTTGGAGATTGTGGACAGCTTTATATATCTTGGGCAGAGGATTTCAATGGAGGGTAATACCGCCCGGGAGGGTGGAACGGCGTGTTAAATGTGGCTGGCCGGCATTTGGCAGGCTCAACATTGTGTTTAAGAGTAGACTCCCTAGACCTTGCCTGAAAAGAAAAGTCTTCGATCAGTGCGTTCTACCCGTTATAACATACGGAAGTGAAACTTGGACAGTCACATCGCAATCAATTCAAAAACTTCGGGTAGCACAGAGGGGAATGGAAAGATGTATGCTTGGCATTACAAGACGAGACAGAAAGCCCTGCGTATGTCAGCGATCATGCGTATGGATCAGGATCACGGAACAAACGAAAGTCTGTGACATCACTGAAAGAGTAAAGCAATTGAAATGGAGATGGGCAGGCCATATAGCGAGGCGATAGGATGACAGATGGACCAAGGCAATCCTGGAGTGGATACCGCTTGATCGCAAACGTCCACGAAGAAGCCCGAAAGCACGGTGGATTGATGACATCGTTAAGTATATCGGATCAGAGTGGCAGGAAAGCCCAGGACCATGAAAGTTGGAAACATGCTGAAGAGGCCTTCATCCTTAGTGAGTCGACACGGGCTGATATATATATATATATATATATATATATATATATATATATATATATATATATATATATATATATATATATATATATATATATATATACACATTTTCGAAAATCAATTTCAATTTCAATTTCAATTTAAAAACTGCAGGCTTCTTTATAATGAAGGGTCGTCATCATAGACCAAATCTTGGGACTGTTATGCGATTAATATTTTTTTTGCAAACTACTTAACGTCAGAGATTTAGTAGCCATCTTAATAGTTGTTGGCTCGTCGGGGGTCTCATCGTCTATATTGCCTTCAACATCCGATGTATTTTCCAGAATTTCAAGCAGATCTGATTTTGATAGTTCATTCTCGTGAGAAGCTATACCTTCTGCAACGTCACTTGGGTGCAACTCGTCAAAACCATCGCCATGAATTTGATGTAAGATTTTTACAATGTCTTCAATTTCTGTTGCTTTGTCAGGAACTGCTGACGTATCGGCCAGAACGTCTGGCCATAACTTTCTCCAACAGGAATTCAATGTTGATGAACATAACTCAACCACCGCTTCTTTAAAAAAATGTTATACAATGGGCGATATTATTAGCTTTCCAACTGTCAGTAACAGCGAGAACAGGATTTTGTTGCATGCTATTCAATACATAACTGAAAGTTCGCTTGACATATTATTTTTTAAACGCTGTTATTATTACCTGATCTAATGGTTGTATCAGTGATATAATATTGGAAGGTAGGAAGCAAACTTCTATTATTGATTAATTTGTCCGTTAATTTGTGATAATTCATTTTTAAACCAAATAAAACAATTTTTGTACATGTAAGTACATAATTAAACCCACGAAAATGACAAGATTCATACAAACTATGTAAATGCATAACCAACGGCCGTGCGTCATGTAAAAAAGGCAATAAAACAATTCCTGGAAAATTAGAGTAGCAGTTTGCACGAGATTGCAAGGACCATTGCACTGCGATGGTACATAATTCGATTCAAAATTTAGTCTAGGCGATTTCGCACGACTAAACCGCGGTTGGTAAAACCGCTGCTGACGTGGGATTGCTGTACTGAGATTAGGCTAGTCATTTTATTGAGATGGTTCCTAGTCTGAATCTCACCAGGAAAAGATTCGTACTTAGTAACTTCATACCGACCCAATGGCTAGTCATTTTATTGAGATGGTTCCTAGTCTAAATCTCACCAGGGAAAGATTCGTACTTAGTAACTTCATACCGACCCAATGGCCTATTGCTAATCTTATGCAAAATCTTAGAAAAATTGTTATTGACAATATTTTTTTCCTTTTTTTGGGGTTTTTCGCCACCATCTAAAACTCAAAAAATATCAAAAATATATGTTCTTAAGTAAATAAAGAATCACTGGGTAAAAAACAAAAAACCAAACGGAGATAAATTTCTCGGTGATTCTTTTCTGTAATAAATTTGCCTAACGAACAAAATTTTAAAAATATTAAAATGTTCTAAAATAAATATAAACTTTTAAAGTTTTTAAAGTTTCGGGAGGTATTCTCCCCCCGTTTTCAAAGCGAATCTAAAAAATAAATTATATTAATTTCTATATATAAAGCAAAGATAGGAAGTAAATATATTTTTTTTGTGTATGTCAACGATACTTACATTGACAATAATATTTTTTAATGACAGTGACATACTACCAAAAAATATAAATAGGTAATGTTTACTGTGTGATTGTTTATTATACTGATTGTGTATTGCAATATTTAAATGTTTTTAATTGTATTCTTTAGAATCGGAAACCATATTGAAATTAAATCTGCCGAAGGCATAGCAATACAGTTATTTTTATTTAAATTAATTATAGTTGTTTTTTTTTAATTTTCTGTATTTTGTTACCGATTCTTTTAAAACCGTTTTGGAATTATTCCAATTGATTTTATGTCCCGATTCCCATGCATGTTGACAAATTCTAGATTTATTAAAATCGTCTTTTCTAAGAAGGTTTTTATGTTCATTTATTCTAACATCTAACGGTCTAGATGTCTCATCTATATAGAATTTACCACACTCGCGGGGAATTTTATAAACCACATTTTTGGTATTCTGTTGTGTGTTGTTTGGCTTGGTTTTTGTTTATATAAATCTAAGAGTATTTTTTATCTTAAATGTCGTTCTAATGTTGTATTTATTTCCTACTCTTTTAATTGTGTCAGAAATACCGCGGATGTAAGGAATTGTGAGGTTAATTGTTTGAGAGTTATTATTACTGTTATTAAAAACTTGTCTGTTTTGTCTGGTATTAAAAGTTTTAAACGATTTATCTATGAAATCTTTTGGGTAATTGTTTTTTATTAAAATGTCGTTGATGTGATTTATTTATTTTTGTAGTGTATCACTGTAGGTACAAATAAGTATTGCTCTGTCATATAAACTTTTAATTACTCCTATTTTGACTGATTTTGAGTGATTGGAAAATAAATTGAGATACCTATCTGCGTTTGTCGATTTTCTGTAAACTATAGTTTTTAATGTGTTGTTTTTTTTTAATGTTAAAGTGTCGAGGAATGGCAATTTATTCTCCCTCTCCATCTCTAAAGTAAACTTAATTGTAGGCTCTCGAGAATTTATATCTTGTAAAAAATATTTAGATCATCAATGCTATGTTGCCATATTGCAAAAATATCATCAACATATCTAAGCCATATTATTGGCTTTTTAAGAGATTGAATTCATATGTAATTCTCGAGTTCCTTCATAAAGATATTACTCATCAAAGGAAAAAGAGAAGAACCCACTGCCATTCCGAAATGTTGTTGATAATAATCATTTTCTAATTGAAAATATGTGGTTTTTAAGCGCAGAGTTAATAATTCCAAAATTGTAATTATGTTTAGTTTAGTGCGGTCTTTTAATGTTGTGTCATGTTCTAATCTCTTTCTAACTATTAATAGTGATTTATCAACTGGTATATTAGTAAATAAACTCACCACGTCAAAACTGACCATTAAATTTTAGTTTGCAATTTTAATGTTCGAAATTTTTAATATAATAATTTGTTCTATCCGAAAGTGGAATTAAAATGTTTAAAAAAAAATTTATAAAATAAAATAAAAAACCTAAAAAAAGAAAAAATATATATGAACACGCCACAATCATTCAGACATTGTTATTGACAATTCCAAACGAACACTTGCAAGTTAGAAAAGTAAGTCGGAGTCTGAATCTGTAGGTAAGGCTAGAAGACCAGACAAACTACGCATAGCAAACTCACTTAAAAATATCATAAATGTAAGGAAAAGTGTTCGGATTGCAGCAGGAACATTAACCTGCCTTAATTAGGAGACACTGAGTTCAATTGGTTTAAGTAACAGGCGCTACAGCCCATACTGCAAGGATTACAACAGTACTTTTGAAACAACATTTCCATAATCAATTAATCTCCAAAATGGATGAAAACCTGTGATGACCCCCAAGATCTCCGGATTTCATCGCCCTTGACTTATTTCTTCGGGATTCCTCCAACGGAGAGTTTGCATTAATATCAAGATTGGCGGTTAATGAGTCTTAATTTTTTCTTAAAAAAAAAACATTTAATTTGGGCATTTCTCTGGCAATTTGTCGATGCCCTCCAAAAAAATCTTTTGAGGTGGTCCAGTCATCAAGTCATTTTACGACACCTCCATAATTGTTGAAGTGTTTCATGGAAAGTGCTGGAGACATCGATAAAAACGAGTGGTAATCGGAAGGAGCCAAGTCTGTGGCTGGTTTCGCTCAAGATTGGAGTATGCTTCGTTGATATGGTCGCCAATTTACCGGATTCATGTCAATAAACTAGAGAGTGTGCAGCGTAGATTCCTCAAATACCTCGCATATAGGGTTGATGGTCATTATCCGGCTAGAGGAATTGTCCAGCGGGTGCTCCTTGACAGATTTCGGATGCAATCCCTCTCACATCGGAGGATTTGTATGTCTCAAATATTCCTCTACAAGTTGATCAACGGGCTTATCGATTGCCCTGAACTATTGGAGCAATTGCCATTTCTTGTACCTCAATTCTTTGCTAGGAGGTCTAACACCTTTAGAGTGCCCCGTGCCCTGACTAATTTTGAGAGCAGGGCGCCACTATTTCGTGCTTGCAGATATTGCAATCTTTTGAGTGTTCATTCTGATGTGGATCTGTACTCAGTTTCCCCTTGTTCACTAGTGCGGGCCCTGCAGGATGCTATACATTTGATACATGAATGATATTTGTTGTTTTTCAATATTGATGTACTATCTTTTCGACTTTTAATCTTATACTTATACTTATGTTATGTACTTGTTACCTTATCAAATAATATAGATTATCTTGTTCTAGCAATAGTGGTTTACATAGATATAGTTATGATTATATATAGACATCAGTTTAATGTATTAGTATAATTTCATGCTTAATTTGTAATCAATTCTCAATTTAATATTTTCCTTTTTTTTTAGTTTTGTAAAACATAATTATTTATTTAATTTGTCTTGTTATTGGGACATGTTCCTGTTAGACAATAAACATTATTATTATTATTATTATTATTATTAAGTCTGGTGAGTAAGGCGGGTAATACAAGAATTCCCAGCTAGGTGCAGCAAAGTATGTGATGGAACGTTGTCGTGCTGCAAAATTACTTGTCTGTGTCTTGTAGCCCATTCTGGTCGGTTTTCGATCAAAGTTTGATTCAAATTCTTCATTTGTTCACGGTAACGAACGATATTAACTATTTCACCTGGTTTCAATAGCTTATAGTACACGACACCCTTCTGATCCTACCAAATGCATAGCATTGCCTTCTTTCCAAAACCATTCGATCTTGCGATTGATGTTCATGGTTGTGCTGGATCAACCCACGATGTCCTGCATTTTGGGTTCTCGAAATATACCCATTTTTCTCCCCCAATCACAATCCGAAGCAAACAAGTATTTCTTTCATGGCGAGAAAGCAAAACTAAGCACATCGTTTTTAGTTTTTCCATCTGTCTGTCGTTCAGCTGATGTGGTACCAATTTTCCTAATTCTAATCTTTTCCATGGGCAATCAGAACTCGGACGTTCTTTGTCTTTTAAGTCAAAACAGCCACTTTTGAATCGTCCAAACCAATGCCCAAAAGCTTCTTGCGTTGGAACATGGTTACTTAAGTTTCTTGACTTGTACTTGCGTTTTTCTTTTGATTGGACAAGAAAACCACTACGTGACGCAAATGCTCGTTGTTTGGCTCGAAATTCGACATGTTTACCACATGGAAAAAATATGACGCTAACTCGAAACCGTTTAAATACTAATGGCCTTTTGAAAAGTACTGGCGTAGCAACAAAATGATTAAAGACATTAGACTGTGAACAGACCTTTGTTTCCAGTGTTATCTTTTAAAAAATATAAAAATAAATTAACCGTCACACCCGGTAAGCTACAAGAACGAGATCAGTTGAAAGGCAATGTTAGATGAGAAATACTGATCTCAAGAAACGTTACCTGTTAAGAACATTAGATGTGAAAACAGCATCAATTCGTGAACTCGAAAATGTCCACCATTTAAGTGACAAGATATTCTGAAAGTAATTAATAAAAAAAATTCAGGAACTTTACATTAATTTACAAGTTTGATAGTAAATCTTTACATTAGTTTCGTATATATTTTTTTTATTACTTTTGCATCACCTTGTAAATTTATAAATATAATTTAAAATTTTTATAAAACATTCTCTCTTTTTTCTTGTTCTTTCAGTGTTGAAATTTTCCAGATACACTGTATATCGTAGAAAAGATTTTTAGTTTTAATTACAAAGAATAAACAAATAAGCGAATATGAGAGAATCTACTTCCAGATATTATTATTGACGTATCGAAAGGAACGGACTGTACCCGAAGGTCACACGCCGAAGAAGAAAGACGCGGTAGCCTGGGCAACGTTTACTTTCAATATCGACCTGACTTCGCTCCTGCCTTGAGGTTCGTTGACCCTTCTTTAGGGTCGAACGCCTTCAACCAACCATTCGACGAGGAAATGCGAGGGCCGTTTCCTACGAGAATATCCTACCTATTGTACGACAATGGAACTGCACGACGATTGATCATAAACACTTCAATATATCAGCTTCAATAGAATACACCTTATTTATAATCTAAAAACCACCAGGAGACTTTGATCAGTTCCCTATGTAATCTCTGCCCTACCTTCATTGGAATTACCTTTGACATTTATTTATGAAAAAATTAATACAAACTCATTCTTCGAGCTAATTCTATACACTTTCGCCTACTTTCGTGCAACTGTTTAACCCCAGATCAAAAAAAAACCTGATGGTTTAGATGTAATAAAATAAATGAACCTTTTTTCGACCTCCTCAAGGTATGTGAAGCTGTTATCAACCAGGTGATGTTGCAGAAATCAGAAGAGATAAAAAATCGAAGGGGCTAAGTCTGGAGAATACTCTGGGAGCAATAAAGTCGAGTGATCGTGCGTTGTCCTAAAGCAAAATCACTTCGATTCTTTCCTAACGCGAATCAGCTGTTTGGAATCAGATGTTCTTGAGGAACTCAGAGATTACCCTTTAGAAATGACTTGCAGTATTAAAAGGAATACATCTAAATAAACTAGTGCATATTACTAACAGTAACTAGTAGGTATTATAATAATATACATTTTATTTTGAAGATTGTTTTAATACAAATAATTTTGAAGTCGACCATAATAATACTAATGTCTAAATTTTATAATGTTTTAATCTAAAGTCTAAATGTTATAGTTTAAAGATTGACAATGGATTATGCAGGGATTCCACTTATTACTTTGCAGACAGAGTCAAAATATTATTATAATAATTGGTTGCTTTTTAGTTTCAATTATTATATGCCAGTAATCAAAACAAACTATTTACCAACAATATAAAACTACACTTATCCCTAATGTTCTTCTCGAAACAGCGACTCACTCAGCTTTATCAATAACACTACCTAATGTCAACCGCTGACACCGCACTCCGCATTATTTTCTAAGATTGCTAAACGCGGCAACAGCGAACAACGACAAAACTACGGCCACGACTGTTATTTTCTATCAATTATTAAATGCGCTACCTGTTATTTGTCTCTCTACCTGTTATTTGTTATTTGGTTTTTGAAGCGGGGACTCGGTAACAGCGACTACGAAACTTCATATAATACTAACAGTGTACCTGTTATTTCTTCACATCGATAACAGTTGTAAAACATTAATATGAAATAACAGTTATAACAGATCGTTAAATAACGACCCACCTCTAAGTACAATTGACAGATGTGGTAGCAATAAGTTGTAGTTACATTACACATTTGTTATTCTACATCACTTTACAAAGTAGAATAATATTATTATAATGATTGTCCCACTCTGTAACATCTCCGTAACTAAGGGTGGCATCTACGTGGTGTCGAGGTCGTCCTCACCCACTGTTGCCACCCGATGCGTAACTTCGAAGCCCCCCCCGTAACCATGACAACACCGACCCACTACAGAAAACTATGACGTAATGGAACAAAATGAAAAGTACACGGAAGTCTACAAGACATCTGAATGTAGGAAAAATAGTTCTAAATTCAGCGGATTCAGAGTTAAATCCGTCGTGGAATCGGAAGTAGATGCTCCGTTCAGTTCTCCCACCTTTAACATCGGCTGGCTTAAAATTCACCCCCTTTTTGCAAGCGATAATTGAGGGATGATTGTCTCGGTTATTTGCCTTCTTCTTCGCGGTTGTATTTCATGTAGAACCGAATGCTTTTCCTGTATATATATATATATATATATATATATATATATATATATATATATATATATATATATATATATATATATGTTGGAAAAGGCTTCCGCGATTGGTAATATTAGAATGACTAGGTTCTCGGGTAGAACCGCGTTTTTGATTTGTAAAATCTCGACGTTTCGGCTTCTACTTTGAAGCTATTTTCAAGACAATCTAGTTGATTTACTTCGAGGCCTCAATCTGCCTACTACCCAGAGTTCACAACTAGAAAAGAACGTGGACGGCGCGATATATACGTATATAAATCTAAAATAGATTTTAACAAGGCCAAAGTAATCGCACCTATATATTTCCACAAACCCCGCATAATTCGTGAAGCAATTGAAATCAAAAAACGTCCAGGCTGCTTAAACAAGAGGGACGACGGTCTTAGAGTTCCAAATACATGAAAACCGCTTATTTCCAAATTGCCCATCCAGTCAAACGTCCACCTCCCGTCTCACCTCCATCCATCAACCGAGAGCCCCACCCACAACCTCACCTATTAATGAAGAGGTCTCGCCGTCCACGTTTTTTTCTAGTTGTGAAGTTGTATCATCATCATCAGCCCCGATCCACTGCAGAATGAAGGCCTCTTCAGCATGCTTCCAACTTTCACGATCATGGGCTTTCCTCTGCCACTCGGGTCCTGTATACTTAACGATGTCATCAGTCCATCATGCTTTCAGTCTTCTTCGCGGACGTTTGCGATCAAGCGGTGTCCACTCCAGGATTGCTCTGATCCATCTGTTTTCCCAACGCCTCGCTATATGGCCTTCCCATCTCCATTTCAATTGTTTTACTCTTCCAATGATGTCCCACACTTTCGTTTATTCCCTGATCCATGCGCAGGGCTTTCTGTCTCGTCTTGTAATGCCAAGCATACTGCTTTCCATTCCCCTATGTGCTACCCACAGTTTTTGAATTGATTGCGATGTGAGTGTCCAGGTTTCACTTCCGTATGTCATAACGGGTAGGACGCACTGATTAAAGACTTTTCTTTTCAGGCAAAGTGGGAATATGCTCTTAAACACCATGTGGAGCCTGCCAAACACCCCCGAGCGGTATCCCCCTCCATTAAAATCAACTCCAATCTCCAAATCCCTTCCTAAAACTGAAATTCTTCTGTCTTCAGCGAATTTATTGAACATAATCTGACTCTTTTTCAGGTTTATTTTTAAGTCAAAAGGTTCGCCAGTACACATTTATAAAATCTAGCTTTTATACTCAAACACACTTTAGCCCATAATGACACAGAGGCATAATAAAAGATATACAATATAAATAAAATAATATAAAATTATAGCATAGCATAGTATGGTAAAATCCTTTTTATTTCACTTAAACAGATCGAAACATTGCTCAGAATCATCAATACGTTTTTGTTTTTGGTTCGCTGTGTCGTCCTTTCGATATTTTCATATTTTCAGCATCATCAGCGCTTGTACAACCATGTTCGCCAGAGTCCGCGTAATGTTTATCAAGCCGTCGCTTGCTTCAACGATATTTTTCTTCATCGGAATGCAATGCTTAATCAACATATCATCATTAATTGTATTAATGATATATTATTCATAATATATCATTTAATAAATCATAGGTTCGATGGTCTGAATTCGACGATCCATTAACGAAACAATCCTTTAAAAAAACTCATGCTATATTAGGGTAGTTTAAAATTTCCATCGCTGTATTTCGTGAATTTTTCGTCGATCAAATTATCCCAATCGAAAACAAGATCCGATCCATCATTGTTGACTTCCAAGGCGAGGCGAAACTTCGACATGTCGAGCGTCAATCGGTTCGCGATTCCCATCTAAATAGTTCCAATAAATACCGAACGACTGATAGCAAAACGGTCTTTCAATCGTACCACGTCCTGTCACCTATCTCAAAAGGAATCTGCATTTTGCCGCGTGACATTTTCCGAAAGCGCGGAAAAAAGATGACGCTCGTCGATAGAAGACGAGTCTGACAACTGACGGTACGTCTCGCGTCTGGATTTATGTCAAGAAACGGTCTCGAATGAGGTTTTAGCTGTTTAAAAAGGGAAAATCCTAGTCTGCAGAAGATTTAAACAAAATTGTTTAATACGGGGGTAATTTCAAATGATCTACTAGGGTGTAATAAAAGTAAGTTCAAATAGCACCGGAATAAAAGCCACTGGATCATTGAAAACGTCGTGCTTTTGGCAATTGGATCAAAGAACAAACAGATAATTTTTTTTCAAAAAATCAAAAACTGTTGAGAGTGATTATGCAGAGGGTAGAAGAAACGTGAGAAGACCAGGGGTGTCATGGCCGCAAATTAGACAATTTAGCTATTGCTATTTAGCGTGGCTCTAATTAAAGCGAAAATAGTCATGTTGGTCGACAACCTTCGTTTGAAGGCCGCACCATAAGAAAAAAAGGTCAAGTTTTAATAGAAAACCGCGTAAGTGATATAATGCGACTTTTCTTTGTATTTTTACCGTCCTGTCCATAAAACTTTGTTTAGTTTAGTGAATAGAGAACGGTGGCAGTATAATTGCGATATATGAGCTCATCGCGAGCAAGGAATAAAAGTTCGAGAAAAACAAAAAGCCGAGGATCGTGCGCCTTAAAACTACAGTGAAATTCTGTCCGACTTTTTCGTTACTTAACATTTTTTTCGCAACTTGAAGTAAATTTTCTTGGAGTTTCCCGAAGGACAAAGTGAAAATTCCGAATAAATTTGAAAAAACATGTTTTTTTCTTTGATCTTTAATACACAGTATGTCGGAATAATGACTTATTTTGCCAAAATTAATTAATTTTATTCCTTCCGCATCAAAGTTTTTCGGAATCGCCTCTTGGTGTCCCGGCTTCTTGGAGTTTTGTAACACTGTCATAAAACGTACCATTCATGATCAGTTTGAGTTCATTCGGGAACAGGAAATAGTCACACGGAGATAAATCAGACGAATACGGAGGATGTTTAAGCACACAGACTTATTTTTTCCACCAACTCATCGCGATTTTTGTTTTTTGGTCGGCATGGCTTTGGGTCGTCTTCCGAGGCACCATGACCGTCTTGGAATCGCTTATATCACTCAGACATCACATAGACTTTTTCATCAACACAAATGTTTCTGTAAAAGTTTTGCCCAGTTTAAAACAAAATTTAATATTAGATTTTTGTTCCATCATTATTTTGTAACGAGGCGACAAAAGGTACTGTCACTTTAAGCGCAATAACTTGATAATCCGTTAATCGATTCTAATGATGGTGATCTCGTCTTATAGAGGAAATATACAGCTTTCAGATTATATATTATTTTAATAGATGGCGCTAATAGTTTTCTTTAAATTTAAAAAGTTCCGTTAATTTTCCGACAAGCTGTTGTTCAAATTGCTTTTCCAGTATTACATGGGTGATTCAAAAAGGAAATATAAATTTTGGAATCGACCTGTTTTGTTTTTCAACGTAGCCATCTTGTAATTCAATACATTTAGACAAGCCCTGAGAATAATGCGACTTATCCAAGTCGACTAAAAAAGCTGTTATCTCAGCTTTGACCTCATCATTTCAAGTGAACCATTTCTTCAGGTTCGAGAGGAAGAAGTAATCGCTGAAAGTAAGAAGCCGGAAGTAATAGAATACGGTGCGTATAGAAATGCTTCGAAGCGTAAATCATGAAGTTTTGCAGCAAGAATCTTTCTTTTTGATCAAGCACTTTCTTTTTGATCAAGTGCGGACATTTAGCCTGAAATAATCAGTCCAGTAGTAAAGCATTTTGTTAGGTAGTCTGATCACATCATGATTATAGATATGACTTTTCAGGCAGCTAAAACATTTTTGGCTTTCTCTGGTGAGTTCTTCAATTGGGACCTTCGGTATGAAACACTAAACTCAAAGAGATTTACCATCAAACACCAAATCACTTTTTTAAACTTCTCGACGAGCGTTTGGTTAAAAATGATCTCCTGATGATGCTAACATGGTTAGCGAAATACTCGTCGAAAAGTTTAAAAAGTAGTAAATCTCTTCCTGTGTAGTTTTCTGGTGCGCTGTTCTGTTTTTTGAGCCCGGATCTTTAAGTTACTCCATAGGTTCCTACCCGTATCGAATGAAGTTGAATCCAAAGCTGGGCATGGATTTGGTGTTAGTTGGTGGTCTCTTGCTTATCCAGGAGTTTAGTGCGCTTTTACGTGCTCCCGCCCCCTTTTTGGGTTGTTGCTTGGTCTCTAGTCTGCAATTCTTCTAAAACAGCAGCTGTTGGCTTCAGAAGGATGATGCTACAGAGCATTCTGCAAGGACTAAAATAACATTTCCTCAATTTGGGCAATTCGAGCTGCAATGGATGTACAACCGCTTTTCAGTTTTTTTTTACTACGAAAATAACGGAAAAGAGTCTTTTATAGTGGAATCTAACTCTTTTGGTATGTCCGTTGAGATTAAATCCTGCAGATCAAAGTAGATCAAAGATCTTATGACAGCTCGAACATTTTTTATCAATTTTATACATTTTTTTTTAGAAAATATCGAAACCTGTTTCTTTACTCGACTCAAACGTGATGGTTTGGTTTTATATTAGCATGATCCATTTCATGGATATAAACAACAGTTTGAAATATAAAATCTAGAGTTAAATATATTTCAATACATTCGAGGTGGGGTATAACTCACCCCAGCGGTTAAAAATTCATAATAATTCTTAAACAATAAAGACGCGCGAGTTAATTTTTTCAGTAGCTGCAAATGCGACGTTGCCGTTCCGATCAGTGCAATTCATTTAGTCCGGCATTTACCACAAAGCGCGCTTGGGTATCACACACCCCATCTGTATGACGCGTGGCTCAAAAGGTACGTTTGACTATTTTTGTTTTTTATTTATTCGTATATCTATTTATGTGATTAATGTAGAAAAATAATATTTGCAGGTAATAATTGTGCTTTTAAACGAAAAGGAATGAATGAAGAACGATTCAGATCATATGAGTATTCAAAGCAGTACAAACTGTGAAGTAGATGCTGATATACCATCTTCTGATTCGGACAGCGACGACATACTAGTCTAGGATCTGCAACAAACTGCTTCTGCTGGAACAGAGTACTATAAAGGTAAATACGGGGTTACAAAACGGCAAAAAACCCATACAGAACTGCTGGTGGCACTAGAGTTGAAAATATTATTACTCATCTACCTGGCGAAAAATCAGATGCGAGAGATAAAAAGTCACCTCCTAAAAATCGGAAACAATGCAGGAAGAAATGAAGGCACTCTTTGGTTTGCTTTTCCTATCCGGTTTAGCACATTCTGGTCGTCGAAACACTATCGACTTATGGGCCACTCGACTTATATTTCGAGATTCAATGTGTAGAAACAGATTTACTTTCTTCCTGAATAATTTGAGATTTGGTAGTGCTGTTTCATGAAGTGAGAGAATAAAAATAGATCGATTAGCTCCAATCAGAACTACATTTGAAAAATTCTTAAAAAATTGTCAAGATGCTTACATTCTGTATGAAAATCTTAATTTGGAGGAAGACCTGGTTGCCTTTAGAAGACGATGTGGTTTCCGTCAATACATACATACCATCTAAACCAGCGAAGGCGTAAAAATGTATGCTTTGGTGGACAACTTTTGTGGTGGAAATATATTGCGTCAGACAACCCGAGAATAGTCCTCATGCTGTCAGTAACAAACCCTATGACGTAGTTCACCGAATGGTACAATGTGTTTCACAATCTTCACGAAATATTACATTGGATGACTTTTTTACAAGTTACGAAAGCACTGATCATTTATTGAAATATCATAAATTCACTGTAGTTGGAACTTTACGCGCTAACAAAACATGTATTCCACCTGATTTCAAGAAAAATTGTGAAGTAAATACTACAGTGTTTGCGTTCCAAAAAAATATTTCAATTTTATCCCACGTACCAAAGCCACGAAAAATGGTATACATCATATCGTCAAAAACTGGCTATTATAACATTTTACAATCAAATCAAAAGTGGCGTTGATGTTGTTGATAAATTATCAAGAACTTATGACGTTTCGCGGAATTCTAAACGTTGGCCTCTTAAAATATTGTTTACTTTACTCAATCATGCTGGAATAAATAGTATGATTGTACACATGTTCAAAAATGGCACCGAAGGAGACAAAACTAATTTAAGAGGAAAAATTAATTCGGGAATTAGGTTTAGTAAGACCCCACTTGGACACAAGCAGACAGAACCAAAGGCTTCCTAGACAACTGCGTCATGGAATTGAAAATTATTTTCCAAAATCCCTTGAAAACTTACAAAAACCGCTGCAAAAAACCTAATACAATACAGAGATCTTCAATGTGCCCGAGGAAAAAAGATAGAAAAATTAGTCACATCTGTAAAAAATATAACACGCCGATATGTTTAGAACATACAGATTATTTTTTAGTTATATGTTTATGATCTAAATTGTCAATAGGTAAAAAGTAGATATACAGTGGTCTTATAAATTGAAAAGAGTGAATCTAGCACGTGCCATTTGAATTTAGTACTAAAAAAACACAATAGTTTATGAGCTAAGGCTAAAAATTGAGTTATTGTTATTTTTTAAATAAAAGTCTGTTAAAATGCGTAAATAAATATGTGTTTTACTTGAACTCATTCACTATTAGTTATTACAACATATTTCCTATTAATAAGTGTCATAAATTATTAGTTTGTGTTGGTTTTATTTAATTTTATTTTCGGGTTATGTCAAACCCCAAGGAGTGGCATGTGAGATTCAGTGACCTATTATACGGAAGGTTGATTCTGAACTGATTGATGATGATGAATTGACACCCAATTTGAACGACCCTTTATATATAGTCTTTCGTTTACAATGTCACTGCCATCACATGCTACATACAACAACAATTAAATAGCCGTAAAAACTGATGTTTTTCACTTAGGACGTCCGCCATCTGGAAATGCTAGCAGACAATTTAGTTAACAAGATAATCAGACTCATGGCATTTTTAATTCGACTCCACCGCGTACCGAAGTGATTTTTTCATCCACAAAACAACGTCTACCACGATGATACATCGACAACGTTAAAAAACCCATTTGGATTTAAGGAGGCGCGCGACAATAAGGTCATACGCGTCGGAAATTTTCATCCATATTAATTAATTCGTGGTTTTGGCTTTGACGGTTTGAACAATGTCATATCAGGCAAATACGGAGGTTCTATTCGACTGTAATGTATCTTTATTTTATTCTTTTCTCTTGGTGGCTTTTTAGAATCATGTCCAGGTAGGCACAAGTGGATACAATGTTCATTTTTAAACCAACCAGTAAACTATTACGAGGTGTAATAGTTTAATGTAAGTAATGAGATTAGGGGGAGCATTCGATCTGACAACAAAGCTAGCTTCCCCTTTGGAGAGAAGGTAGGCCTACATCTGGTGGCCAACAAAATAGAGTTACTAGAAATTCCATAGCAATTCATTTCGTGAACCAGATTTTCCTAAAGCTTTCTGAACTGAAAAGTGACAACAACTTGATGATTCAAATAGCACATTGATATCTCGTCAAATTGCGTATAAAGCAGGTGTGTAGGTGTGAATACCAACATTAAAAAACGTTAGAATCCTTGAATCAACTTCACATATTCAAAGGAAGATAACAAAGACTCCCCCACCCCTCAGAGATGCTCATAAAGACCATTGCAAGCAGTTCGCTCGCGACCATGTTCATTGGGACAAAGAATGGAACCAAATAATGTTTTCTGACAAAAGGAAATTTAATCTAGACGGTCCGGCCTGTTTAGATTAAATATCAATGACTTAAGAAAGGAAGTAAACTGTTTCTCAAAGTGACTAATGGCTGTTGGTAGCGACATGGTTTGGGCTGGTATCGGGTATCAAAAAAATGACTGACATCATTTCGGTTTCTGGTCGAATGAGCTGGACTATTTTAATATAATTCATTCACAACTATGGAATGATTTGTAAACAATGCCAAACGATATTTCAACAGTATTTTCTACGGGAGAATATCCACATTTTTGGCCAGCAAGGTCGTCAGATCTAAACATCATTGCAAATTGACCAGAAAAGCGTATAAAGGTTCGAGGTAATTTCAAACTGACGAGGATTGAAAGCAAATATAATTGAGGAAGACTTCCTCAAAATAGCATCCAGCACCTTTCACGAAATTCTTCCCAATCGAATGGCTTAGACCGTACAAGGGGTATTTTTACAGTATTCTACGAATATTTTTATAAGGGCAGTTTTATTGTTTTCTATAGTTTAGTTTGTTTCTGTCTCGTTTATTGTAGAGTCAAGTGTTTAAGTCGACTACTGCTGGTTTTTAAAAAGAACCCTCTGTAATGTATATGCATAAATTTAATGCGTTTTTCGTGTTTATATTAAATAAATATTATATTGTAAAAATATGTCGTCTACTTTTTTTCCCCACCACCGACCCCCTGTAACAAAAAAAACTGTGTGTTACAATAATAACCTTATCATTTTCGGATTTAGGACTACAAAATACTTCATATATACCCATTTTCGTCAGTGTTACCTCAAAAAATTTGAATTATTGATCTGTGTTATTAATTTGGAATTACAAACCTTGTAACCAAACCTGTAAAGTTATTTTGGAAAAATCATTTCTTTATTTTTAGTCCAATTAAAATCATTAATGAGAAAATGTTTCAGATGTAACACTCCTCATCGATGTTATTTGATCAGATATATTTTTTGGTAAGGTAGAGCGGGGCTAGTTGATCATAGGGGCAAGTTGTGCAATAGAAATATCTCGAAAACTAAGCAACCTACAACAAAAGTGTAAATGGCGAAAAGGCGGGGTTATGAGAGGGGAATACATAGCGCGACTGTCAATTGCTGTCCGGTGCCCCGATAAAATAAAAGAACGCTTTGTTTTTTTTTTCGGCGTAAAAAAAATATTACAGGTCATTATAATTTTTCTACTATACTCTTATAAAAACGCTTAATATAATAACCACGTAAGTATTTAAAGATTACTTAATTATTGTTCTTTTGATTATAGATTGTTATTTATTTTTAACTCTTATGTTTTTTTTAACCTAATTTTTATTTTGTTGTCTCTGGCGCTAGAGCAATGCGCGTTCAATACTTGCTCAACTAGCCTCACTAGATTGTAGAAAATCAAATTTTTCTTTAATAAATTAATAAACATCAATTAATGTGTACATGTGATGATTCTACACAAAGTTTACTAATTAAAATTACTTATATTGATAATTGTATTAATGATTATTATTATATTTTAGGACTTTTTAATCAAAAAATTTGATTTAAAAAAAAAATTAAATCAAATTCAGAAGAGGACGAGTTCGCTTGTCTGGCTTGTTATAGGCCATTTTCCGACAGCATACCTGGAGAAAACTGGATTCAGTGTCAGATTTGCAAACAATGGTCCCATATTAAATATATGCCGAACGTTGGTCTAACCTATGTTTGTATTAATTGTGATAGAGACAAAGATGATTCATAATTTGGGATTATTTATCATCTAGCAATATTCTTGATCTCATAATTAGTTACTACTTTAATTTAATATTGATTTTAGTTATAATTATTCTTAAATATATAATTTTAAATATAAAAAGTGTAATAATAATCCAAAGATTGAAAAGCTTTAATTTTGTTTGATGTTAATTTTATTTTTCCAGAGATAATCGTAATAAATAAATATTTGCTTGTGGATTACAATTATTTTGTACTCAGATCCTTCTATACAGTCATCAAGTCCATTTTAGCCGTTGCTCAACTAGCCTCATACCCATACTCAACTAACCCCTTTAGCGGGCCACGTTGAGTAACTTGGACCGCTCTCGCATTGTCGACAATAACTTGTACTTTAAACTTATACTCGGATCGTTTTTACACTGCTAGACGTTTTGGAGAAGAGTAAATTAAAAACCTAACAGAGTAAGAATCAATTAAATCCAATGCATATTCTTAAAGTTATGGGAGATCAAGCGAAAAGTTGCCCAACTAGCCCCGCTCTACCCTAAGTAAACAAAGTTACTAAATACAAAAAATTAATAAACACAATTTAAAGTGTGTCCTATAGTTGTATCTCGGACGTTATAAAAAGTATGTCAGAACATGACCCAAAGCTAGGCCGGCCAAAAAAAATTAAAGTCTCGAGGAGTTGGTGTTGTTTGGACTTGAACATGATTGGATGCAAATTTAACTGTGAGATGGATAGCAGAGGAATTAAATAAAGGTCAAAGATATGATCGAGCGCCGGGGAGTTGGTTGTTCTTGCACGATGATGTGTTGTACGACTGGGTGCTTCAACATCCTCCGTATTCGCCTGATTTATCTCCGTGTGACTATTTCCTTGATTGATGAACGTTACCAGGGGTGTATTGATGCGGAAGAGATGTATTTTAAATAAAATTGTTTCTTTTTATTTAAAATTGTTCGCTATATTTCCGACATACTGTGTATATATGCATATAGTACAAGATGATTTATAGATAGCTGTTTTTTTCTGTTGAATGCGTAAATTGCAACACCAAACAATTTTCGTCTTTAATTTTTTTGTTTTCGTTGATATCAAATGAGATAGGTTTACATATGGACTCATTAATTTTATATGTACACAATGTATTAATTGACGACAAATTTGTTTTCACTGAGACACCGAGCCACGACGTCCGTTCCTTTCAATTAATTAATTTCTAAATAATGTAAACAATAAACTCATTAATATTTTAGAAACGTTGTTTATATCTCCATAAAGGAATCAATGGAAAAAAACAAAAAAGGTGATCAAAGAGAAACACTTTTTCTTTGACCACTTTGATGCTCCATTGATGGTAGAAACGTGCAAATTAACGAAAAAATTGAGAGTCAGAAAGCGGAAACTCTGAGATGTATGTGATGGAAGTTTAAATATGCCGAGTCACGGTTTTCTGTTAATGAAGAGCCCCCTCTTTTTGACTACAGCCAAGTATTTTTAGCGTATTTTATTATTCGTTATTTTTTTTGTCTCCTTCAAAATATAATCTCCAAAATATGGACTCAAAAAGAAGTTCGCAAAGTGACTCCTTCAATAAAATTAACAGAAAAATGTCACAAAGTGCCATCTCTGGTGAATATGGTGCTTGTGAAATGATATTTGTTTGATTTTTAGTGAAAATGAACGAATAATTACACAGGCCTACAACATTTTTGCCGCCTGGGATTTTAGAATTTTTGAACTTTAGATTAAATATTTTGACGTGGCAACCGAAGAATGTGGAAGACCAGCGAAAAAGTTTGAATATAGCGAATTAGAAGCCTTGTTGGATGAAGATTTCGCTCAAACGCAACAACTCGCGGATCAATTATATATGACACGAGAAGCCGTGTCTATACGTTTGAAATACGCCATTGGAAAGATCCCGAAGTTGGGAAAATCAAGCTTTGCGTGTAAAACTTTACTGACTAAATTTATCTAAAAACCAAACAGGAACAATATCAATACGGGCAAGCAGCAATTACAATTAGAATTTGCCAATTCTCGAAGAATCTCCCCGCGTGTTTTCATTAAAAATCGGTCCGTTTTATAAATTCGAAGTCTATAATTTGGGTGGATAGACCCGGATATGTGCGTGTGCGTTTGGAACAACCGGTAATTTTAAAGCGATAGGGCAGGTACGGCCCGCACGACGCCCCGGAAAACCCACCTTTTCTATTCACTTCTTATTTTTCTTCCTGCTGAGAGATACCACAGCCCGTTAGTTATTCTTGACCTGCAACCTTCGCCTCTAACCGAATCGATCTCCAGCAACCCCTTGGCAGTTTATGATAGGCAGTAGTTCTTCAACATCTTTTTACACTGGTGGACTTTTTACACTTCTGTTATAACCCTATTCGTCTTTCCATGATTTTCCTTGGTATTTAGTTTTCTGGCATTCTTGCCACGTGTCTCCCCATCTGAGTCGCTGAACAATCAGGTAGTCTACAATATCTAGATCTTTGTACAATTTCTTGAGTTCAAAGTTATACGTGATCCTTCAAATTCTACTGTCATTCACAGGACCAAATATTCTGTTTTGTTTTTGGTTTAATTTATTTTTGTCCCGACAATCTTTTGATGTGGTCTTTATTTCGTATCATATGTACAACTCTACAGGCCTTTAAGGCCTTTGGCTTGGTTTACAATCTACCGCCAAACCACTCTATTCTTTGCCTTTCTTCTCACTGTATCACTGTGTCACTTCGCCCATTCTGGCCAAATCCTCCTCCACCTCATGTAGCCACTTTCTCCTCGGTCTTCCCCTCTTCATTCTTCCCTCGCCTCTCCCCCTGCTCACAACCTGTTTTGTTAATCTGTTTTCTGGTAGCCTTTCTATATGTCCTAGCCAGGCTATTCGTCGTGCTCTGATGATCTGCGTTATTGTGGGTTCTCCAAATACCATTATTATTTCTTCATTGGTCCTTCTTCACTGATTCTCCTCCTTGATACCACCGTATATTTTTCTCAATACTCTACGCTCCCATACCTCCAACATTCGTTCACTGCTATTGGTTAAGGTCCAGGTCTCTGCGGCATATATTACAGCTGGTCTTATTGTTTTATAAACTCTTACTTTGGCTTTTCTTCATATATTCTTGTTTCTCAGGAGTCTCTGCAGTATCGGTGCACATTTATTTCCATTAGCTATTCTGGTCTTAACCTCCGCTTCCATTCCATATTTGTCTGTGATGGTTGAGCCTTGTTTAAGCCTTGTCGGTAGTGTCTTTCCTCAGTTGCTTTATTTCGTACAAGATTCTCTTCTTTGGAATTGGAACTGGATTGGAATTCTCTTCCATTCTAATAGGTGTTTCGGTTAGGTTAGTAATGTCGATTTTGCTAAGAGATGGCGTTACTAATAACTTTATTGGTATAGACTAATAATCTTTATGCCGTTTTGTAAAACAGAATTTTTTTTATAGCTTTCAATATGTCGAATTATGTACCAGAAAAAGGCGTTTTGCGGAGAAGTGTAATAACTTTCTGTCATTTGAAGAAAACGACTGCTGAAAGTTATCGATTGTTGGTTGAAGCTTATGATGAACATGCTCTAACTCTGCTTTGAAAGTGGTGATTTTGATATAAAAGACAAGGACAGGACGCAAAGTTTGAAAATGCAGATTTGCAAGCATTATTGGATGAAGACTCAATTCATAAGTTGAAACTATTGGCAGAAGCGTTGAATGTTGCTCAATCCACCATTTCCGAACGTCTTCACGCATTAGGACAGATCCGGAAGGAAGGAAAATGGATTCCATGTAAATTGAAGGAAAGAGACATTGAAAGGTGAAATTTTGCAGCTACTAACCAATTTCTATCCCACCCGCCGTATTCACCGGACTTAGCTCCTTCGGACTACCACTTATTTCGATCGATGCAGCACGGGCTTTCAGAACACTTACATTCTTATGAAGAAGTGAAAATTTAGCTTGATATGGTTGGTCTCAAAAAATCAAAAGTTTTTTTGGCGCGGAATCCATTATTTGACAGAAATATAGGAAAAATTAATAGCTAACGATGGCCAATACTTTCATTATTAAAGTTATTTATTTTGTAATGGAAATAAACGCTCAAATTTTGCGAAAAATCGACATTATTAACCCATACACTTTTTCTTATGCTTATTTATATTTAATCGAAATAAAATATTAATTTTGACAACAAAGATCCATCGCTTCTATAAATTCAAAACCTAAAATTTTGCGTGAACAACCCTCGATATTATATACAGTTCAATACAAAACAGAACTGGCTGACACTTCCTCAACCAACAGAGCCACATTTAAATGAATGCACGCCATCAGGAAAATCAAGGCGCTGGAATCTGGCAGTAACATTATAAAATTGAGTAATTCTGCAGTAGAAACTTTCCTTTTATATCAAGTATCTTTCCAGGTTCAATTTTGAAGTATTCAAATGATGAATAAACTATATGGTAGATATAGTAACATATCCCAAACACCAATACATTCTGGCGAGTCACCAAAGATTTGTTGTCAAGGGTTGAGTCTTTCAACACATCACCAGATCTGATCTTAATGAATAACACCTTTGGATTTCATCTAAACTGCCTTTTTACCATCTCTTTGTACGCTGAAGGCATTTTTCAGGACAACCCAATCCGCAATCATGGAGAAGAAGGTGACACCAGATTTGTGCAATAGAACTTGTACAAAAACAGGACAAAAATCAGACGAGTAGGAAACAACAGGTTCACGAACAAGGCGCATCAGGATTGCGAGATATGGATAGAATTAAATCTATATATATCTATATATATATATATATATATATATATATATATATATATATATATATATATATATATATATATATATATATATACTGAATAAGGTTAAGGCTCACTGACGGACGGAGCACCACAAAAAGAAGAAAACCAAGATATACTATATAGTGGATATAGTCAGTTCATATAACAGTTGATTCATATTGAGCGGTTTTTGATTTTTTTTTTTAAACACAGATACATAGACACAGGCATTGTGAATTTGCCTAGATCTAGTTTGCTTTCAAAATTGTAATTTATGAAATGTGTAAAAATGGAGTCGTATACAATACAACAACGCCTTAAAATTGTTGAATTATTTTATGAAAATGGGCCTTCGGTGAAAAATGTGATATTTGCGGTTTGCCCAATCATCCATCTATGAATCGAATTGTTTAAAAATTTCAAGAAAATCGTTCGTTGGAAGCTAAAAGAATAGCAATATATAGTCGTAGTAGTCGTTCACAAGAACATATTGATTTGGTACGTGAAAGTGTTGCTGACGACCCAGAAATTTCCATTAGTCCAACAATTTGGACTCAGTGAATCCACAACATGGCGTATTTTATGAAACGATTTGGCTCCAAAGGCATATAACATAACTGTGTTCAAATGAAATAGGTATTAAAACCACTGGATCATTCAAAACATCGTGCATTTATCAATTGGATCAAAGAACAGCCCGATGATTTGTCTCTTTTCAGATAAAGGACATTTTGAAATTGGTGGCTATGTTAATAAACAACATTGTCGCATTTGTGGAAAAATCTACGATTGATTCATGAGAACGCTTTACATCCTAAACGACTCACTGTTTGATGTGCATTATGATTAGGAGGTGTGTTCTGTAAGTGTGACTGGAGTTTGATATCGTGAGACAATTAGATTTTTGTGAACTGGATTGAACAATATGTGGTTTCAATAAGTGGTTTTCCAGGAATCACCTGGACGAGTTATTACAAGAAAAGGTGATGTTAACTGATCACCAAGATCATGTGATTTGACACCGTTGGGCTATTTTCCTGTACTAAATGATGAAATAAATTCAAGTCATTGGTGAGATAAGTCCAAAATTTTGGCAAAAGAGTGGGCGCCTACGGAACTGCAAGAGCTGGTCATTTGGCAGATATTGTTTTTCGTGTTTAAATGTCATGCAGAATGCTTCTTTATCGATAAAAAGTTTTTTGAAATCAACGAAAATTCTGTGTTTTATTCAAGAATTAAAAAGACCGTTTAATTTGAAAGATCCGTTATATATTCTGGTAGTTGTACTTTTGTTTTACAAGTAACACACGCACTTACTACGGCACTTCTTGTAATTAATTCGAATAACACACTTCTTACACGTAAAAGAATATAAAAGTGAAACGTGAAAATGAAAAAAAACTTCTTTTATAAGATTAATCCACAAAATGATGTAACCTTTTCCTAATACACTCATCTAAATAAACTTAAGTACGGATACTGTTTTGTCTAATGAATGGGCAAACATATTTCCAAAATTTTTGGCAACTTGCCACAGAATGCAGTATTTAAAGAATTTTCTTCGCAATTTAGCTACGAAACACCGTTTTTTTTTATTCAAAAATCCTACATTCATTCGCGATGAATCAAAAAGAGCGTTAATTAACAAAATATTCTTTCCTGTCATTAGTTAAGATCATTTTTTGGTCAATGCAAGGACAAATCGTTCTATAAAAAGGTGTAGAAATATTAGAAATGCGTTGGAAACATTGTATTGCTCTTCAAGGAGAATATATTGATGAATAAAGTCGAAATTTGAGAAAAAGTGTGTTTTTTATCAGTCCGGGGACTTATTGACCGATGTATTTTCCAAAACAAATGATGATATTAAACTGAAAAACTCGAAAGTCAGTGGCGGCTCGTGGGTTTTTAAAGTAGAAGGGCGTAGAAGAAAATAGTGCTGTTGAAGATTTTTTTTGCTTTCCCCTTCCTCCTTTTTACTTTTCGTGCTATTGAAACCCCATGTAGGAGGTGAATCAGGAAAATTTTTATATCTTGTATTGTTACTGCTTGCAACACAGTCTGTACTGTATTTTATTAACCCTAGAAACACGCCCCTATTAATTTTTTTCGTCGTGCCCTCGAAGAGTTGACTACAAAATTGCAAAATGTCAGTGATCTTCGAAAATACCAAGCGATTTTTTTACATTTTCATTATGCTCGTTTATTGTTTTCGTATATACCAGAATTCAATGATGAACCAATGTTTACTTTAACCAACAACTGGAAGCTAGGTTGGTTTTATGTTTAGATGATTTCTCGTTCTTTATAATTTTGTCTAACAAATGTTTTAGATCCCTCCCTCATTCCCGAGTCCATTGCTCCTCACCACCAAACAATAAACACACGAAGCAAAACAGAGAATTAGTGTCTTCACAACCACATAGCCACAAAATACTATTGTATAGTTTACTATCAAATTTTTGCGTAAAACTTGGCCTATTTTTACATTATTTTTAACTTGATTTAAATTCAACACGGCCGTTGGACGACGGTTAGTTATATATATATATATATATATATATATATATATATATATATATATATATATATATATATATATTATATATTTATATATATAGATATATATATATATATATATATATATATATATATATATATATATATATATATATATATATTTATATATATATTTATATATATAGATATATATATATATATATATATATATATATATATATATATATATATATATATATATATATATATATATATATATATATATATATATATATATATATATATGGTTAATTAATGGTACACAGCAAAATTACAGTTTTTTTGGATAAAAATTGCGATTTAATTTTATTTTTACCTAAAAAATCTCCAGTTTTGCTGTGTACCATTAATTAGTGGACACCTTGTATATATATAAATCATAAGAAAAGTAGAAGAATCTCAGGTTTTTCTGTAGAACAGCCCACAAAACAAAATCAAGTTATTCGCAACGATAACCTTGGCTGATGGTAGAGAAACAGAAAAAGAGAGCGACGGAGCGAGCGAGAGAGAGAAAGAGATTTAAAAAAACGCACCCATTACGCAACGTGCGATTGGCCAGATCAGTTCGGTGTGAGGTAAATGACTGAGGAAGAATCGACACATTTTTACGCTGAAAGAATGGACTACGTTCGGCCTGTCGTTATCCGAGCCAAAAATAAACGGACAAAATACTGTCTATCTATAGATTTTTGCCGAGAAAAGGCCTTTGGTGAGATGGTCACCGTCCAAGGAACCTGTTAAACAATCGTTTATCAATTCTTTCTAGCTAATGTCTTATCATAATAATATGTCTCGTATTTATTCAAATCTGATTCTAAGTGATATTCAGTAATATGTCATTCTAGAACCAAGTTTACCCTACAGCAAAACACCGTGCAGAACCAAATACATGGGTCCTTAGAGACACGTGAATCAAGGACGCATATGGTGAAATATTAATCAACATGGACATCAAACTAAAGCGATTGAGAAATCTTTTTGAAACACCTGAGAATATCAGTAAAAGTATCGTGGAAGTACCGTGGTTGCAGAGAGTGGAGGAAGTCTAATGAAACTCTAAGGCAATAAAGCTGCCGCGATAAACAACATTCCATCAGAACTGTCGAGGCTTCGAAGCTTGGAGATAAAAAAATTATCTCAAGCCATTCAACAAATCATTCATTCAACAGATGCCTGAATATCTTGGGCAGAGGATTTCAATAGAAGGTGAGCTGGGACTGTCTCCAACGTCCATGGAGAAGACCGAAAACACGATGGACTGATGACATCATTAAGTAAATTAGACCCGAATGGCAGGGGAAAGCTCAGAACCGCGAGAGTTGGAAGCATGCTGAAGAGGCGTTCATCCTGCAGTGGACTGGCACAGGCTGATGATGATATATATATATATATATATATATATATATATATATATATATATATATATATCTATATATATATATATATATATATATATATATATATATATATATATATATATATATATATATATATATATATATATATATATATATATATATATATATATATATATATATATATATATATATATATATATATATATCTATATATATATATATATATATATATATATATATATATATATATATATATATATATATATATATATAAAGGAGAATTGTGAGCAATGAGTATACTTATCTACACTCCACATTCGCCAGATTTGCCACCCGCTGTTTATCTTCCTTGCCAGCTTTACTTTGTCGTCTTTTGTCTTGTTTCTTCAAATATTTTGAATTTTTCATTATACAGCCTTGTAAAGGACGATCTGTACAAAAGCATCTAGAAAATACAAGTCCAATAAATATCGGGATTGATTTATTCCTGCCAATAGGAAGGGGTGGATGGTAGTTTTTATAAGTGATATTGGAGGTGGTTAATGTGAAGAAACCTAACTCAGTTGCCTTCCGAACTTTGGAGTGCTTAGATCCCGTCATACGCTGATTATTTTCCTTGCCACTTTACTTTGTCGTCTTTTGTCGTGTATTTTCAGACATTTTGAATTTTCCATTATACAGCCTTGTAAAGAACGATCTGTACAAAAGCATCTAGAAAATACAGGGTTACTATCAATTTTTTAAAAAATGGTGCCGCCGAGACTTTACTCAGTAACATTACATTATCAAAAGTACGTACAGTTTTTAATCTACTCACGTTGATGATATTTTCTTCTCAGTTGCCATTTAGCTTATTATCGATTGATTTGTCCGTTACTTTGTGATAGTTCATTTTTTAAAAAGGAATAAAACAATTTTTTACTTTATCTATCCTATTACTTTTATTTTTAAACAAAATGTGTGTGACTATAGTTTCGTAAACTGTAGAGAATGTAAAATCGTTTACGAAATTATAGTAACACAAATTTTGTTTAAAAATAAAAGTGATAGATAACAAAGTCAAAAATTGTTTTATTTCATTTAGCTTATTATTTTTGTTGTTTGTTCAATTCAAAAAGTTAGTAAATAAAACCTGGAAGATGTCATCATCAAAACGATCGTGTTTAAACGACTCGAACACTTTTTCTTACGTTTTGTGGCGAGTATACGGTGAAAAAGTCTTGAAAACTTATATCTGAATATGTGCAAAATGCGCGTATTTCGCTTAGTTTAACTTGAAAATCAAAAACGTTGATTTTAACCATGGATTCCATGGATCCGTAAACCATGGATTCCAAAAGATGTTTGCACAATGTGTAGTGAACATTTAAGGCAATGGACGAATGGTAAAAGAAGTCAATTGAAGTTTGGTGTGCCTATGATTTCGAGCAAACCAAAAAATCACTACGATGACTGTTATTTTTGCTTAATCAAGGTACACATTATTAACCAAAAAAAATAACCTATCCCGATCTGGTATCTGCTAAAAGACCTGTTTCTCATTAACAATATGTCCCTGTTTCAACTTTTCGTGTCCTGTGAGTCTTTTTCAGATACAGAATGCAGTACATCCGAAGATATGCAAGATTGTACTAGCAAAGAAAGTGATAATTTTAAAGCTACGTCGTCAAAACCGCTACTTTTTACTCAAGACGCTTCAAGTGACCTTATCAGAGACCTCGCCCTTTCAAAATAAAGATCAGAACTGTTGGCATCCAGACTCAAAGACATAGAGACTCGAGAAAAAGTACTGGTTCCGTTTTTTGTTCAGAAAATGATAAAACTAAACTCAAAGGGATTTACCGCTAAACACCGAATCACTTTTTTTAAAGTTCTCGACGCACGTTTCGCTAACCATGTTAGCATCATCAGGAAGTGATTTAATCTAAATCTAAACATAATCTAACTTTAAATAATCTAAATCATCGTCTGACGGTTAGCGTTATCCATTAGCGAAACGTGCGTCGAGAACTTTAAAAAAAGTGATTTGGCGTTTAGTGGTAAATCTCTTTGAGTTAAGAGTTTCGCACAGAAAGTTCCAATAGAAGAATTGATCAGAAAATGTATTGTTGTAATGATGTCGATGTTCTTTTATCAAACTTTTTATAAACAGTTCCAGGAGGAGTTTGAAATGTGTTTTACTATATAATAGCAATAAGCATGGCGCTGGTCCCGTTGCTCATTCCACTAAGTTAAAGGAGGAGTATAAAACCATATATTTTGTAGGTACAAAACTCAAGTAGAGCGGGGTTAGTTGATCATAGGGGCAAGTTGTGCAATAGAAATATCTCGAAAACTAAGCAACCTATAACAAAAGTGTAAATGGCGACAAGAGGGGGTTATGGGACGGGAATACATAGCGCGGCTGTCAATTGCTGTCCGGTGCTCCGATAAAATAAAAGAACGCTTTGTTTTTTTTTTTCGGCGTAAAAAAAATATTACAGGTCATCATAATTTTTCTACTATACTCGTATAAAAACACTTAATAAGGACCACATAAGTCGTTCTTTCGATTATAGATAGTTATTTATTTTTAACTTTTATGATTTTTTATAACCTAATTTTTATTTTGTTGCCTCTGGGGCTAGTTGTAGAAAATCAAATTTTTTCTTTAATAAATAATAACCATAAATTAATTTGTGCATGTGATGATTTTATACAAAGCTTACTAATTATTGATTGATTTGTCCGTTACTTTGTGATAGTTCATTTTTTTTTTAAATAATAAAACAATTTTTTACTTTGCTATCTATCACTTTTATATATAATATATTTTTATATATATTATAAAAGTGATAGATGACAAAGTAAAAAAATGTTTTATTCCTTTTTTTAACAAAGTTCATTAATTAAAAGTACTTATATTGATAATTGTATTAATGATCATTATTACATTTTAGGATGCGTACATATAAAAGAAAGACCTCAAAAGGTTTAGCTGCTAGTCAACAATTGAGTGATACAGCAAAAGCTGTAGAGGAGGAAAAAATGAGTGTAAATGCTGCAGCCAAACAATTTAATATTAACAGGATGACTTTAAAAAGATATGTTTGTATTAATTGTGATAGAGACAAAGATGATTCATAATTTGGGATTATTTATCATCTAGCAATATTCTTGATCTCATAATTAGTTACTACTTTAATTTAATATTTATTATTCTTATTAATAAGTGTAATAATAATCTAGAGATTGGAAAGATTTAATTTTGTTTGATTTTAATCTTATTTTTCCAGAGATATAATAACAATATGAGTATGTAATAATTATAATAAATAAATGTTTGCTTGTTGATTACATTTATTTTGTATTCAGATCATTCTATACAGCCATCAAGTTCATTTTAGCCATTACTCAAGTAGCCCCATACCCATGCTCAACTAGCCCCACTAGTTGGGTGCGTTGAGCAATTTGGACCGCTCTCGCATTTCCCATAATAACTTTTAAACTTGTACTCGGATCGTTTTACACCGCTAGACGTTTTGGAGAAGAGTAAATTTCGAATCCAACAGAGTAAGAATCAATTAAATCCGATGCATATTCTTAAAGTTATGGGAGATCAAGCGAAAAACTAGCCCCGCTCTACCCTACCATGATCATAAGTGCGTTGTATGCGTTGATTTAAAAATGAAAAACTTTTTATTGGGTCAACAAAGCATCTACACGAAATGTCCATGTTTTCTCTGTTTGTGGGATAGCAGAGCAAAACGCGAGAAGCAGATTAAAACAAACTCGCCTGAAAGAAAAGACTTGACAGTTGGGAACAAAACATAAATACAGCGGTAGTTACTAGAGAGAAAATAATTTTGCAATGGTTAAAAATGGTTCCTGATTTAATTTTATGATAAAATGTTCTCTTTCTGGTTTGAGCAACGAGAAATTATTAATTTTCGATGGACCGCTAATTAGGCTTTTGATGAAAGATAACAATTTCGTACATTCAATGAATGATATAGAATCATTAGACTGGTTTTCTTTCGTCAGTGTTGTAAATAATTTCCTAGGGAATTATAAGTTCGAATATGCTGGAAATTGTGCAAAATATGCTGGAAAATTTCAGAAAGCTTGAATGTAAGGTGAGCATCAAAGATCACTTCCTCCACAATCATTTGGACAAACTTCTGGACAACCTTGGCTCTTATACTGGGAAACGAGGAGAGCGATTTCGTCAGGACCTAAAAAATATGGAAGAAAGGTACCAGGGTCGATGGTATAAATACGTGATAGCTGATTACTGCTGAAATATCATGCGTAAGTGCCTGGAAGGAACGATCTTCACTCGAAGAAATCACGAAAAAGAAGCGTTCTCCATGTTCAATAATGAAACAAAAGGTAAAAAATATGAAATAATCGTATTTTTTCTAAACCTATCATATCTCGAAAACTACACGTACATTTAAAAAAATATGTTATATGTACTGTTAGAACCAGCTTGAATAAAGAGCATATTAAAAAATAGTTTTAATCTTTCTGACAACAAATCCACTGTAAATCTGTGTTGTGATATTAAAAATAGCTTGGTTTAGCCATTTTTGCCCCAAACGTAACTCTCTCCATTAATCTTCGTATTTTTGTTGTTCTATCCATATTAGACCTTAAGGCCTTTTTCATACTATCCACCCTACGCCACGCCACTCCACATCACATGTTGTTAACATATTAGTCCCTTTCACAATTGTCCACGCCCCGCCACACCACACCACTCGTCATTTCACACCTTATCCACTTGAAAAGTGAAACTTTTCTGCTCAGTCTGTTTTTGCCATCGTTATGGACTATTCGACTGAAGAGTTGGCTGGCATGAGCTTAATTGTCCTTCGAAGGTTAAGAAGGCACAGGAAAAAAAAGAGAATTTTGGGTACACCCATATATTTCGACCCGACCAATAAGCTGCGCTTTTAACTATTTTGAGGAGCTCTTTGATAATCCCATGAAGTTTTTCACATTCTTTCGTATGAGCGTGGAATAATTTCAAGAACTGTCGGAAGTTTTAGAAGAAAGTTTGCGCAGACAAGACACTGTCTTGAGGAAGTCTATTACTCCCCAGCAGATGCTGATAATAACATTGGGTCATTTCTGCATACTCAGAAAACAATGCATTTGCAACTTCAGACCAAGCAAACTGTTTTTTTTTGTTTATTTGAATAATCATCGAGTTGTACGATCCATAAACATTCACTTTTCTTTACTTCGTCTATTAACTTTTCAGTATCAAAAAACTCCATGTAATCAAAATTACAAAAAAAAGTAATCAAAAATTAAAAAAAAACAAAGAACAAACTTGTGGTCAAATAAGCACTGATAACTGATATGATTAACCACCTGTGTATTGTGGTTGTGGAGTGGATGGGGCGTGGCAGAGTATGGAAGAGCCCATTGGTTCGTTCAGGCCTACTGTTGACAAGAGGTGGTGTGGCGTGGATTGGTGTGCCAGCTGAAAAGGCTACCGAATAAGCAAATAGCTCAGTTGACCAATATCGTCAACGCTATGTACAGACTTCAACACTTCCCGGCGTCTTGGAAGCACGCCCAAGTTAATAGTAATCCCCAAAAAAGGGCAAAATCCTCACGAACCAAGCAGCTACAGGCCAATCAGCTTGCTTAGCGCTCTCGTCAAGGTCACTGAAAGAGCGATATTACACGCTCTGAACAACGTCCTTGTAGAGAAGAAGATTCTGCCGGACGAACAGTTTGATTTCCGCAGGGGTCACGCCGCTGTCCATCAGTCGGCGAGACTGGCTGTGGAGATCAGGCAGGGTTTCGACAGAAGGCGTCACAGGGGAACTGTCTTTTTAGACCTCTCGCAAGCATTTGACAGAGTCTGGCATCTCGGACTCATAGTCAAGATGCTCAGATTAGGAATACCAACTGACCTAGTCATTGTGTGATTATTGGCATCATTTCTGACTGAACGCACTTTCCAAGTGCTCATCGATGGTGCTACTTCTAAAGTCCAGCGAATCGAAGCGGGTGTACCACAAGGGTCACCACTTGCCCCCGTAATCTTCAATGTCTACATGGCGGACTTTCCTAAGATCCCACACGTAAACACAGCTTTTTATGCTGACGACACGGTTTTCTATACGTCAGCCCATAGACCTGCGGTGATAACATCCAGGCTCCAGAAGCAGACGTTGAAAGCCAGGAGATGGTTGACCGAATGGAGACTCTCCATCAACCGCAGCAAAACTCAGGACGTCTTCTTCAAGACAACCCATAATACCACAGTCAATCAGAATTGACGGTGTCCCCATAAAGTGGGCCAAATCGGCACACTACCTCGGCTTTGAGTATGACAAGGACTTGACGTGGACGTCGCATATTAAAAAAAGCGAAAGGAAAAGCGTACGGAATGCCCCGCACGTTATATCCACTAATCAACAGAAGAAGTAAGCTTTCGCTGAACAACCAGATAACCTTGTATAAAACCTTGGTCCGATCAGTCCTTATATACGGACACCAGGCCTGGTTCCCTTATCTACCAATCACTTCCCCTCAAACCCCGCTGGATAAACGACTTTGTCGTGACATCCGGTACAAAACAACAGAATACAAGTCAGGGCCTTCGGTTCAACTTAACCTGCAGGAAAGTAGTAGTAGTAGCAGGAGTGGATAGGTGTGTAAATCCCCACTCCTATGTACTTAGTGTGGTGTGGCGTGACGTGACGTGGAGTGGATAGTGTGAAAGGGGCCTAAGCCCCTTGTTAGCACAAGGATTGATCGGGTCTTCAAATATTGGAACAACCTGTTTTCAGTTTTGGTTTACATTTTCCGGAAGCAACCTAAATCAATGTGGTTCTTATTATTCCGCTGTTTGGTTCTCTTTAGTTGCGTGTATTATCTTTGTTTTGCTGATGTAAAACAAAGATAATGTCATTATCAAAGATTTGTCATTATCTTTGCTTTGCTGATGCTCACATTAAAACCTACTTTTTGGATGATTCTGACAATCGTTTTATAATTCATTCGAGTTCTTCAAAGTTCGTTGCGACAATGTCATCAGCATATCTCAGCTCACTTTTTTCGATCCGATTGCATTTATTCTAATGTCTACTACAGGGCCAACTGAAGGGTGATATTCAGACTAAAAAAGAAAGCCGTTTTCACCACTATCATGTATCTGCGCACACGTCTCGGGTTGTTGATGTAAAACTCGGTAATTTACGCTTCGAAGCGCTTTCGCACCCGCCGTATTGGCCAGATTTGGTTCCCAAGGATTACTTCCTCTTCCCAAACCTGAATAAATGTCTCGCCCGACGAAGATTGTAAAACGTATTGAATTGCAAGGTTATTAAGTTGAAGAATCTAAAAAAATTTCTGATTCCTTGGTCAGGTCGTGAACATTACGAACGTTCCTCGTAAACACAATTTTTTGAACCGCCCCGTTTTTAACAGCCTCAAGGCAAAAAAACTTTCCAGTTATCGGGCGAAATAAAAAGAAAAAAAATCAAAATCTAAACTACCTCGCGAATCGTTTCGTCCAGACTACCCCACCCTTTTAAAAACGGGGCCCCGTTCCACAACACCCTCACCGTTTTCTCAGAAATTAGTTAATAAATTTTAAAGTCTCGGTTCGCTCTTGAACTTGAAAATTACTACATTATGGAAATGCGTTTCTCGAAAACGTTTACCACCCCAGACCCCAGAGACGGGGACGAAAATGACCGTTTTGGATTTGGTTTATGGTGACCTCGTTTTTTCTTTCTTCTTTCCCCTTTTCTTCTTCTTTTTAATTTTCTCTTTGCTGTTTAGTTTTGAAAAAAATGTTAGCCTGAAATTAACAGTTGTACGAGGGACTAGTGATTGATAGCTTCAACAAATAGTGGTAATTCGCAGGGTAAAATCCATTGATTGAATCCAAGATCCATCAACACAGTAGTCCCTCGATTCTATCTTTGGTCCTCAGTGAGCATGCCGCGCTCGAATATCTCAAGCACAAATGTTCATATACAATATTCCATATGCTTTCAATCAAAATGTTTATCATCTCAACATCTATTCTTGATGTATGGTATATGTCGGCGCCCTGAAGAGTCTGAACCTCGAGAGACGAAACATATGTCATCCAGTTGAAGGGATAGATGGGGCTCCTTCCCGGTCAAGCAACCAACAAAAGTGTTCATTTAGTTGGAGACGCAGGTTGTTGTGTGTTCCACATGAGATTGTGGAACCCAACGGTTGGGTGTGTGATGACACTCTAAAAACACTCTAAAAACACTCTGAAAACACTCTGAAAACATGGGTTGTCGGCTGTGGATAGGGTCTCCCTCTTCTTGATGGTATGGTATATGTCGGCGTCCTGAAGAGTCTAAACCTCGAGAGACGAAACATATGTCATCCAGTTGAAGGGATAGATGGGGCTCCTTCCCGGTCAAGCAACCAACAAAAGTGTTCATTTAGTTGGAGACGCAGGTTGTTGTGTGTTCCACATGAGATTGTGGAACCCAACGGTTGGGTGTGTGATGACACTCAGCTACTGCTGTCTCATTCGACGCAATCCAAGAAAATCTAACACTACATATATTCGCCATCCGACGGGAGGTCGGCGAAAACATGGGTTGTCGACTGTGGATAGGGTCTCCCTCTTCTTGATGGTATGGTATATGTCGGCGTCCTGAAGAGTCTAAACCTCGAGAGACGAAACATATGTCATCCAGTTGAAGGGATAGATGGGGCTGTATAGGGATAGATGTATAGCTTCGCTGGACGCAAATAAAATCTTAGTTATAATTGATTTTTTGTGAATAAAATGACTTAGCATTTCGTAGTTTTTATCAAATATTTGATAATTTTTTTCTATACATTTTACGAAGACAAAATTACGAGAGATTCACAACCATAAAATTCAACATTTCAAATTTCAAAGTATATTTATCTTTTACGCCCATGCAGCATCCCTTAGGAGTTGATTTTTACGAACCCTCCTCCTTAGCGAACATCTACGATACATGAAGAACATCCCTGCCAAATTTCAAGACGTAGTAGACGACACCACACAACTAAAATCGAATTGGGTTGGGTAGCACGTGTCGCCCGGAGAACAGATGATAGATGAAATGAACGTATCGTCGAATGGAGACTCAGAATAGGACGAAGATCTAGCCTAGATTCAATACCAGATGGAGGACGACATAAAGCAATAGCTGGTATATACTTGCTGGATGAGAGAAGCAGAGAAGAAGAGAACAGAAAGGCGTGAAAGGCGTATATATATATATATATATATATATATATATATATATATATATATATATATATATATATATATATATATATATATATATATATATATATATATATTATCCGTGAGGCTAGCGCTAATCACGATATGAGATTTTTATTTCCTGATGATTAGTAATTAATTTACGACTGCAGAATATCCAATGTTCTCACAATTCTACATCATCATCATCATCAGCCCGTGTCGATCCACTGCAGGATAAAGGCCTTATCAGCATGCTTCCAATTTTCACGGTATTGGGTTTTCCTCTGCCACTCGGGTCTAATATACTTAACGATGTCATCAATCCATTGAGCTATCAGTCTTCTTGGCGGACGTTTGTGATCAAGCGGTATCCACTCTAAGATTGCCTTGGTCCATCTATCGTTCCATCACCTCGCTCTATAGCCTGACCATCTCCATTTCAATTGCTTTACTCTTCCAATTATGTCACACACTTTCGTTTGTTCCCTGATCCGTGTGCAGGGCTTTATGTCTGCTCTTGTAATACCAAGCATACATTTTTCCATTCCCCTCTGTGCTACCCGAAGTTTCTGAATTGATTGCGATGTGAATGTCCAGGTTTCACTTCCGTATGTCATAACCGGCAGGACGCAGCACTATGTTGGGCCTGTCAAATGCCTGCCAGCCACATTTAACACGCCGTTCTACCTCCCGGGCAGTATTCCCTTCCATCGAAATCCTCTGCCAAAGATATATAAAGTGGTTCGCGATCTCCAAATCATTTCCTAAAACTGAAATTATTCTGTCCTCAGCAAATTTATTGAACATGACCTGACTCTTTTTTCAGGTTAATTTTTAAGCTAAATGGTTCGCCAGTCCTTTGCAGCTCTAGTATGCGTATTTGCAGCTGCTCTGGGGTTTGCGAAAGGAGAACGATATCATGTGCATATCTAAGATGGTTTAAGTTTGAATAATTCTTCATTTGTGTGTGACCTTTTAATATAATTTTTTTGTTTTACAATTTTGTAATAGATATTATTCCTGTACATAGTATAAATTTATATTTTAACATATACATTTTTATAATATCTTAATATACTATATTTACGTTATAGGTTTAATTACATATTATTAGTTGAGATTTTTTTTAAATAAGTTTGTTTTTAATTGGCATATTTTTTACTTTGACAACCCTGTATTTTATAAATTTTTTAGCTCAATTTTTTATTTTAATTTACTTACTTTGGAGTTTTGGTTTTTTCATTTTTAACGATATTGGGTGCAAAAAAATTAAACGTTTATCGTTTAATTATGTCATTACATATACTGCTTAAATTATCAGCATCAGTTCTGAAATTAATTAGTGTTAGCCTAAAAAAATTTAAAGGTAAAATTTTTTTAAATATCTCAAAGTCAAAAAATATGTCCTATACATACATATCGATATAAACCATCGCCGGAACTTCATATTGTTATAAAAATTATTATATGCCTTATTCCAAAACAATCAAGTTCTATGCCAAATTTCATCAGAATCCTTTCACCATACATAAAAACATACTTTCACATTAATAATATAAAACATAAGTTCATAAAAGTTCATAGAAAAGAAAAATGAATTAGGGAGGTATCCGAAGTAAACGGTTATAATAAAAAAATTGTAGATAAATTAATTAGAAAACATAAGTTTAGAACGTTATTGAAAGAATCTTCGACTTTTTAGAAGGATCAGAACGAAAGTAAATTCATAGTAATAACGTTTGATGCCAATTAATACGAGGCAAAATTTTGAAAAAAGTAGACATTAAGGTTGTGTTTAAACCATATAATAAATTAAGAGAAGTTCTGGGTAATCCAAAGGATAAAGTAGATCAACAAAAAAAGTCGGGGAATTACGAAATTAGTTTGTCAAGATTGTGATCGAAGATATATTGGGCAAACAAAAAGATCAATATTAACGAGATTTAAAGAACACATTGCCCACATTAGATATGGGAGAAATGAAAAATCTTGTGTTACCCAACATACAATCGAACATGATCACAATATAGATATTACAAGTTTAAGACTCGTAAAAAGTGCAGTGTAGTGTTTTACACCGAAGGTTCCAATAAAAGAATTGATCACAACCGGGGCGCAATATACATTGAAATAAGGCTTTGCTGTGTATTTGGTGGGACAGTAGGGGATCTGTATTACAAACTGCTGAAGCGATTACTGGTGATCTATCTTAACAATTGATAAAATTGAATTAAGCATTGAAGGAAAGACAACCAGACAGGATAAAGTAATTGTTTAACTTGACAATGCTCGGCATGTTGCAAAATATGAAAAAACTATCTGTAGAACTTCAAATAGGACGTCCTACCCCACTCGCTGTTTTCACCGGACTTAAAACCTTTGGACTACCATTTATTTATATCGATACAGCACGGAAAATTATTGTTTTTTATTTAGTCTTCTTTAGGTTATTTATTTTAAAAGGTTACGAAATTATTTATAACTTAATATATAATTATTATGACGTTAAATGTTTAAAATAAACGTTATTAAAGTTGAACAATGAAAGAAGAGATTGATGTTTACTAGAGACGGACCGATAAAATTGCATCGGTTCGGAAGGGCCATGTCTTGTTGTTTCCCAGAGTCGACGGTCGCAATAAATCGCGGAAGACAAAAACCGGCAACATCGCCGTGGTCCATTTCAATTAAAATCTCGAAACGCGGCGATGCCTGCACTGCAGACAAACAATGACCGGTGCTGAATGAAACCCATTGTGGATCACGGCGAACAAACGCGCTTTTCCGGGTGCAGAACCAGGAGAGTCCGTTTTTCAATCTCGTATATTTTTTTCTCTACCGGTCCACCAAATGGGTTTTAAATCAGTCAATTATCGAGTAGATTTGGTATTCTATTAAAAAAAATAGTATTACGCGAACAAATATGTTATTAAATATGCATACAAAAGGTGCAGTATTTTTCGTTTATTGGCATAGTTCTTCCATAGATGAAGCTTCAAGGTTTAAAATTTTAACATTTGACTTTTTGAAATGCCATGCGTTTACAATTGTCAACTGTATTCACAATATCAGTAACACCAGAACTTGCTCTTAGTAAAACTATAATAAATTATAGATATTTTCGGTATTATTGATAATAATCTTTTTACGTTATCAGTAAATACCAAGTATATTTCAATGACGTTTATAAGAAATACCTCTATCGGTAAATTATCTGGGGTTAATTTACAGTGTTATGTTATATTTGTGTTATCTATATTTTACTAATAATAATTGTAAATTCTACTAAAGTTAAAATATGACGTCTGTAGGTCTTAAAATATTGGCTATATGGAGTTAATGAATTTATTATCGAGAATATCTCCATAAATATGAATCTTTTTCTCTCAATGAATATCTTTTTCTCAAAATCTGTATACTTTAAGAGATACTTACAAAAAACTAAGATTTTATAAAAAAAATAACTTAGATTGTCTTGAGGCACGTATTATTTTTGTTAAAAAAAAAAAACCCCGTTTTTTGTCATCAAAAGAAAGGGCTTTTTTGGAGCGTCGGAAAAAATTTAATTTTTAACAACCACCCTATATATATATATATATATATATATATATATATATATATATATATATATATATATATATATATATATATATATATATATATATATATATAAGGCAAAGAACGCTCAGGTCAACCGAAAAAATTTGAAGATGCCGAATTGCAATCATTGTTGGAAGAAGACGACATGTAAACTGAACAACAAATGGTAGAGAAGTTAAATGTTGGTCGCCGAACCATTTGTGATCGTCTACATGTCATAGGAAAGATCCTGAAATAAAAAAAATGGGTACCACATCAACTGAACGACCAACAAATGGAAAAATGAAAAACTGTGTGTGAACTTTCGCTTTTTCGGCATGAAAGATATATTTTTTTGCATCGGATCGTAATTGGAGATCAAAAATTGATATATTTCTAGAATCCAAAACGCAGAAAATCATGGGTTGGCCCAAGACAACCATCGACTAACCGAATCGCTTTGGAAAGAAGACACTGCTGTGCATTTGGTGGGATCAGAAGGGTGTCGTGTACCAGTAGCTTCTGAAACCAGGTGAAATAATATTCGCTACCGTCAATAAATAATCAATTTGAACTATGCACTGATCGAAAAGCGACCAAAATAAGCTATAAGACACGGAAAACTGATTTTGCTGCACGACAATACCCCATCACTTACTTAGACTTAGTCCTTTCCGTCTACCACTTGTTTTCATCAATCTCTGACGCACTTTCCATGAAACACTTTAACAATTACGGAGATGTCGATAAATGGCTTGATGACCGGATCATCTCAAAAGATGTATGGTTTTTCTGGAAGGGCATCCACAAATTGCCAGAGAGTTGGGAAATATGTGTAACGATAACTCAAACCTTGGATAAACCATTTTTACCTTTCTCCCAAATTAAACGTGTTTTTTAAGAAAAAATTATAAACCCTTAACTGACATACATAGAAAGGGGATATATTTATCGATAGTGAAAAACCAAAATGATAGTTACTTTTGACTGCAACAAGATTCAAGTCCGAATACTTCGTTCTAATTCTTTTACTCTTGTTTCAAGAATTCCCACCTCCCATTCTAAGTAAAAACCACCCTCTCGCACCCCCAAAAACGCTGAAAGATTTCTTTGTTTCGTTGCGGCCAACGAGCAGCACAAAACTCCGCTCGCACGATCGATAAGCCGGCGAGGCAGTAAAAAATATGAGTCCTAAATGTCGCCAACTCCACGTTTCTCCTTTGTTGTCTGGATTCTAAACAAACGACCGACATTTTTAGTTTGTATGTAAACGGTTTTTATATTTTCCCTGCGATTACGAGCTCCGTGTTCCACTGGGCATCTTTTTTATTTTGTGCATCTCGTGGTTTTGTTTTTCCACCTTGTTCCTGGATGAGGCGGATTGTGTTTGGTTGGAGTTTTTACTCAAAACTGAGAACAAGGAACAACTTTAAAAAGTCATGGTCCAGAGACGGATTTATTGGAAATAAAATGACGTTAACACGAAATACTAACACGAATAATAACTACTCAATGATCAGCAACAATGATAATTACACAATTTTATAAAAAATTAAAGCAATCTTTGTATAAGTGAAAATAAAAAAAATTCTAATTAAGAGCCTCTATACATTATTAATTAAATGTATGAACGTTTATGCCAATATCACGTTTCCACTTCCAGTTTTTGGCTGATGTATGACTGATTATTAAATTTTGGAAAAAATGTTTTTACAATGTTCGTCAGTTTACCAGGAATGTAAATATGAAACCGGATTTTCACTGAAAAACTGTGTGAACTTTCGCTTTTTCAGCCGCTTATTAAGATTAATTAAGAGAATTAAGAGCCTCTATACATTATTAATTAAATGTATGAAAGTTTATGCCAATATCACGTTTCCACTTCTAGTTTTTGGCTGATGTATGACTGATTATTAAATTTTGGAAAAATTGTTTTTACAATGTTCATCAGTTTACCAGGAATGTAAATATGAAACCGGATTTTCACTGAAAAACTGTGTGTGAACTTTCGCTTTTTCGGCCTCTTATTAAAATTAATTAAGAGAATTAAGAGCCTCTATACATTATTAATTAAATGTATGAACGTTTATGCCAATATCACGTTTCCACTTCTGGTTTTTGGCTGATGTATGACTGATTATTAAATTATGGGAAAATTGTTTTTACAATGTTCATCAGTTTACCAGGAATGTAAATATGAAACCCGATTTTCTGTATAGAAAATATACGTTTAGTGTACGAAAATGACAAAAATTATTCGAAGTATTGCCCATCGCTAGCTATACATTTTTCCCACCTGTATGATAATTTGGGGATGCCATGCCAAAAAAACTGTTGCTCTTTTGAGGCAAACTAGCCATCGACCCATTTTCGTACATTTGCGTAAGAAGTGAAGCACTGCTCAGCAAGTGTGCGCCCCATCGATTCAAATAAGTAGTAATCGGATGGAGCCAAGTCTGGAGAGTAAGCCGCATGCGAAAGTATTTCCCAACTAAACACCTCAATCGCTTCCTTTACCAGTTTTGCAGTGTCTTATCAATGAAGCAAAATTGCTGTGCTGTGCTGTGCTTTTTAATATTCTGGTCGTTTTTTACGCAAAGCTTAATTTGAATCGATCTTTTGTTGTCTGTAGCGTTTAGTATTAACAGTTTTGCCATATTTTAACTGCTCATAATAAATCACACTCTTCTGATCCCACCAAACACAGAGCATTGTCTTCTATCCGTAGCGATTTAGTCTTGCAGTCGATGTTGATGGCCTGGAGTTATCCATGATCTTTTATGTTTAGGATTCTCAAAAAATATTCACTTTTCATCGCCAGTTACAATTCGATGGAGAAATGACTTTCTTTTGTACTTGACGATCAGCATTTCGCAACTGGTTTTTCGGTATTCCTGTTCATTCAGTTTATATGGAACCCATTTTCCCATCTTTTGATCTTTCCCATGGCTTTCAAACGTATAGAGATAGCTTCTCGTGTTACACTTAATTGATTTGCGAGTTGTTGTTGCGTTTGAGCGTCACCAACAATGTTTGCAATTCGCTGTCTTCAAAATTTTTCGACTGTCTTCCACATTCTTCGTTTCTCATGTCAAAATTGCAACTTTTGAATGTTTTAAATCACTCAAAATACGATTCTGTTGCAGTTTTCCTCAAATGGTAATAGAAAATCAATGCTGTTCGCAAATCGTAGTTTCCAGGCACAAAATTCAACATGTTCAACGCTATTACAATCTATGCTGTTGTATGAAACTTGAATTGTTGTGAGTTGAAAATCTTTGTCAGATGTCAACAAGGAAATGGTGTCATTAACGGGGTTTGATAGTAACTACATTGACAGTCATCTATTGCGGCAAATTCCAATTTCATATTTACGATCGAGTAAACCAAAAAAATTTTACATTTCCTGAAAAATTGATAAAATTGAAGTTTGAGTTGTATTGAATTACATGATGACTACGTCTTTTTGCCAGGCCCAAAATTTTTCAAACGTTCACACTCGTTTTTCCCGAAATTGCGTAGAAATTGACAGCAACAGTAAACGAAATTTTCTCTAAAATATATTGCAAGACTTGAAATGGAAAAATTGAATTGAAAAAAAAATTTAACATCTACATGAGAGAAGCAAAGTCTTCGTATCTTTAACTGAGATGACCGATACTTAATGGAAATTCGTTTTAAATGAAATAACTAACACTTATGTCCAAATTATTATAAAAAATCGTTAAACTATTAATTGTCGTACAATTTTTGAACATAGTGGAAAATTAGATGAAACTCATAGTTGTGTTATTCTTCAAATCTTTATTATTTTGTCCTTAAAACTGAAAAACCAGTTTATTAATATGGTCAGCTGTTTTATGCTCTCAACATTGCAACACCAACTCTCAAACAATGAACTTTTTGGAAGAAAAAAAACATTGAATTAATGTTTAATCCGCCTTACAGTCCTCATTTATCACCTTGTGATATGTTTTTAATTCTAAAAGTTAAAAAAAAAATGCGGGGATGTCGATTTTTAACTTCTGACCAGATTATATTGATAACGTCGAACATGGATGCATATTTTGAAAGAAAGCTAAGCAATTGTATATGGATTCATATATATTTCTTCTTATTGTTTGCAGAAACTTTGCATTAATACATTTTGTACCTACGAAATGATGAAGATGTTTTTTTCAATACATAAGAAGCGCAGAAACCTATAGTGATAGCGGAAAGAGGCAAGTGATTTTACTACAACCCCCCTCACTATTCCCCTATTCCCTCCACCTATTCTCTCGCATATATCGCATGGTATATTTTCTGAATGTTTCGCTCGAAGTTCAAGAATTGTTTGGAGTTTATTTTGTAAAATAGCGATTTAACATAATACGATTAATGTTTCCATGATATATTGATGAACTGAACCCAGCACTCTGTCAGTAACATTTACACTTCAAACAGTTTTGCCGTTATTACGTTTTAAAGTTCTTACACTCTTATTGGAAAACTCGTTGCATTCAGAGTTGTTTTCATGTAAATAAATTATAAACTTTATAAAAAGAAAAGCCTGAAATTAAAATGCAAGCCGATGAGCAATACTTTTTTTTTTATTTCGTTTTCACGGTCTCGAACCACCTGAGAATTTCATCGTCACGTGGTAGCGTTATGGCCGAGTGAACCCAACCATCTATAGCTTAGTAATTTCTATTTTGGATCCGAACCTGAAAAGCAGTCAGTCATTTGGGCTAGCCACCTAGTCTAGTCTCGATATAAACCAGTGTTCAGTGTTGCCACGTGGAAAAATCAGTCAGTACGAATCACAAAAACAGAACCTCTGATTATTTTGTTGCTGTTTTGAGGTATTTCAGAAAATTGACGTAAACAGTCTTGTCATCAAAGCTAGAAACAACCCTACAGAAAATTATAATACTACAGAATAAATTAATACTACAGAAATGTTTCTTCCTGTATAATATTGTCAATAACATTATTACATTCTGATAGAAATACTACCATGACCAAAAAGTACGATGACTTTTGTTTTAAAGATTCGCGCGCTTTATATATCGATACAACAATTTGTTTTTTATGCTGGTATGACTGTCGTTGGTATCTAACAGAAGTTTCATATAATTTTGCTTGTTAAGTAAGAAATTATAGTTAAGTTAGAATTATAAGGATGGTGAGAAACTCACGATAACTATCCATTGCACACTGGATTAATTATTCTTCAAGTTTTTCATAAGCTTCAAGTTCTATAAACACCACATTCATCAGATATGACACCATCTGACTTGTTTTTGCTCCCTGCAAAGTCTACCTCCTCGCAGACGTTTTGAGTCCAAAGACGATATTCAAGAACGTTCTCGAACGAAGTATAAAAACTGTTTCGAAAACTAGGATAAACATTAGAGTAAGTGTATTGGAGGACACACTTCAATCGAGGACACAGGGAAAAAGTCTTTTTTTTTTGGTATAGCTTCATTATCGTAAAACTTTCTCAACATTTTTAATTCATCCGCACAAGAAATTTCTTTTTTTAAGACAAAATTTAATACAAATCAACAAAACGAATACAACACAAAAAAATCAAAATGAAAACGTAGTAGGACATTCCTTTGCTTAAACCGAACCGTACTGATCAACTATCTTGAAGGATTTGGAAAAAGATGCTCATAAGTGACAGACATAATAAATAGATTGGAAATTCCTTTAGATTTTATGACAATGTTACATACTTGTTAGTTTGTTCTCAATTTGTTGGCAAAAAAGTTAAGCATTACAATTTCACAAACGTCCTATTAACCAGAAATGATCATATGTGATATTTTTCTGATTTTACCATCTTCTATATTCTCGCATAAGATAAGATTGCAGGCAACAACGATATTATAAATGCACCTACAGAAAAAGAAGTAGCAGTTTGTATAAAACAATAAAAACAGGTTAAACAATAACAGGCAGTTTAACAGGTTAAAAATAACAGGAGTGCTAGAGAAAACAGTATAACAGCAGAAATATTGAAACATGGTGGTGATACATTGGTGGAAAGAACATGGGAGTTAATGAAGAGAATTTGGGAAAAGAAAATATGCCATATAAATGGAATAAAGCTCTGATAATACCCTCTCACAGAACAGGAGCTAAAGAGGAGTGCAATAACCACCGAGAAATTGCACCATAAGACGTGATTTACAAAGTGATAGCAAAGATTAAAGATCGACTAAAGAAATACCATAACAAACAAGTAGGAGAATACCGAGAAGGGTTCAGAGCAGGAAGATCAACAATCGACCAAATATTCATCATGAAACACATACAGAATACTTATAAACAAAATTTGAGCTTACATTTGCTGTTCATAGATTATCGACAAGCATATGACCCCATTAGCAGGGAAAATGTGTTCGAAGCAATGAGACAGTTGAGAATCCCGGAAAAGTTGAAGAAGTTGGTGGAGATGACTGTCAGGGGAACAGAAAATAAAGATATTGTTGACGGAGCAATGTCTGAGGAGTTCACTATACAGAAAAGACTGAGGCAAGGTGATCCAGTGTCCACAGTTCTGTTCAATCTAGTTCAGGAAGTGATTTTGAGGGAGTTAAATATATCGTATCAGAATAGTAAAAGTATTTAAGATGTTGGAAATAAAGGCAAGAGAATATGGCCTAATAATTAACGAAAACAAGACCAAATATATAGTACTAGAGGACTGTCCCCTAATTTAATCATTGATTGTGCAGAAAATAAGAAATAACGATAGAGAAAGTTGAACAAACTGAATATCTAGGAGTAACACTAAAATGTAAAGGAGGTCAAGAGAAAGACATAGAGAAACGACTAGCGAAAGGAAGCAAACCCACAGGAATGTTTAAGGGCAGATAATATAACAAGAGCCGTAAAAGTAAGAATGTACCAACCAATATTAATACCCACGGTTATCTAAGCGTGCGAGAATTGGACAATGGCGAAAAAGGAAGAAAGTAAGCTGGAAGCCTGGGAACGTAAAATATTAAGGATGATTTTTGGGGGAATTAAAGTTAAGAATGAATTTAAAAAAAACAAATAGAGAAATAGAAGAACTATACAAATAACCAAACAATATTCAGGTGGTGAAAGTGCAGAGAGCTAGTTGTATGTGGTACATAGCGAGGATTCCCGGCGAGTAATGGGTTGAATGGAATGAATTGGAATACTAATGAGAGTGAAGAGGGAAAGAGAACAATATGAGATGAGGTGATAAATGATTTGAAGAAAGTAGAAGTCAAATATAAAGAATGATGCTTTGGACGGAGAAAGATTGAAAAGAAAAGTGAAAAAACTCGAAGCCAAGGGTCACTAGGCCTGTAGAGCTGAACGTTATTTTTATTATCCAGAAAATCGAAGGCTAAAAGGCTTGTGTACTCCATCTCAATGGAAACTTATAAAACAATACCTACAATACCTTCTGATTCATATATATATATATATATATATATATATATATATATATATATATATATATATATATATATATATATATATATATATATATATATATATATATACCAGGTGTCCCATTAAGGATGGATCGCGGCCGTATCTTGAAAACTATTTATCCCACAGCTTTGCGGAAAAAAATATTATACTAAAACAGACTGTGAGAAATTCACCAAAAATATTTTTAAGTTTCTAAAACGACCGCAAGAGGGCGTTACGAGCTAAACATTTTTAAAAATCTTTTTTTTTGTGTATTTTCAAGTGTTAACCGAGTAAGAAAAATTCTCAGTTATAATTAGCAAACTGTCTCCTACAACTTTGTTTTATGACATTTTGTCGTAACTTCGCGAATAAAGAAGTGGGGGGGGAGTTTTACCTATTTAGATAAAAAGTCGTCTAATGTCCGTTTGCCTAAACCGATTTTCCTCAATTTGGATTCATTTAAAAGGCAATTGCTGGGACTATCAGATAATCTGGGAGATACATTATTTAGTTTATAAATGAAACCGCGAGGTGGCGTTACATTCAACAATAGTTTTTTGAAGTTTTGTTCACTTTTTTCAAATGGAATGGTACAGCTTTTATTACATGGCTAGAAAGATAATTTAAAGAGGAATCATCCAGTGAAAACCCGAAATCGATATCTCTGACATGTCAAGAGATATTTCGATTTTTCTGAAAAAATCAGTTAGTTTTAATTTTTACCGTAATATTAAATTAAAAATTGGTCTTAATATAGTACAGCTTTTATTACATGGCTAGAAAGGTAATTTAAAGAGGAATCATCCAGTGGAAATCCGAAATCGATATCTCTGACATGTCAAGACATATTTCGAAACGCCTCTAATTGTACTTCGCGTGGTCCACCAGGGCCCATACGTGAATAATAATAATAATAATCTGAAAGATGTATATCTCCTTTATAAAACGAAGCTGCCATCATTAGAATCGACCAACGGATTATCAAATAGCCCTTACAGGGACAGTACCTTTTGACACGCCGTCACAAAAACACGATGGAACAAAGAGATAATATTACATTTTGTTTCAAGCTCAGCAAAACCTTTACAGAAACATTTGAATGAATGAAAAAACTTTATGGTGATGATTGCTTATCCCGTACACGTGTGCTCGAGTCATGTAAGCGATTTCAGGACGACCGTGATACTTTGGAAGGCGACCTAGGCCGACCTAGACGAACCAGGCCGACCAAAAAAACAAAAATCGCGATAAGTTGGTGAAAAACGTGAAATGAACGTCTACGATTCGAATTCGACTGTGAGATGGATGGTAAAGCCTGACCTTAAATGAGGACCATCATTCGTTAATATTGACCGAAAAAACAAATCTGTGTGCTTCAACATCCATATTCGACTGATTTATCGCCGTGTGACTATTTCCTATTCCCGGAACTAAACTGGCTGTGGAAGGAACGTTTTATGACAGTGTTGCACATGTCCTGGAGCTCGTGATGAGGATCATTGGAGCGATTCCGAAAAACGACATAAAACAATTATGCTAGCAGTGGTTGAACATGTTCAGCGGTGTGTTGATGAGGATGGGATGTATTTTGAATAAAAATATATAATTTTGGCAAAGTTTTGTTTTCCTGAGTGGCTTGGAACCTTTAATTTCTTGAATATGTTGAGCCTACTTTACTTGTCTAATGACTTACTGACTGAATACTTGTCTACAACATCATTTAGATCAAATGCCACTTATAATTTTGAGATATGGCTGCGCAGATGGATGGTTCGAGTTCTTTAGACAGACATATATACAAATGAAACTGTCTTAAACAGAGTAGATGCAAATAATTGTTAAATGCCGAAAGAGGGACTTCTCAGAGAAAATTGAAGGAATCAAGGATAATTATGAACGGACGAACAGTGGATTACATTGAGAGAGGTAGACTAAAGATATGGTGGAAGGACAATGTAAGAAGAGGTGCTGAAGATAGAAGACATAAACAATCGAGAACGGTGTTAACATTGTAAGATTCCAAAAATATAAAACTTTGGAAGGGGACGCAATCAAAATTGCTCTGAAAGTTAAGTTCTAGATATTGTCAGGTGGAAAAATGCTTCTATAAAGTTTCAATGGTTGTTTTCTTAAGTTAGATAAGTTATGTTAATCGAGACATAGATAAACTTACAGTAATATTGCAATATACAAGGTGTTTGGTGTATCGTTTCCCAAATTAAAATAGCCGATAGGACGGGTCTTTTGCTATCTCCTCAGCCTCCATAAAGCATTATTGGGCCCACAGGTTTTTTTATGTTAATTATTTAATTCTTTATATGATAGATTCCAAAAATCAGCATTGAAACTTGAATTAAAAAAAAAGTTATTGGTATAGCCTCCAAATTATTTTTTTTATTTTAATGTGTAATGTTGTAGGATTCTACGAAAATCTAAATTAAGTGCAAACGACATCTACTTTTTTTATAAACTCGTTTTTGGAAAAAAACACTAAAAGAGATGATGGGGTTCGAATTCTTAAAAAAAAATCTCTGGTTTATCTTTTTTCTAATGGTATGCATTCATGCCATAAATATATATATATATATATATATATATATATATATATATATATATATATATATATATATATATATATATATATATATATATATATATATATATATATATATATATACCAGGTGTCCCATTAAGGATGGATCGCGGCCGTATATTGAACTATTCACACTTTATTTTCGTAAAGTGTGAAGGAAGGCAAACATTAGGTTAATATTTTTTTAACTTAATGCAGGTAGTAGTGAAGTAATAACTGATTTTTTTCAGAAAAATCGAAATATGTCTTGACATGTCAGAGATATCGATTTCGGATTTCCACTGGATGATTCCTCTTTAAATTACCTTTCTAGCCATGTAATAAAAGCTGTACTATATTAAGACCAATTTTTAATTTAATATTACGGTAAAAATTAAAACTAACTGATTTTTTCAGAAAAATCGAAATATCTCTTGACATGTCAGAGATATCGATTTCGGGTTTTCACTGGATGATTCCTCTTTAAATTATCTTTCTAGCCATGTAATAAAAGCTGTACCATTCCATTTGAAAAAAGTGAACAAAACTTCAAAAAACTATTGTTGAATGTAACGCCACCTCGCGGTTTCATTTATAAACTAAATAATGTATCTCCCAGATTATCTGATAGTCCCAGCAATTGCCTTTTAAATGAATCCAAATTGAGGAAAATCGGTTTAGGCAAACGGACATTAGACGACTTTTTATCTAAATAGGTAAAACTCCCCCCCCACTTCTTTATTCGCGAAGTTACGACAAAATGTCATAAAACAAAGTTGTAGGAGACAGTTTGCTAATTATAACTGAGAATTTTTCTTACTCGGTTAACACTTGAAAATACACAAAAAAAAAGATTTTTAAAAATGTTTAGCTCGTAACGCCCTCTTGCGGTCGTTTTAGAAACTTAAAAATATTTTTGGTGAATTTCTCACAGTCTGTTTTAGTATAATATTTTTTTCCGCAAAGCTGTGGGATAAATAGTTTTCAAGATACGGCCGCGATCCATCCTTAATGGGACACCTGGTATATATATATATATATATATATATATATATATATATATATATATATATATATATATATATATATATATATATATATATATACCAGGTGTCCCATTAAGGATGGATCGCGGCCGTATCTTGAAAACTATTTATCCCACAGCTTTGCGGAAAAAAATATTATACTAAAACAGACTGTGAGAAATTCACCAAAAATATTTTTAAGTTTCTAAAACGACCGCAAGAGGGCGTTACGAGCTAAACATTTTTAAAAATCTTTTTTTTTTGTGTATTTTCAAGTGTTAACCGAGTAAGAAAAATTCTCAGTTATAATTAGCAAACTGTCTCCTACAACTTTGTTTTATGACATTTTGTCGTAACTTCGCGAATAAAGAAGTGGGGGGGGAGTTTTACCTATTTAGATAAAAAGTCGTCTAATGTCCGTTTGCCTAAACCGATTTTCCTCAATTTGGATTCATTTAAAAGGCAATTGCTGGGACTATCAGATAATCTGGGAGATACATTATTTAGTTTATAAATGAAACCGCGAGGTGGCGTTACATTCAACAATAGTTTTTTGAAGTTTTGTTCACTTTTTTCAAATGGAATGGTACAGCTTTTATTACATGGCTAGAAAGATAATTTAAAGAGGAATCATCCAGTGAAAACCCGAAATCGATATCTCTGACATGTCAAGAGATATTTCGATTTTTCTGAAAAAATCAGTTAGTTTTAATTTTTACCGTAATATTAAATTAAAAATTGGTCTTAATATAGTACAGCTTTTATTACATGGCTAGAAAGGTAATTTAAAGAGGAATCATCCAGTGGAAATCCGAAATCGATATCTCTGACATGTCAAGACATATTTCGATTTTTCTGAAAAAAATCAGTTATTACTTCACTACTACCTGCATTAAGTTAAAAAAATATTAACCTAATGTTTGCCTTCCTTCACACTTTACGAAAATAAAGTGTGAATAGTTCAATATACGGCCGCGATCCATCCTTAATGGGACACCTGGTATATATATATATATATATATATATATATATATATATATATATATATATATATATATATATATATATATATATATATATATATATATTTATGGCATGAATGCATACCATTAGAAAAAAGATAAACCAGAGATTTTTTTTTAAGAATTCGAACCCCATCATCTCTTTTAGTGTTTTTTTCCAAAAACGAGTTTATAAAAAAAGTAGATGTCGTTTGCACTTAATTTAGATTTTCGTAGAACCCTACAACATTACACATTAAAATAAAAAAAATAATTTGGAGGCTATACCAATAACTTTTTTTTTAATTCAAGTTTCAATGCTGATTTTTGGAATCTATCATATAAAGAATTAAATAATTAACATAAAAAAACCTGTGGGCCCAATAATGCTTTATGGAGGCTGAGGAGATAGCAAAAGACCCGTCCTATCGGCTATTTTAATTTGGGAAACGATACACCAAACACCTTGTATATTGCAATATTACTGTAAGTTTATCTATGTCTCGATTAACATAACTTATCTAACTTAAGAAAACAACCATTGAAACTTTATAGAAGCATTTTTCCACCTGACAATATCTAGAACTTAACTTTCAGAGCAATTTTGATTGCGTCCCCTTCCAAAGTTTTATATTTTTGGAATCTTACAATGTTAACACCGTTCTCGATTGTTTATGTCTTCTATCTTCAGCACCTCTTCTTACATTGTCCTTCCACCATATCTTTAGTCTACCTCTCTCAATGTAATCCACTGTTCGTCCGTTCATAATTATCCTTGATTCCTTCAATTTTCTCTGAGAAGTCCCTCTTTCGGCATTTAACAATTATTTGCATCTACTCTGTTTAAGACAGTTTCATTTGTATATATGTCTGTCTAAAGAACTCGAACCATCCATCTGCGCAGCCATATCTCAAAATTATAAGTGGCATTTGATCTAAATGATGTTGTAGACAAGTATTCAGTCAGTAAGTCATTAGACAAGTAAAGTAGGCTCAACATATTCAAGAAATTAAAGGTTCCAAGCCACTCAGGAAAACAAAACTTTGCCAAAATTATATATTTTTATTCAAAATACATCCCATCCTCATCAACACACCGCTGAACATGTTCAACCACTGCTAGCATAATTGTTTTATGTCGTTTTTCGGAATCGCTCCAATGATCCTCATCACGAGCTCCAGGACATGTGCAACACTGTCATAAAACGTTCCTTCCACAGCCAGTTTAGTTCCGGGAATAGGAAATAGTCACACGGCGATAAATCAGTCGAATATGGATGTTGAAGCACACAGATTTGTTTTTTCGGTCAATATTAACGAATGATGGTCCTCATTTAAGGTCAGGCTTTACCATCCATCTCACAGTCGAATTCGAATCGTAGACGTTCATTTCACGTTTTTCACCAACTTATCGCGATTTTTGTTTTTTTGGTCGGCCTGGTTCGTCTAGGTCGGCCTAGGTCGCCTTCCAAAGTATCACGGTCGTCCTGAAATCGCTTACATGACTCGAGCACACGTGTACGGGATAAGCAATCATCACCATAAAGTTTTTTCATTCATTCAAATGTTTCTGTAAAGGTTTTGCTGAGCTTGAAACAAAATGTAATATTATCTCTTTGTTCCATCGTGTTTTTGTGACGGCGTGTCAAAAGGTACTGTCCCTGTAAGGGCTATTTGATAATCCGTTGGTCGATTCTAATGATGGCAGCTTCGTTTTATAAAGGAGATATACATCTTTCAGATTATTATTATTATTATTCACGTATGGGCCCTGGTGGACCACGCGAAGTACAATTAGAGGCGTTTGTTGTTGTTAGCCTTCCTTTGCGCCCATACTTATTTCATTCTTTCGCTATGAGCTTGTTTCCTTTCGTCAGACCAAGTTGTTCCAGTCTTCCTACATTTTTCTTTCTGGCCAACCTTCCAAACATCAAACTTGTGTCTGAAACATCCTCTATCCTGAATTTCACTTTGTGTAATATTTGCTGATCTTAGGTCCTCTTTAATTCCAGCAATCCATTTAATTATTTCTACTTTAGCTCTACTCCTATTTTCATAAAATTCGACTATTTGTCTAGTTAGCCTACTCGGATTCATCCGTTTTATGTGTCCGTAAAACTTAAGTCTTCTTTTTCTCATATCGCTATGTATATTTGTGTATTATGCCAGGATGGCTTAATAACTGTGTTGTAATGTCTCAGTTTTGTGTTTTTAGATAGGCATTTTTTGTTGTAAATATTTTGTATAAGTCTCAATGCCGTTTCCATTTTTTTGACATCTACCCTTATTGGCCGCTTTTCCAAACCATTTTCCATGATTATTTCACCCAAATATTTGAAATGAGAGACTCGTTTGATGTTGCCATATTTTGTTTTTAGAAATGGTGTTCTTAGTCTGCTGCAGGTCATGTACTGTATCTTTTCAAAGGAAATTTGGAGTCCTACCTTTTCTTCTGTTTCTTTTAGGATTTCAATCTGTTTCTGTGCCGTTAATACATATTGAGCCAAAATTGCTAGATCATCAGCAAAAACCAGACAATCAATTTTGATGTTGGTTCTTCCCAGTTTAATGGACTGGTCAATATTCAGGGCCGATTTTTTTTCACGCCACTCCTGTATTACTTTTTCTAGAACACAGTTAAATAAGAGTGGCAAGAGTCCATCCCCTTCTCAATCCAGTTTTAATTTCGAAGGGCTCTGAGATGTGACCCATGAATTTAACTTTTGACCTTGTGTTAGTTAATGTTGCTTTAATAATTGCCAGCGTTTTCAGATCTAGTCATTGTTCTTTTTAGATTCGGAATAAAGATTCGCGGTCAATAGAAGCATATGCTTTTTTGAAATCCACAAATGTACAGACGAGATTTTTATTGTACAGTTTTTGATGTCTTAGGATCAACTTTAGATTCAGGATCTGTTCAGGGCAGAATCTGCCCGGTCGAAAACCTGCTTGATATTCACCAATTTTAGGTGCTAACTGTCCCTGTGCTCTGTCTAGTAGACATTGAGATAGAATCTTGTAACAAATTGGGAGAAGAGATACCCCTCTATAGTTGTTTACATCCGTTCTATCTCCTTTCTTGTGTAATGGATGGATTAGAGCATCTTTCCAATCTTCCGGAATCCGTTCGGTTCGCCAAACTTCTTTCAGATTATATTATATATTGTTTCAATAGATAGTGTTAATAGTTTTCTTTAAATTTAAAAAGTACCGTTATTTTTCCCACATACTGTGTATGAATACTTATTCATTATCATATTGTCTCAATATTAAACCAGAATGGCTTTTGTGTTTCTTTTTCTAGAGATTATAACATAGTTCTTCTTATTCTCCTGATACAGTTCATATGGCGTTTATTATTGGTTATTTTAAACAATTTCCTTTTTCTTTCCTTTAGCTACTATATATGTATAAACTTTACTGGAATGATATATTGCTAAATACATTACTCTGGTGAAGGATGTTGTGGACCACTATCTAAGGCAACGTGATTGGTTCCAAATCGATCAGAAAACAAAAGTCTTCGATTTAAAGTTGATTTTGGCCACGTGGCAACGCAGCAGCAATGACACAAGGCGCAGCAAATCCGTATTTACCTTTTGGCATCATTATTCCATTACTAATACTTACGGGAATAGATTAGTCCTATTTTTAACGCGCCAAAACTATATTAAAACACATTTTTAAAACGTGTCAAACATTTCGTTTGTTTATTCCTATCGTTGTTAGCTTCGATTTTTTTTTACAAATCACGTGATATTGAAGAAAGAGTCCTAACCGACTACACTGCTGTTGCAGTGACGAAATAAAACACTCAGAGTCAAAATGTTACAGACAACAATTGTTTCTTGATACTTTTCAAAATAACACATACAAATACGAAAACTGTGGTAAAATGAATTTGAACCCACTTTGGGTTGAACTAATTGCGTTTATCAAGACGAAATAAAAGTCTTAGGCAGAGATCGTTTTCTTCAAGAAAATTAAATTTATGCAGCGAACCACATAAGAAAAAACACCAGGACAATCACCCCACTCCCACTCCAAAACCATATCTTCACCATAAAAAGTGTTAAAATTGTTAGCATGGTGAATTTTTAGCAATTATTCACTATAAGATTCTAAATCCTAACGAAATCATAAGTGCTGAATATTATTGTACTCAGCTTGATGGTAATGGATCGTAATGGACAAATCTGATTACTTTGATCGCGTTGTAAAATTAATTCAAGACGGCCCTTATAAACGATTACCTAGAAATCCATTGTCAAAAATGATTAACGAAGTCAGAGATACATTGAAATATTGTAACAGCCTTATTTCTCGTTCTCTGAAAAGCAAACTCCATGTTTCTAATCGAAAAGTGCCAAGACTGTATGCTCTACCAAAAATTCATAAACTAGGAAAATCAACTACAACTTGACAAAGTGGTTAACAAAGGAATTTTAAAATCAACCAAACCAACTACCTTCCTGTTCTGTGATAATCTCAACCAAATTCATAGAAAAAATCAAAAACACACATCTACAGAAAGGTGAGGTTTTGGTTTCCTTTGACGTTTCCCGAGTGTCCCGATTCCACATACCTTGAAATACCTAAGGCAGTTACTCGAATTAAACGGTTTTAATGACAAGATTGTTTCTGAGTACATCTCCTTATCAAGATTATGTCTGAAGCAAAATTGTTTTCAGCTTAATAACATGGTTTTATAAACAACAAGAAGGAACGGCAATGGGCAATCCTCTGTCACCGTTCTTAGCCAACTTACTTATGATTAAATTTGAAACCGAGGCAAAAGATGAATTCAGTTACTTTCCGAAGGTATGGTTAAGATATGTGGATGACGTTTTTGCCATTTTCGATTCGAAAAATGAAAATGTAGATGATTTTTTTTATTACGAACTTGAATAGTAAATCCCAAAATATAATATTCACGCATGAACTCGAAAACAACGATAGTTTACCATTTCTGGATGTTTTAGTCCGTAGAAACAATAAAAATAAGTTAGATTTTGATATTTTCAGAACAAACACCACCACTTCGAGATACATTCCTAACAATTCAAATCATAGCTTCCAAAATAAGATGGCTAGTTCAAATTTTATGGAAAATAGATTAATTAATTTTCCTTTAAATAAAGATGATTATAACAAAGAATTAATTAGGGAGGTATCTGAAGTGAATGGTTATAATAAAAACATTGTAGATAAATTAATTAGAAAACATAAGTTCAGAAAATTATTATTACAAAGAAATTCATGGTAATACCATTTGATGCCCAATTAACAAGAGGGCTAGACAACATTTTGAAAAAAGTGGACATTAAGGTTGTGTACAAACCATATAATAAATTAAGAGAACTTTTGGGTAATCTAAAGGATAAAGTAGAGCACTATGAAAAGTCGGGGATTTACGAAATTAGTTGTCAAGACTGTGATCCAAGGTATATTGGGCAAACAAAAAGATCCCCATTGACAAGATATAAAGAACATATTTCCCACATTAGATATGGGAGAAATGAAAAATCTTGTGTTGCCCAACATGCAATCGAACACGACCAGAGTATAGATATTAGTAATTTAAGACTAATTAAAAGTGTTAATAATAATAGGGCTTTGGATGCATATGAAAGCATTCAAATAAAAAAATGTAAGAAAATCATGAACCGAGATAAAGGACCTATCCCGTTCAGTCAACTTTTTCAATTATTAATGTAAGGCTTAGTAAACTTCACGGTTCATGATTTTTACATGCTTCGTTAGGTAAGGTTTTCCATATAAATAGAACATAGTTTAGTTATAGAATTAGATTAAATCATCTCCTGATGATTCTAACATGGTTGAAGAAACGTGCGTCGAACAGTTCAAAAAAAGCGATTTGGTGTTTAGTGATAAATCTCTTCAAGTTTAGTATTTCACACCAAATAACTAGATAGACTAAACAAGACCTTGATTCTAAAACGTCGAATACTGATTAATCGTATAAGACTTCGTGGTCCCAGAAAAACTCAAATAGTTAGGCTGGTAAATACTTCCTCACCCACCGTATTTCCCTGATGCTGATGTTGCTATTCTTCTGATGCCATCGTGGAAAAAAATACCCCTTTATACTATATCTCTTTGCTTTACTTAAAGAGAATAGAAAATTTAAACCGAATAAAACAATTATTTACTTTGTTATCTATCACTTTTATTTTTTAACTTTCTGCGACTATAGCTTCGTAAAACAATGTTACATTATCAAACACTACTTTAAAACTATCAAACGCTACTTTAAAATAAAAAGTTAAAAAATAAAAGTGACAGATAACAAAGTAAAAAATTCTTTTATTTAGTTTCAAAATGAACTATCACAAAGTAACGGACAAATCAATCAATAATTTGAACAGAAAATTTGTCGGAGAATGCCAATAACGATGGAGACTGTAGAATAAAACTCTTAAATAAAATAAATGCTTGCACAGTATCAAAACCCAATATTATTTATGGGAATCACACCACAAAATTACTACTGCCATCTATTTGTGACGACAGACATTAATTTTCAGGCAACTCAATATGCAGCTAGAATATAATACTTGTTTTTCTTAAATATCTTTATTTTCTGATGATGCTGACACGGTTAGCGAAACATACCTCGAGAAGTTTCAAAAACTGATTTAGGGTTTAGTAATAAATCTGTTCGCGTTCTTCCTTCCTTCTCCCGAGAAGGTTCCAATAAAGCAATTGATCATTTTTCTTTTCTTAGCAGATTCTTAAACCACGCCACTGTTAAGAACAGAACTTACGACAATTTAAAACATTCTGCACCTTAACGTTATTAATTATTAGTTATTGCTTACGTTATTAGTTACTGTTAGCTCTCAATTGCGTTTCCCATTCTAATTCATTAGCAACATAAAAAAACAACTGAAAAAACAACATTGACAGCGTTGAAGCAGTATCAAGGTTCTTCCTTGTGTATAGTCAATATATATCTTTTGAACCTATCCCAAGGCATAATATATCAAGAAAATTCCTACTTATTATTTATGCAAAATATATTCTATGCAGAACTTAGTTTCCATCGCTGATATATACATATCTTTTATAAAACAGTTATTTTTTACACAAACAAAGCTATTTAATTTAATTGATTTGAAATGGAAGGTGATAAGTCCACCATTATTTTGATCTAAGAAAAAAAAACCTTCAGCTAAAGCACAGATAATGTTAAATGTACGATAAGTAAACTCCACCAGGAAAAGCATGAATTGTACAATTGAAAAATATTGAACATATTCTTAACACTTTCTAAAAGATTTCTACTTTTGCTATAGTTTCTTCATTCGACTTTGAGTTTTGGGAACAAATGGAAGGCAATAGGGACTAAATTTGGTAAATACCGTGGACGATCCAACAATTTGTACTTAAATCGATTTATTTTTCAGCGTAGTCACTTATGGCTTAATACACTTTGTAAAACGATTCTCTAAACTGTTTATGCCTTCCATTCAATAGGACTTAGGAGTTGAGGAAATAGTCCACTGCTTCAGCGATGATCTTTTCATTTGATGCAAATCTCTTTCAGCCAGGTATTTCTTCATTTTTGAAAGGAGATTACGCGACGCGAGATATCAAAAGCTCCCTATCCGTCAAATCAGCGTTTAAAACTAGTTACCGATACGATCGGTCGCAGGGAATCTACGTCCAAAACGCACGATTTATAAAGTAGTTAAACCCCCGAATTCTGAAAACCAACAAAACATGTAACGCCAACGACGGGATAAAATGACGTGGCGTACGGTCGCTGGAGGTAAACGTCCAACCAACTATGTAAAAATTGTAGTGAGTGGATGGAATTTTTATGCGCATTATTTGGTGTGATGGGTCGACAGACGTTTGGAGATTTTAATTTTTATTAATATCCTAAAATGAGTTAAAAGAGAGAAACTGAACGGAAAAAATATGCTGTTTTGCTCGGAAACATTGTTTACTGTGATAAATGCTGGAGGGACGACCCCCTGAACGCCGTCCCTCACGAGCCGCCACTGGCTTTTACTGTATTGCTAAATGCTCTAGTGCTCACATCCGAAGAGGACTTAGAGCCATGACCAGTGAAGACTAAACAAAAGCAAGAGAATTTGACTAGATCGTTGCTAAATTGAGCTCTGAAGAAAGCGGCAGCTTTATCAAAACAGGATTGGAAGATTATGTTAGGGAGCGACATGAGCCAAAGCTGGAGTGAGAGAAAAAGAATCTTGAAAAGAAAAGGAAATTGATCTCGACTAATTTCCATGACGATATCAATAATAAAAAAGACCACCGTATATTGAAAAATATTGCCTGAAGAGTCAAAGCTGTTAAGGACAATAATTTGTGAATTATCTTCTGTTATTACACTTAACGAAGTGATACAATCTAGTAACAATTCTAAGAAATCGCGATTATTAAGTCTGGCATCACGTCGGTGGATACGTCGTCCAAATTTGGTCATTTTTACACTGAAAACAACCCACGACAACATCATCGCACCGTAATAAGCCAAGTGAGACATAGAATTCGAAATTGAAATTTATGCAAATTGTTAATCCTTTCAGCGTCTGTCGGCACAAACTGTCCAATCTTCGTACGAGAGCTTGTCGGTTTTTTATTTAGATCTCGAGTTGTTTCTTTTAATGAAGGCAGGAGACATACTTGCATCGCATAAAATGTAATAAAGGAGCCTACGACTTCTTGTTTCGTACGTTAAGATAATCGTGTTGGCTTTTCTGTTGAGTGCTTTTCTCAATTATTAATAAGTACGTTATTTGTTTCTTTTTGTACATTTAGTATTATTAAACTGAACATCTGCAAGATTGCCCTGATAAATAAAAACTAAAATAGCAATGAACTGTAGGGAGTCTCAAAGAGCAAACTATTTTACGAGGGGTGTAAATAAAGTTTTTGGAGTGATCGAAGAAGTAATTAAAGCAGTAGGAGTAGGGGTAGGGTAGTAGAGGTAGGGTAGGCAATAGGAGTATGGGTAGGGGTAGGTAGGTAGTGTAGTAGGGGTAGGTATGTTTCACAACATGTGACAGAAAGTGTGGGACTTCGGATTGTAGCCAGAGGATTGATTATATATATATATATATATATATATATATATATATATATATATATATATATATATATATATATATATATATATATATATATACTCATTTAGAGCCTAAAACTGGTGAATATCAAGCAGGTTTTCGACCGAGCAGGTCCTGTCCTAAACAGATCCTGAATCTCAAGTTGATCCTAAGACATCAAAAAACTGTACAATAAAAATCTCGTCTGTACATTTATGGATTTCAAAACAGCTTATGATTCTATTGACCGCTAATCTTTATTCCAAATCTTGAAAGTACAAGGACTAGATCTGAAAACGCTGGCAATTATTAAAGTCACACTAACAGAAGGTCAAAAGTTACATTCATAGGGGACATCTCAGAGCCCTTCGAAATTTAAACTAGAGTGAGACAAGGGGATGGACTCTCGCCACTCTTATTTAACTGTGTTGTAGAAAAAGTAATATAGGAGTGGCGTGAAAAAAAGTCGGCCCTAAATATTGACCAGCCCATTAAACTGGGGAGAACCAACATCAAAATTGATTGTTTGGCGTTTGCTGATGATTTAGCAATTTTGGCTCAAGATATATTAACGGCACAAAAGCAGATTGGAATCCTAAAAGAAACAGCAGAAAAGGTAGGACTCCAAATTTCCTTTGAAAAGACACAATACATGACATGCAACAGTATGGTAACATCAGACGAGTATCTCAATTCAAATATTTGGGTGAAATAATCATGGAAAACGGGTTGGAAAAAGCGGCCAATAAGGGTAGATGTCAAAAAATGGAAACTGCATTGAGACTTACACAAAATATTTACAACAAAAAATGTATATCTAAACACACAAAACTGATACAACACAGTTATTAAGCCACAATGTCTATATGTGGCAGAAACGCTCATTTTGACTAGAAAGAGAGACATCGAGGACATTGAAAAGAAGGAAAGAAAAATTATAAGAAAAATCTTAGGCTCCAAACAAATAAATAGCACAACATACCGACTTCGAGAAAACCAAGAAATCAAACAATACAGAGATATACATAGTGATATGAGAAAAACAAGACTTAAGTTTTACGAACGCATAAAACGGATGAATCCGAGTAGGCTAACTAGACAAATAGTCGAATTTTATGAAAATAGGAGTAGAGCTAAAGTAGAAATAATTAAATGGATTGCTGGAATTAAAGAGGACCTAAGATTAGCAAATATTACACAAAGTCAAATTCAGGATAGAGGCTGTTTCAGACACAAGGTTAATGTTTGAGAGGTCGGCCAGAGAGAACAACTTGGTCTGACGAAAGGAAAAAAGCTCATAGCGAAAGAATGAAATCAGTATGGGCGCAAAGGAAGGCTAATAACAACAAACGCCTCTAACTGTACTTTGCGTGGTCCACCAGGGCCCCCATACGTGAATAATATAAATAAATATATATATATATATATATATATATATATATATATATATATATATATATATATAAAACATTTCCTCCATACGAGAAAGAGATATAGACGACTTAGGGTCGGTTCTACAATGCAAAAAAATACCAGGTATAAGCTATACTTGGAATAAACCCCCCGTTACGCCCGTTCTACAGAACGGGCGTTTCAAATTTTATTCGAAGTATAGCTTATACCTGGTATATTCTTGCATTGTAGATCCGGCCCTTACTGATCATCAAATCCAAGTCAAGAGAGAGGTGCGCCATGGAGATACTATTTCCCAAAATCGGTACATTCTTGTCTTGGAGGATATCTTCAAAAGTATAGTGCGTTTGAAGTAGTGAAAGAATATGTATACTTGGAACATGAAATTAATATCGGGAAAGAGAACTAAACCGCTAAGGTATAACATCGAAGCTAGTCAGCCTTTGGGAAACTCAGCCATATAATGAAGAACTCAAACAAACCTACAAGTCTAAAATGAAAACATGCAATATATGGTTTAGGGGTGATAACCTTGACGAAGAAAAGTATGATAACGAAAAAAAATCCACTTGAACAAATTAAACAAAACACAGGATATAAACGAAAATGTATTAAAAATGAAGTAGCAATTGGCTAGACATGTGGCTCGTCAGCAACCAGATCGTTGGAATATAAAAATTATGACATGAATCTAAGACTTACGACCCGAAGCAGAGCGAGACTACAGGAAAAACAGACATAGACATAGAACAGATGACATAGAACAAATGGAACGGAAATGGATGGACTCAAATTGTCCAAAACAAAGACAGGTGGAAGGAGTTCTTAGAGACCTTTATACATCAGTGGATAATCTGAGGCTGATTGGAGAGTGAACCAATGATTGAAACGTAGAAGATTCCGGACTCTATGAACATTTTCATCTCTTTTTGGATTTGAAGGTCTTCCGTTGCTGCCGAATTTCTTCTTGAGTCGAGGTCCGGCCTTCTAAAAAAGCCTTAAACCACCTGAAAACGTGGTCCCTTGGCAAAACACGGCTTCTATAGACCATTTGAAGTTTTGCACTAGTTTCGATCGCACTGTGTCCAAGATGATAACGCATACAATTCTTTTCACTCATTTTCAGAAAAATCCAGTTTACGAAAATAATTGCTGTGGACAACCAGATACAAGTTACTCTGTGGAGTTGAAACTCATACTCAAGATCCATCAGAATTTAACCCGCCTACTCTTCAAAGAGGAAATGAACAGTGTGTCCAAAATAAACGCTACGTCACCAGTCTTATTACTTTATTTACACACTCTGTAGCTTCGCATGTTATTGGTTTGTGGTCATATGCAGTACAGCAGGAAATTTATATTGACAATTGTCCTAATTTTGATGACACATCCTGTATTTATAAGCGGCTTAAGACACAACCTGTTACCCCCTTAAAAGAATATTTATATTCAGCTCTAATCCAGACACAGCAGCATGGAAGACGAATTGACGACGGCCTACCGCACAATAAGAAGAAAATGAGTCAGGAATATGTTGAAACAAAGCTATCTCGAACGACATCAGCTCTGACCAGCGGTCCAAAACAGTTTTCTGCTCGGGCCGTACAATAAACAAAGGGTTCACGGCCGTCTCTAACCTTCCACATTTGTTTCGAAATTATGACGGGAAACATCGAGATGACACCAGATACGCCATATTTATGTACTGGTCGCAAATGAGGCCACAACCGTCCGTCCAGTCGAGACAAATCGTCGAAAGAAGTTGACTGAGAAAAAAAAAATTATGCTGACGTGCGATCCTTATCGTTCAGTTACCAGAACACTCTGTAAAGTTCTGATTTGGATTTGGTTGGCAACAATGTTTTTTCATATGTGTGTATTACTTATAGTTAATAAACAACATATATACATACACACTCACATATATATGTATATATCATTCTAGTTTCTAAATCATTTCGGTCCAACTGACTCAGTCGAGTCAGTATATATATATATATATATATATATATATATATATATATATATATATATATATATATATATATTAGGGTGTTAAGTTTTTATTTTCTAACGCATAGGTTCTATTTTTATTTATTTCAGCTTAAAACACTCAAAAAAACTTAAACTTGTCTTTCCATTCATAGTTACCTAAGATATGCGTACTTGCGATGACCAATCTATATATAAATAAGTGTTCAAAAACAGCCTTTTACGTAATCTTTGGGGACCTGTCGGCGCGGGTTAACATTAACCTAGCAATACACCGTGTACCTACCGTACACCCCGTTCTTCGTTGATTTTAACTTCAAGGTCATCCATATGCACTCTTGGTTGTGCAGTTCAATGTTCTTAATATTCTTTTAGATATTAGCTTGGTGAAAACTTTGTACATTACTGATAGGAGGCTTATTGGGCGGTAGTTTTTTTAAATCTTCCTGTGCTCCTTTCTTATGAAGAAGAATCACTTCAGTATTTTTCCATAGACTGGGTATTTTTTTGATCTTGAAAGCATTTTGAGTACAATTTTTTCAGTATTTTAGACTTTTACGACAGTTACATTGTCGTTTCCTGGAGCTTCTCCATTCTTTATCGCTTCTATAGCATTTGGCACTTCATCCAACAGGATATCTGGCGTTTGCTCTTCCGTGGGCATAGCTGTCTTTGACTGGTTCTGATTTTCATGTAACTTTGTATAAAATCTTCAAACGACCGTGGTGTGTTTGAAAGAGCTCGACAGTCAATGACGAGAAGATTGAATGCTTGTGTCAAGGCTGGAGGAAGTCATTTCGAACATTTATTGTAGATTGTTCAATTTTACATGTACTTTTTGATATTAAAATGTTGCTAATGTCGTAAATTTTGTTCACCCTGTATACCATACTCACCCCTGTATCACCATATATATATATATATATATATATATATATATATATATATATATATATATATATATATATATATATATATATATATATATATATATATATATATATATATATATATATATTGAGCATCATGCTCGACTAAAAAATATTGAAATTACACTCGTATATTTTGCCGCTCCTGCTGGCTATTCATTTGTCTGGTTTCGATCTCAGAGATCTGACGCTTATCGCACAGTTTCACGATGGAGATTTATGGTCCCCCATGAAACATATCCTCGGAAAGAATGCATTTTGTTCAAATATGATGTTTTTTTTAATAATTATGTCAAACATAAAGTTTATTTATTGCCTGCTGTTGTCCTCAACGAGGACATAATCATTACAGATTATTCCTTCAGATGTTCCGTAACAACCAATTTGTGAATGTATATGCAAATCTTTGAGGTTATTCAAACTCACTTCACAAAACCAACGAGATATTCGCGAATTTGTTTCCGACATTAAAAATAAATTCCGTGAAAACTCGTTTCAAATTAAAATTAAAATATTTCTGTTATTTTCTTTCAATTTCTAATTGTTTTCAAAGTATATTTCATAAGAAAGTTTCTATTTCATTGGTTCATTGCGCAAACGCAATAACTATGAGGGGTGCGGAGCACATGTCAATTGATTGCCCCGCGTTTAGGGATTTAATCTCGGGAGCAGACCGTGCGTTGTGTGTGCGAGAATTTTACGAAAACAATCATTTGAGGTTCATTCTCATTTCATTGGTTATGAAAATAAGCAGAACTGTTGTTACTGGAGTGCAACAAACCGGAAACACAAGTATCAAAAACCCTTACATTCATCTAAAGTCACTGTATGGGCTGCAATGTCAGCGCGAGGACTAATCGGCCAGTACTTTTTTAAAGACGACATGGGACACACAGTTACCGTTAATTTAGGGCATTATGTGGAAATGAGGGACAATTTTTTGTTGGTCAGTTTGGAACATTGTTTTACCACGACCGATCAACGTCAAACACTTCCAACACGTCTCTGCCTTCCCAAACAAATTGATCTCCAGGAAAGGTGACATAAATTGGCCTTCACGTAATCCTGATTTAAGGCCTACGGACTTCTTCTTATAGGACTATCTAAAATCGCAAGTTTACATCAATAAACCTGGTTCTTTGCTGCAGTTAAATGAATATCCGACACGAAATGGCAGCCATCCCAGAGATTATGTGCCGAGCGGTCCTAAGGAATTTTGCTATTCGTTTAGATGACTGCCGTGAGCGTGAAGTTTTACATTTAGATATTATTTTTAAAAAGTAATTTCCTAGAATGTACATTTCAATAATTAATAAAGGGTTTTTTTGATGACCGCCTGTCTTTTAATTATATCGGTATATCAAAAAGAAACTTTCTTTTAGGACACCTCTTACTTTGTTTTGTACATACCATAAATATTAGAACGATTTAAAAATAACAAAGCTTCTGGTGAAAATGGAATCACTGCTGAACTTTTGAAATCCGCTGGTCCAGGTACAATCAAGGAAATAACCAAAATTCTACAAGAAGTTTGGCGAACCAAACGGATTCCGGAAGATTGGAAAGATGCTCTAATCCATCCACTATATAAGAAAGGAGATAGAACGGATGTAAACAACTACAGAGGGATATCTCTTCTCCCAGTTTGTTACAAGATTCCATCTCAATGTCTACTAGACAGAGCACAGGAACAGTTAGAACCTAACATTGGTGAATATCAAGCAGGTTTTCGAGCGGGCAGATCCTGCCCTGAACAGATCCTGAATCTAAAGTTGATCCTAAGACAACAAAAACTGTACAATAAAAATCTCGTCTGTACATTTGTGGATTTCAAAAAAGCATATGATTCTATTGACCGCGAATCTTTATTCCGAATCTTGAAAGAGCAAGGACTAGATCTGAAAACGCTGTCAATTATTAAAGTAACATTAACTAACACAAGTTCAAAAGTTAAATTCATGGGTGACATCTCAGAGCCCTTCGAAATTAAAACTGGAAGGAGACAAGGGGATGGACTCTCGCCACTCTTATTTGACTGTGGTCTAGAAAAAGTAACAAAGGAGTGGCGCGAAAAAAAGTCGGCCCTGAATATTGACCAGTCCATTAAATTGGGGAGAACCAATATCAAAATTGATTGTCTGGCGTTTGCTGATGATCTAGCAATTTTGGCTCAAGATATATTAACGACACAAAAACAGATTGAAATCCTAAAAGAAACAGCTGAAAAGACAGAACTCCAAATTTCCTTTGAAAAGACACAATACATAACCTGCAACAGTCTAAGAACACCATTTCTATAAACAAAATATGGTAACATCGCACGAGTCTCTCAATTCAAATATTTGGGTGAAATAATCATGGAAAATAGGTTGGAAAAAGCGGCCAATAAAGGTAGATGTCAAAAAATGGAAACGGCATTGGGACTTACATAAAATATTTACAACAAAAAATGCATATCTAAAAACACAAAACTGAGACATTACAACACAGTTATTAACCCAGAATGTCTATATGGGGCAGACACGCTCATTTTGAATAGAAAGAGAGACATCGAAGAGATTGAAAAGAAAGAAAAAAAAATCTTAGGCCCCAAACAAATAAATAGCACGACATACCGACTTCGAGAAAACCAACACATCAAACAATACACAGATATACATAGCGATATGAGAAAAGGAAGACTTAAGTTTTACGGACACATAAAACGGATGAATCCGAGTAGGCTGACTAGACAAATAGTCGAATTTTATGGAAGTAGGAGTAGAGCTAAAGTAGAAATAATTAAATGGATTGCTGCAATTAAAGGGGACCTAAGATCAGCAAATATTTCACAAAGTAAAATTCAGGATAGAGGCTGTTTCAGATACCAGGTTGACGTTTGGAATGTTGGCCAGAGAGAAAAATGTAGGAAGACTGGAACAACTTGGTCTGACGAAAGGAAAAAAGCTCATAGCGAAAGAATGAAATTAGTATAGGCGCAAAGGAAGGCTAACAACAACAAACGCCGCTAACTGTACTTCGCGTGGTCCACCAGGGCCCGTACGTGAATAATAATAATACATTTTGGAGAACCACTGAGTAATTTTGAGGTAGCTACTCAATACCAGTTATATCATACAAACTGTCGGATCTCAGATCGAAAAAAACTCGGTTATTTTAATGTGGTAAAGTCTTTGGGTCCTTTTTGGACTTTCTCTAGAGATGTAAGGCGACTATCAACCAGGTGATATTGCCAGGATCGGAAGAAATGAAATCTGAATGAGCCAAGTCTGGAGAATACACCGGGTGCCATAAAATATACTATCACTAAAATTAATTACAACCAGCTTATCGCTTTTTTTACCCCCACCTTTGGCAGCTCATAACTCTTTCAGTTTTTTATTTTTTTTTCATCGATTTTTTTATATTACTAAAATATCAATAAATATATTGTGAAAAAGTAGATAGAAAAGTTTTTTGTTTTTTATTATATATAACGTTAAAATGATTTAAAAAAAGCTAATCTAGTGAGGTACGATTTTTCATATGAAATATTAATTAAATCACTGACGCTGAGTCCACCAGTCAGTTGGACTCTGAAACATTATCTACTCATCCGTGAGCTAAACGCCTGGAGAGCGGATAAAGAAACGACTATATATATATATATATATATATATATATATATATATATATATATATATATATATATATATATATATATATATATATATATATATAAATAGTAAAGTTAATTTTGACATCTGACAACACTCACATGAATCTGTATCCTGCGCATGCGCCGATGGCATGGACAAGTGAATGCTCTTTAGGTTCTCCTCCTTTTCATCACCAATCCTCACCTCCTTCACCAAGTCGGTTCTCGTCAGACGAAGATCATCAATCGATGTCAGATTATCGTCGTTTCGTGCACTAACATCGGTCACACCTCGATCGAAATAATTCGTATCCGTCGTCTCACTTTTGCCACCGCTTTCGACAAACTCCACCACCGGCAATGTGGAATTATCGCGAGATATTAAACTAGTATCACTTTTCCTTAAAATTACTGTGGAAGAGGTTATGTATTTGGAATTGTTTGGTTGACCTGTGGGGGAGGCGATGGCGCCCTGGCCCAGCGCTGTCAAGAAAACGACAACGACACAGAACAGAATGGTGGCTGGACGGTCAGCCTTTCGGGCTGTGGTCTTTACGATGACCAACAACCCGACAACCAACCTGACACGTTGTCTTGAGACCTGATGACGGATCAGGGAGGCGACGAAAATATACAGTTCGTTTACGCGTAACGATTTAGATGGAATGAAGATGAACTTGGTGATATTTCACGGTTTCTTATTGACGATCTGAGCCTGTTCTCAGATCTGTCGTCATCCATTGGTATCAGTACGAGTCGGAGACGATACATTGGCCATGGTTTCTTTTGCCTGATGGATTCTTCCATATTAATTGGCTACGGGGCGATGTTGGATCAGTTGGAGTGAAGTGAGCCACTGACGGAAGTTGTGATGGTTAATTTAAACCTGAAAAAAAAACAAAACATTATGTTTCTGGAAAAATAAACAGAAACATATGACATAAATATTATAAATCAAATATTCTTCTTCTTTTTCAGGTGGTGCTACAGCTCGTAAATGAGCCCTGAGCCATCTTTATCTCCAACATAACTACAGGGTGTCAGGGCTGGCAAAATGCCACGGGGCCCCCGATCCGAGAGGCCGTGAGCTCACAAGTAACCTTAACATTTTTAACAAAATTTTGTAAAAATTATAAATTTTATATAAGTACTTAAAATCAATTAAAGTTAGATACAACTAAAGACCATGTACGAATTCAAATGGTTTATTAAGATTTAAACGCAATTTTAGAACGCATCCATTGGTTGTTTCGTTTTTTGTCGTGGTACTTTGGTGGCGCGGACGATCTAGTGATGCTCAGGGAATTCCCGCCTATTGTTAAGCAAGAAAGTACTTTTTTCGAGGCGCTGGCGGGCTAGCGACGCACGATTAGGGGAATCCCGGATTTCTATTTTTTAAGTACGGAGGGCTCTACTACGCATTCTTCGTTTGATTGTTATGACAATTGGTCATTTGTATCTTTGATTTTTCGTAGTTTTTGTTTTATTGAATCTGCAAATAGACGCAAAGTAAAGTTAATTGTGATTGTGAGATATCATCATGTCTGCTAATAGAAAATATCTAAGTGGGAGCGAAAAACGAAAAAGAAAGAGGGAGTTTGAAGAAAAAAGTTACCTAAAATTAGTCAGTACTTTAAGAATGATGACTTTACTGATGAAAAAGTGATTGAACAGTGCTCCGAAAGTGAAAAATTGGACGTAACTAAAAGTAACAGTATAGCAAATGCAGCACCCGACACCAGTGTATATCCAAAAATCAAAGTGAATCATACTTTAATGTGAACAATATTGCATCGTCACCATATATTACTGATAAGGGTAATTTTAAAGAACTAAATGATCAAGTGAAATGGTTCGTGATCGAAAACGGACATTGTAAATCTAAGGGCCCTTTCTTAAAAGACAGTGATAATAGATCTTTCCTAGAAAAACATTACTATTTTGTTCCTGGCGTGAAACATGGCTATCCTAATCCTTAATACTTCAGAAGGCGTATTGTGAACCATGTTGGTTATTCGCAAATCGGACATCTAAAGAAATATAAAATGTTTGGATGGAAGGCTATGACGACTGGAAATATATTGTAGACACCATAGAAAGATACAAAACATCGAAAATTCACCTGGATTCTTGTCTTACGTATCAACAGTGGCGGCTATATGGAACACTAGATGAAGAGCAAAAGTCCATGAAAGCTATTACTCTATTTAAGTTTATTTTATTATGTTGTTATTACCAGGTAATATTTAATTTTAAACATGTGTTATAACACATGTTTTAAATTTAAAAAAAAATAGGCAGTCATGGGGACTGCCGACAGAAGTGAAAACTTGAAACTTTGAAATAACTGTTTTTTTTTCTAATTAATTAATTTTTAAATTAATCATTCTTTAAATGAATAATTTAAAAATGTATAATTTTTGTTTCACGTAGGATCGAGGATCTAAACAAATATAGAAAATGGACATTTAGAAAAACTAATTATATTACAATACTTTTTTGACTAGAGTCAAACTTAGCTTAAAACGTCAAAAACTTTCAAAATTCAAAAGAGACTGCTAATACCAAAATACGACCCTACGAAAATAAAACCAACCGTAACAGAAGAGCTTGATAAACAACCAGCACAGAACTGGCAAGAATTGAAACAAAAATTTGTTAAAACAGCCTTAAAGTTGGTCCCTTTACAAAAACGTAGAAAACATCCATGGTGAGATGAAGTTGCAAACAAGTGAAGCTGCGAACAGTCAAAAAACAGCAATAAATTATAACATCTTTTTGGAAGTAAGAAAAGAAACATCGAAGGTAATTAGACAAACTAAAAGAAAATATGAAAACAATCAACTTAATGAAATAGAAAAAGATGTCCAAAAAAATAACACCCGAACAAAAAGAAAACGGACAATTAGCTCTAAATAACCAAGATAATTGCAAAGAACTTGCGAAATATTTTGAACAACTACTAAACTGCCCTGAGCCCTTAAACAAATTACCAACACTAAACCCTAAACAAACAAACCCAGATTAATTACCACCGAATGAAGAATACCATTTCTAAAAACAAAATATGGAAACATCAGACGAATCTCTCAGTTCAAATATTTGGGTGAAATAATCATGGAAAATGGGTTGGAAAAAGAGGCAGATGTCAGAAAATGGAAACGGCATTGAGACTTATACAAAATATTTACAACAAAAAATGCATATCTAAAAACACAAAACTGAGACTTTACAACACAGTTATTAAACCAGAATGTCTATATGGGGCAGAAACCCCCATTTTGAATAGAAAGAGAGACATCGAGGACATTGAAAAGAAGGAAAGAAAAATCACAAGAAAAATCTTGGGCCCTAAAAAAATAAATAGCACAACATACCGACTTCGAGAAAACCAAGAAATCATACAATACACAGATATACATAGCGATATAAGAAAAAGAAGACTTAAGTTTTCCGGACACATAAAACGGATGAATCCGAGTAGGCTAACTAGACAAATAGTCGAATTTTATGAAAATACGAGTAGAGCTAAAGTAGAAATAATTAAATGGATTACTGCAATTAAAGAAGACCTACGATCAGCAAATATTACACAAAGTGAAATTCAGGATAGAGGCTGTTTCAGACACAAGGTTAACGTTTGGCAGGTTGGCCAGATAGAAAAATGTAGGAAGACTGGAACAACTTGGTCTAACGAAAGGAAAAAAGCTCATAGCGAAAGAATGAAATCAGTATGCGCGTATGGCAGACTGAATAATAAATGCTATGTTTACAGGGAAGACAGGATATTTCAAAGCTGTTCAAATACATTTGTATCTCTTGGACTCTCTGATTTTCTTATGACTGTCACAAGAACTGTTGGGAATTACAGTCTGTCTTATTCGAACCACTTCTGAGCTCTGAAATAGTGACAATAGTGACCAAATACGAAAATAGTAAAAAAAAAAACAACATCATTTTATAATAGTGACCAATAGTGACTCACTGACTTCATTGATTAATGGGGATCGTTACAGAGCGATGATCAATGATTATTTAATTCCAAATTTGAATGGTATTGATCTGGAGGAGAAGCAGTTCCAACAGGACGGCTCTACATGTCATACAGCCAACGCAACAATCGATGTATACGACGAAGTCTTTGGTATAAGCGGCTAAACCACCAGCTATTGACGCCTTGGTAGCCAACACAACTCGGAAAATTGTGGACATAAGACCCAATTGCTTGAAAAAGTGGTCGGAAATTGGGTTGACAGAATACGCTCTGTCAAAGGACCCGCGTAGAACATTTGTCTGAAATTGTTTTCAAACATTAATACCATTGATATTATTGATTGATTTATCCCTTACTTTGTGATAGTTCATTTTTTTTAAACGAATAAAAGAGTTTTTTACTTTGTTATGTATCACTTTTATTGAAATAATGAATTTTATTATATTTAAATTGTAAAAGTGATAGATAACAAAATAAAAAAATTGTTTTATTAGTTTTAATGCCATTGGTGACATTTCATATAAAAAACATAGTTTCAATGCATATAATTTGGTTGTGGTTTTATCTGAATTTAAAGTTCAGAAAAAGGACAGGACTTTCCAGAAATGCGATTAACTTTGTGATCGCGCCCCCATTTATCGAAAACATATCTGACTTTTCACTCATCTTTTAACGGAGTATATAATAATTTTTTTTTATGCTGAAGTTCATTTTTTATACCATCGAACTAAGAAAACTATGGGTCGATTCTCTACAACTATTTTCCATCTTGCAGTCATTCTAAAATAGGGTTGTTTGGCAGGTTGCCAACCATCCGCGCGCTGTCTGTGTCAATCAGGGCACGCTAGAAGAAAGTACAGTACACACACACACACTTACCGTACGAACCGCCATCTTTTTTGCGTCTAGAAATAACTTTATTTTGTACTTAATCTCAAACAAAATAAGTTGCAGGAATGGGGTGGGGAATTGCTACATAGTTTCTAATTATTGCACAGTCTGAAAATATGTATGGCTATTGTTAAAGCTTCCCGTTCGATGAAATATTTCTTATAACGATATAAACCGTTCGTATTGCAATGTATTCGTAACATTATTGAACTAAACTCGAAGACATTTACTATATTAAACTTATCGACGCACGTTTCGCATACCATTTTAGCATCATCAAGAGATCATTCAATCTAATTCAAAAACTACACTGTTTCATTTATACGACAGCCGTACCTAATGGAGAGTGGAAAAATCGTGAACCTTGAAGTTAACTAAGCATTACATTAATAACTAAAAGAGTTGACTGAACGGTTCTTTATCTCGGTTCATAAAGGGTCTTTCAAACTGAGTGTTTTTTTTTCATTCTTTTTCTTTTAATTCTCTTGATTCCCATAACTCATCCGTCATAGAGAAACTGGTGATAGTATAGATCAAAATAAGAGAATTTAATCAATAAATGTGTTGGCAAAGTTCAACTAAATCAAAAAATTAAAATTGATGATGTTTTATTAGTGCATCCCACAATAGAAGCACATAGTTGTATTCGATTACAATTATGGTTAAAATGTCAAGACCGCCTTCACTATGGAAATAAAGCAGAACTGGTAAAGTTAGGATGACAATTGTATTCATATTAGTTTAATATTTATTATATTTGCAACAGTATATTTATCTATATCTATACTAATATATAAATCTACAGTGGTTTTTACGGATGTTCCGTTATAACTAGTGAACCATGCATCCGATTAACTTGAAACTTGGTATCCATGTAGAAAATACATGTACTTAATGGATAGACTAATATTTATATGAGTGTTGGACTCCCTACACCAGTTGCGGGGGCGTTAATGATGAGAATCGCTAATTATCTGATTTTATAGCTTTTATAAACTTATTATTAAAATGAAAATTTGAAATTAATTTCTTCTTTCTTGGGCTATATTAAGACTAATTAAGAACGTCTGCAACGGAGTTCAAACTCCTAAAGCAGTTGTGAGGGCGCTAATAATCAAAAACGCAAAATTTAAAATTTCAGCTTTTATCAACTTATTACTGATTATTATTATTATCATGTAGATTAACTACTATTATTATTAATTTTAGTAAATCAATTATTAATTAAACTATTAACTTAATGTTTTTCTGTAGCATTAAAACTTTGTTTGTTTTTTTCTAACCTAAACAAATTTTTACCAAATGTCAATTGACTGATTTAAAAACATATTAAAAACATATATATATATATATATATATATATATATATATATATATATATATATATATATATATATATATATATATATATATATATCTATTATTAATTAACTTAATTATTAAAATTATTAATTAAAGAAGAAAAGAAGGAAACGTGGAATAATTAGATTAAAACGAAAAATTAGTTTTAATTAAATGAGTAAGATATTTATTTAAACTTTTTTTATTGAATTTTCGGTTGTCAATGTCAAGATCGTTTTTAATTATTTCCAATTATTTGTTGTAGTCATAAATGCCAAAAAAAGGAAAGTCCAAATTAAATTTGGTAACGTCTATATCAAAATATATGAAAGCTAAGCGCGCATGTGAAAGTCAAGATGAAACGGAAAATAGATTACAAAAAAGGAAAAAAGATTTACGACGTATGAAATTACAAATTCGTTGGAAAGTAAAAATAAATTGTGATTTTTCTTATGATCCTACAGTTGATTATAAACAAGAATCAAAATTAAGTTCAATGTCAAAATTTTGTAGTTATTGTAAAGCATTAAAGTGGATTGGCGAATGTGAAGGTTTATGCTTTTCAGCTGGCAAAATAAAACTAGAACCTTTGCGACAACTTCCAGAGCTATTAAAATCGCTACTCCATGGAATACATGTAAAATCAAATGCATTTTTAAAATCTATCAGACCTTACAACAATGCTTTCCAAATGACATCATTCGGTGCAATGAAGAACATGTCGTTTTAACTAATAAGTACATGGAGCTCATGAAAGATTTGTGGCCAATCGAAACTATCATCGAAGAAGATGAGATAGACGACGAAGATTAAATGTTCGGAAGATTAAATACTATATTTGAGGGCACTATATGTAAGCTTGATTTAAGACGGAAAGGGGAAGTTAAAAAAAATTTAATAAAGAAACTGTAATAATGATAATAAATAATAATGTTAATTTTAAATGCCCAGCGAAGCGGGCGGGGACAGCTAGTTATATTTATAACATTATATCGATATTTTTAACTTTATATTTATAACATTACATTTATTTTTATATTAAGTTTGGAGCAAATTTTAGTTTTCATTTCTTTTAATACTTTACTTTATAATACTTTCAATAATTTTAATACTTAATAGTTATACTCACAAAGAGGGATTTTTTTTTAAATAATTAACTTGCGCCATGAGTTTGTTTATATTTTTCAGCCAAACAGGCACTTTTACCTACAAAAAGCATAGCATGAACTTTTAGATTAACAATTAAATGGATTAAAATTACCTTATTTCATGATTTTTTTACCCAAATGATGTGGTCAGGATGTTCTGTTGTTACATCACTTTCTTTTTTGAAATGAATTAAACAAATATACGTATCTTTGTTAATATGATCAGTTGGAATCGACCATCACCTCGTTCTCCACATTCTTTAACTCACAAATCACATCACAAGTTTTCGACGATATTCAAGACAAGGCTTTGGAAAACTAATATAAATGCTTCGAAAATGATTTACTACACGTATAGCTGCGACATATCCCATAACAATAACGTTTTTTGCTCCTTTTTTTACCGATAACATAACATGTTTTTTTTTGTTAATTACATTGAAAATATAATATTCACAGCTTATACACGCATAAAGTGCCCGAAAAACATGGCGGAAGTTGAGGCAAGCGCGCAAAAAATTTTTAACTATGAAAAGGACTATTTATGTTAATTTATTTTCTTTTTTTAAGTTATCTATAAATATTTGAGGTAGTACATTTTTACTACCTGAGTTAAATATAACGTTAAAACATTTAAAGGTGATAAAATGAAGAAAATTGAGAAAAATCGGTTTGTTTAAGTACTTATTCCCCTCGCTGTAAACGAATATCGAGGTCGATAAGTTGGATGATCGACGCGCTAAACCACGTAAACAGTAGTGAGCGCGGAAAAACAAACGCTGCCTCTCCTGGAATGAGAGTCGCGTTTTCGATAAACAGAACGCCGGTAAATATAGAGCGGCGGTCGAAGAAGAAGAAGAAGAAAAAAAAGAGCCGGCAAAAACCGAAGATTGCGGTCTGGTTTTAGTCACGATTTGTGGGGATACGGCGCACATTTGGCCGGCTACAAGAGACCCGAGCGCAAGAAGAGATTGCAACATTTATAAATAAACGGATTACCGCATAGTTGACCGGTGCAACAACACAACAACGACAAGACTGTTTCGGTTTAATTGACGGAATGTTGTTCTTTTTTCTCTCCCTTGAAAGAACCGAGAAAAAAAACAACTTAATAACGGCGAAAAGCGTAGGCTTAACCTCATCGAAACGAAAATTAGTTTAATATATTAGATTGATGCTAACATTCGCCCCATTTGTTTGAGAAAAATTGAAGAAATGTCTTATTTACTAAAAATTACACTTAATCAATGTCATGGGTTGTTCCATAAGTTCCCGCCGTTTTTATCATGGTTTGTTTTTCTTCCATTTTTATTCTGTTTGTGCAAAAGTGTATACAGGGCGTCCCATAACTTATCCGCCATCGAGCAACTTATGACAGGGGAGGTCATAAATAAGAGCAGCAATAAATGTGCTGGGAGATGTTAGTTATTAAAAAGATACGGGGTGTTGAAAGTGAAACTAAATTTTCGAAAAATTGAGGTAATTTAAAAACGGTTGAAGATATCAGGTTCAAAATCGGAGTACTAGCTTGAGCCCAGTTCCTAGAGGGCGCTTGTTACCTACTTTGTGAAGAAGTCGCTCATATTTTTTTACCCTATAAAGCTGGAAATATTTTGACTTCAAATTAGAGAAGAGTCATAATCCCCACGTAAAAAAGGTACCCTTGGTCAATATCGATATCTCAAGCCGTTTGCGAGATATTCGTGTTCGAATATTCCATTGCACATCTTGTCGATGCCTGAAAAATCTGCTATTCACAAAGTGTGCCTTGATGATGAATTAATAAGTTATACGACAAAACCCATAAAAAACACGCTTTTAGTACGTCGACTTTTAATACGTTCATTAGTAAGCCATAATAAACATTTTGAACATATTTCAAAACTTTTGTATTTATTATTTCTGTTTCGTTAGCTAGGCTGTAGGTACGTCTAATATTTTTCAAGCAAACCTTATTGTCAAGTAAATTTGTTCAATGTTTCAACTGTATTTTTGTGATACGAGGGTCGTTTAATAAGTCCTTAGAAAACCCAACATATGACGCTTGTAGTATCGGATATGGTTTGTTTTTAGTAAGCCTCATTATTCACCAGACAGCTGTCAAAGTCTCAGTTATATTCATCATATGGGTTCGTTTTTATTATCGATTTAAGCGAGAAACTTTTGTTTATTTAAAAAAATTTAAAAAGTGAGTTTTGAGTGGTGATTAAACATTTATATTTAAAAGGCTTAACACCGAAAGAGAACAAAGCTGAGTTGGGTGAAGTTCATGGCACGTCTGCTCCTATGTTTGCAACTGTTTATAATTGGATCAATACGTTTAAACGTGGCCGTACATCCACAAAACATGAACATCGTTCGGAACGTCCAGTGAAAATGACTACTCCCGAAATGATGAAACTCCACGACATGGTTTTAAATGATCGATGAATCAAAGTGCGCGAAATAGTTGGAGCCGCAGGCTTATCGCAAGGTATAGTGTTTTCAGTTTTCTACATTGGGTGTGAAAAAAATTTCGGCAAGATAAGGACAAAGCATTTGCTCTCAGTGAAGAATAAACGCCATTCGTGTGGTCGACTGTGAGGCTATTTTGACCCTTTTCCGTCCCAATCCTGATGAGTTTCTGCGTCGATACATAACTGGGGACGAAACATCGATACACTACTACACTCCAGAGACAAATAAACAATCAAAACTGTGGGTTTTTGAAAGCAAACGGGGTTTGAAGAAGACGAAGACAAGGTCAAATCGGCCGGCAAGGCAATAGCCACAGTTTTTTGGGATACATGCGAAATCATCTACACCGATTACTTAAAAAAGGAAAAATAATAACTGGAGAGTATTATGCGTCGTTATTTCTCACCGGTTGAGCGAAGAAATCAAGAAAACAATGCCCGGGTGCACACCTCTATAGTTTCAATAGCCAAAATCATGGAATTAAAGTTCGAATTATTACAACATCCACCGGATTTGACCCCCAGTGACTTTGTTTTATTTCAAAACTGAAAAAAACAACGGTTCACAACGAACGAGGAGATCATCGCCCAAATAGATGCCTGTTTTGAGGACCTTCCGAAATTTTACTTTTCAGATGGCTTAAAAAAGTTGGAGAAACGCTTGGAAAAGTGTGTAGAACTAAAAGGAGATTATGTAAAAGTAAAAAAAACTACTTAAAATAATTTTTTTTCTATCTTTTTCCAAGGACTTATTGAACGACCGTCGTAGTTTGTTGATTTGCATTTGGTTATCTTAAACCCACTAAATTTCAGTGATAAAATCGTGAAACAAAGCCATCGTAACACTGCAGTCTTACGTTTCTTCGTAAAATATATTTTTTCGCTCCAATATAAATATAGCTTCCACTCGTCTGACTCTATATTGTTGCAACACGTGCCTAAACTACGCTAGACAATTACAAATTAACTTTTTTTAAATTAGGGGTCTAAATTATCCCAAAAAAAGATTTTTCATTGTGTAAATTGTTCGGTAATTTATCATTTCACACCCATGAAAACTCCAATTAGACATTCGATGCGTAAAAACAGACAAAAAATATAGTCGTTGTATGATATCACGATTCTTTTGTTGGTTGAATAATATTTAAACTATTATCTCGATCCTTCTCACTATTACGACCATATGTTACATTCCAACGATTTTTTTAATACTCTTTTGACAAACAATATTTAATATTTATTACAAATGTACTCTTTAAACCTTTCAAATGAGTACAAAAGTTTTTATTCTCCATTTTCATCAATACACCTTTTCATTCCAATGAAGGAATTTTGGAAATACGAAGTTTTGCAGCCAAAGTGGTCCTATGGCGATGAAACACTTATCACCAATCTGATATAGAATGTTACGTAGAATCGACTGGCGAAAAGCACGCATCGCTATCTCTACTACTTTTTTTAAATATTCGCGAAAAACTTAGCGTTTTGCATTTTTATTTACATTTTGGAATGTTCAAATGCTCATATACATTTTTAACAACTACGAGGGTCGTTTGAGCTATGTCTATGAGCTTAATATGGAACATGTGGAACACGCTAACGCCCCATTGCACTGCGCAATAATTTTCACAAATTTTTCGCCAAAAAATGAAAAATTGCGCTCCATATGAGTATTCACCAGATATAACACCCTGTGACTTTTCGATTGAAAAAACTACTCAGCGGACGCCGTTTTGAGTCCATAGAAGTCATTCAAAATAGTTCGCTGTCCGCTTTGAAGGAAACACTAGAAGTAGAGTATGAAAACTGTTTCGAAGACAGGGAAAAACGTTGGACGTCCATTGGAGTGAGAGAGAGTTACCTTGAAGGAAACAAAATAAATTGGAATGAATAAATAAAAAATCACCTTACTTTTTGATCGTAGTGGTATGAAATCAAATTGATATCGTGTCGTGAGGCAGTGATTCTGAGAATCAAGCACTATATGAATCATCCTCATTATGAAGACCGTTCGAAAAAAAAAACCTGAAATTCCACGATAAAAAAAATGTTTCCCCAAAGGCGAGATTTGGCAACGTGGACTCGCCGAACGCCTAATGATATTTTTAACTCCACAACTATTTACGAGTACGCTTCTCAAATACTGAACTATGGCAAAATAGCTGGGCGAGAGGTTTTCAAAAGGCGCAAAAATTCACAATTTTTTTTATGCGAGAGATCGCGCGCGTGTTTGTAATCGCCTGCTTCGAATATATTAAAATTAATTTGGCATCCAGGTTGGCGACAAATTTCAATATTTTTATTCTTTTACGTTTGTCATCAGATCTGAATGAGACCATTAGCTAAAAGAAACTTGTTAACAACAGAATATATTGTATGAATAAATGAAAAATTTGACAATCTACTTAAAATAATAATAATATGTAAATATGTATTTCTATATGTTAGAAAAAAAACGGAACTATGTAAATTTAAAGAAAACTACGAAGCGCCATCTATTTAAACAACTAATAATCTGAAAGCTGTATATCTCCTCTATAATAAGAGACCGTCATCATTAGAGTTGATCAACAGATTGTCAGATTATAGCCCAGAAAAGACACACCTTTTATCACCTCGTCACAAAAAACATGATGTAACAAAGAGGTAGTATCAAATTTTATTTCTAGCTCGATCAAACTTTTACCGAAACATTTGAATGGATGAAAATATTTTATGGTGATGATTGTTTATTCCGTATACGTACATTCTGTCAAAGAAGTACCGGGAATTGATCAATGAAATACAAAATGTTTATTATTTATCCAAATTTATTGTATCGCCTTCAAAGTAGTCCCTTTCCGAAATGCCAACGAATAATCCAATTGTGAAAACATTTTTTAAACGTTATTTCCATATCAGGTGAATACGGTGGTTGTTCGATAGTGTTTTTTTAAGTTCTGGCCAGAAATTAATTCACAATGATGGCCTTGTGAGATGGTGCGTTATCGTGATTCAAAGTCCAAGAGTTTTATTTCCACAAATCTGGCCTTTTCGATGAATTTGCTCTCTCAAACGCCACATAACGCCCAAATAATATTCTTTATTTACCATCTGACCTTCTGGAAACAATCAACACCGCGACAATCAAAGAAACCAGTCAACATCACTTTTGATCAACTTTGACGTGGTTTTTTCGATTTCGGGTGAGTTGGAAGGCGCCATTCCGAAGCTTGTTGGCTGGTTTGCATGTCAAACGCGTATATCCATGTCTTATTACAAGTTGCAATGAGTTTTTATGAATGTGGAGTTTCAAACCCCACCAAACAATGGGACCCAAACAATCGCTTAAAATGGCATGAATTGAGTCGTAAGACACAGAAAGATCAGCGGCTATCTCACTTTCTTCTCTTTAGTGATGTTAACTTCAGTTGAAGACGTTGATGGTGGATCAGAGAGAGACAAATCTTCCACCATATCTCGACCGCTTTTCAATGCACTATACCACTCATATGTAAGTGTTTTTTATAAAGTCGATTCACCGTAAGCCTTCTGCAACATTTTCAGCGACTCGGTACACAAAATTCCATTTGCAATCGAAAATTTAAGACAAATTCTTTGTTCGATGTTTTTATCCATTGTAAAAATCGTAAAACACACTTGAGAGGAAAGGACAAAATCGAGCACTGTAAACAAAGTAAATGAGAGATAACGTTCAAACTTCGCGTCAGTAACATTGGTGGAACAACATTGGGCCAACTTGATTGCGGTATGATAAAATAATTAATACAGGTTTTTTGCTGGACGTTTCTCTTTTATTTGTATCGCTATATTGTATCGCTTTATTTGTATCTAGCATATATATATATATATATATATATATATATATATATATATATATATATATATATATATATATGCTAGACTATTAATCCGGGAATACATCCGATCGTTTGTGTCCCGTTTGTTGCGAACATGCAGACGTTTCGCCAAGGTCACACTTGGCATTCTCAACATTCATTGAACATTCTCAATTCAGACAAGCATTGAGAAAGCCAAGTGTGACCTTTGCGAAACGTCTGCACGTTCCCAACAAACGGGACACAAACGATCGGATGTACTCCCGGACTAATACTCTAGCGTATTCTTCCATTTTTTAGTCAGAATTTTTTCAGATATGTATATAAAAAGCTCAAGTCATGTCAGGCGAAATCTATTGAATTTCTGGACATTTATAATATCCTAACATTGAACTTTTCCTGCTGGTTAGCCCAGTTAACATGTACAACTTTTTCTGCTGGCCCAGTGTACTTAAATTAATTTTATTTTAGAGTTTTTTGGCCCGATACGAATTTTTTATAGTTTTATATATAGTTTTTATAGAAGTTTTTTTTCAAATATGTACATAAAAGCTATATATATATATATAATATATATATATATATATATATATATATATATATATATATATATATATATATATATATAGAATAATGGTAACATTCTCTATAGAACATGTTCAAATTCTGAAAGAGTTATTTTTCAAAAATACAATTCCAAATAAAGTTACGTATGTTTTATCGAACGAAACAAAAAAATCAGTATTGTCTGCAGATCGTTTTTTGTTCTCCGAACTCCAACCTACGAAATCAAATCAAACAAAACCGATATTCAAATAATGAGCGCGGTTTTGGTATGGGCCTAAAAATTCCAATACGTTAAAAGATTCATTTTTCAAGGTTAGAACGTTTCATCTGCAAGTTTAAGATTTTGTGAGTATTAACCTTTAGACTTGCGACAACGTTCGTCATAAACTATCTAGGAACTATTTTTTTTATTATAAATAGAAGGAATTTATCAAGGTATATTTAAATGTATTTTTTTTCTGTTTAACAATAGTGTTAGTAGAAAATATTCTCCGAACAGTTTTCGAAAAATTATTGTCCAAAATGTTTATGATTTTGCATTTATGTATTTTGGCATAAATTCATTTACTTGCTGCCAATTGTAGTTTCAAGCGTAAATAAATATGTGTACATAGTACGTGTCATAGTACCTCATACAATTTTCTTCGATAAATTAGAATAACATATTGAATGTTTACTATAAATGTAGAGTAGATTATTTTTGATAAACACCCATTAAACTATTATATATTACTAAATTTAATAATCAAAAAAAATGTTAGTTAAGCCCGAGTTTATGTTTTTGATACAAATCCAAATACGGATCATTAAAAAACAAAAATATACAGATCGACTTCTAATATCGAAAATCTACAGATCGACTTCTAAATCGAAAATCTACAGATCGACTTCTAAAATCGAAAATCTACGATCCACTTTTCTCAGCTTTTCCAATATAAACATTCACTCATCAGAAATTATCTTTTTTTTTTTATTTCAAACCTTTTCGGCTATTTAGAACGAGTTTCTTATTTGTAAAGATGGAAAAGATTTTTCAGAAGTTTAAATGGTTTATTAATTGTTTATTCATTGGTATTATTTGTTTTTCAAATCTCAATCAGGTTAAGTCGATATCAGTCGAATAAAGCGATAACTTAGCATTATCTACATACTGCATTTTTAAATAAGAATCAACATGAGGGAAGGAATTATTAAGCTAACATGTACAGTCAAATATATTAACTTATTAAAAAACTCTAAAAGAGAATGAGTCATGATGACTTAAACTAAATAATGATATAGTATAGTCTACAGACTACAGACTGTCGTTGAATTATAAACTACAGTCTGTAGTCTACAGACTGTTTTTGAATTAAAAGGAAAACATTTAGTGATAAGGGTGAGTGTTTAGCACTTAAGAATATCAAAGTATTTCAAAACATTAAACATTTTATTCATTGCTGCTATTTATGTTAAAAATCTAAATGAGTTAATGAAATGATGAGTAACTAACTAAATCAAATGATAACCTGACATTGTCTACAGTGCCCTTAATACATATGCTAAACCAATGACAAAATGACTACAGCTTGTACAAACCAGAAAATCTAGGGAATAATAATTAAATAAATTTAAATTAAATGTGCTTGTTCTAGTTGATGAAATGTTTTTGTTGTCAACACTTACCTACAGATGGTGTTTTTGGATAAAAACTGTAGACTAAATAAAGTTAACTAAGGAAGGTTAACGTGTTAAAAATCTAAGGGAGAATGAATCTGATGACAAACCAAATAAAGCGTTGTCTACAGACTATTTTCGACTTTTTGATTAAAAACCGATATATATATATATATATATATATATATATATATATATATATATATCAAATGACAATATAATATTGTTTACAGACTGTTTTGAATCAAAAACGAATAAAAGAAGGAACTTAAGAATTATTTATTCTGGTGTGAGGAAGGGTGTTCAATACTTTTCTAAAAAATAACAGACCTCTCATCTCAGACCTCTGATGTCAGAGTGTCAGATAAAGACCAAGGAATTGTCTACAGACAAAACATTTTATAACATGTATTTGTAATGAAGGTGGACGTTTAGTTTTAAAAAAGTATAGAAACTTTTCATAAGTTTAAATCTAAAGTGCTGATTTATTGTTAATATTTGTGTGAAAAATCTCAGTGAGGTTGATAGTATGTAGGAATGTAGAAACCAGAAAATATTGTTTATAGACTATTTATAATGAAAAATGAATAAAACAAGAATATCAAGGATTATTTATGATTCAGTGAGGAAGGGTGTTCAATATTTTTTTTAAATAAGAGTGTTGGGTCAGAGCGTCCCATAAAGAACAAGGAATTGTCTACAGATCAAAATTTTTACAGCAATATATTTGTAGGGTGGACGTATAGTTTTAAAAAAATATAGAGACTTTACAGAAGTTTAAATCTAAAGTGCTGATTTATTGATATTGTTTATGTTAAAAATCTCAGTGAGATTGATAGTCTGTAGATAAGAAATATAGAAACCGGAAAATGTAAGGATTAAAATTAACGATTATAATATATTGAGCATAACAATAAAGGTATTAACATATAAAAATCCTAAAGAGAATGAATCGTTATGCCTTAAACCAAATGATCATATAATATTGTCTACAGACTGTTTTTGAATGAGAAATTAAGAAAAGAAGAAAATTTAGGATAAAATATGATTCTGTGAGGGAGGATGTTCAATAATTTTCTAAAAAATATGATTAAGTCAGAAAACTGGCTCACATGAAGAACGAAGAACCTGACATTGTTTACAGATCAATAGTTTTACGCCAATTTATTTATAACGAGAGAGATTATTAAGTTTTTAAAAATATGAAGATTTTTCCTAAGTTTAGATCTAAAATCATTGTTGATAAAAATCTAAATCAGGTTTGGTCCTGATGAGTTATATCAATGTCTGCAGACTCTGTTCTTAAATACATATGATAAACCAAAGACAATATTACTACTTCCTGTAGATAAGGAAATATTACGCTTAATAAGGATCTAAATATTTTTGTTTTGTTTTACTGAACCAAAGTCTGTTTACCCATGATGTAAATGAATAAAAAATGTAGGAGAGTTCGAACTGCATTAGATTATATCTGAATTGATGGATTACTGTATTTACTGAATGAACAGACAATGTAACGATCGTTCTTTCATTATTTTTGATCTTCAGTCTAGCTAGTGTTTTTCATTGAAATACAAATGTGGAAAACATCGCATTACAGATGAAAACAAGGCGCGCTGGGTCAAAAATCTCGTTCCCGAACTACAGCACGATCAGACCGAATCCAAAAAAAACCAATTTGGACACGCAAAGCTACAAAAATAACGGCGACCCGTCGACACGGCACGCTCGTCGCCGTTTTCTGAGGTTATGTATCGTACAGGTGTTGTTGTCCCGATCAGGAATCGGGGCGTGTTTGTACGCCTGCTTGTGTACGGGTGAGTGTATATATGTCTTGGATACCTACATCAAAAAGATAAACGTCTCGGCAACCACTCGTGAGGGGCAGAGCACCCAGGCAGTGTCACGCACATCAACACAGAGATAACGTAACGGTGGCGGTAGCCGGGCGGGGACAGGTCCGTCGGTTCGATAGAGCGTCGTGGGTTAAGTTGTTGGGCGTACGTCCGCGTCCAAAGATCGGTCCGTGCCAGTCTAGTGGCGGCCGCGAACTGGCTGCCGGTCTGTCCGTCGACCGCGATGCTGCGTCGTTGGCGCTCGTCGTCGCCGTCGTCGGCGGCTGGCTGGTCGGCCTAGACGACCAACCGAACGTCGATCGGACAGTCTCGGACCGGCTGATGTTTGGGGAACGGCTGGAGAGATCGCCTCGTCGGCAGGAAATCCAACGGTGACATTTCCAGTTCGAATTTTCTCACTTTGTCTGTCTGGGGGACCAGATGTTCCCCATCCTAACTTCAACAACTGCCTATCCATCATGTTACCAACCACATATCTAAATATTTCTTTATATATTGCAGTAGTCACAAGTTCATCTATTGAGCTTAATCCGACTCATTGTCTGATACGTCTTGCCTTGAGACAATTGGTGCCTCCCGATTTCTCTATTACGATCACGATCTCTATGCATTTTTCTTAATATTTCTTCTATGACCACTCCGTCGGCGGAGAAGCCGTTCTGTAATCTTCTGTACCAGCTGTGGTAGTTAATATTTCTTGTTAAAAAATAATAATTTAAGAGAAAGGTAAAAAATGGTTTAATCATATACACATATACACACATACACACACACACACACACACACACACACACACACACACACACACACACACACACACACCACACACACACACACACACACACACACACACACACACACACACACACACACACACACACACACACACACACACATATATATATATATATATATATATATATATATATATATATATATACAACATATATATATATATATATATATATATATATATATATATATATATATATATATATATATATATATATACTACATATATATATATATATATATATATATATATAATATATATATATATATATACATATATATATATATATATATATATATATATATATATATATATATATATATATATATATATATATATATATATATATAATATATAAACCCATATATACACACACGTACAGTAACAAATTATTTATAAGGCGGATGGAATATTTCTATAGCTGATGAAGTAACAAACTACCTAAAAGCCTAATCTCCATAAAAATGGTTTACAAATTGATACAGCGAGCCTTCTCCCTGTTGAATCAGGATAATCCCGTATAAGTGTGCCCTAAAAGACTTTTGCAAGCGAATGGATGCGAGTGTATATCCTCAGCTCTATTTATAAAAACTCTCCATTGATAAATTGCTCTTATTATATGAATGAATCAAGAGCATGCATATTCATTACGTTGCATGTTGTTACAGTAGTTGCTTTAGTAATGACACGTTGAGTCCTCGGGTACCGACTTTTTATAGGAAAAATAGATAGCTCGGTCTATAAATATGAACATTCTAAGCCAGTCTGCAATTAGTTCGATTAGGTAAGTTGGTTCGTACTTCAAAGAAATGTCGGATAATTATTGGTTATCAGATGGAATAATTACGTGTTCATAGTTCGTGATAATGTCATTTCAAGAATAGCTAAACGGAATTAATAGAATCATCGTAATATTAGATTGCATATTGAAAATAACCGGTGTAAGTGGAAACATTACATCATCAATTACAGATTTTCCAAATAAATGGTCTTAAACTAGTCTTCGTTTAAAGCTGATATGAAAATGATTGAAACGAAGAAATTTTAGAATCCTATTACAGTGAAATCTCCTATTACGGACGCCTCTAATAGCCGGACAATCTCTCGAGCAAATACTCTTTTTCGGTCTTGATTTCCTCATATTAAATAGATCCAAAAATTAATATCTAAAAATTTCCACTATATTTAAAATTGTTTCGACACACAGTGCCTTTTTCAAATACAAACTATACTAATCTAACAGTGAGAAAAGTAATTACGACCTAAAGTGTCCATCGACCTAATAATACCATAAAACATGATAATGAGGAAATCCATTTTTTTTGTCAACGTCTAGGAGGGCAATATAAGTTTAATAACGGTGAACCATTCAAGTCTAGCTGGTAATTTAGCTGGTCTTGGTTAAGTCTAGCTGGTCTGCTGTTTAGTATAACTTCTTTTATGTTCGTTGAGCCTAGTAGAGAAAGATCTTCCTGTTTGTCCAACATAGACTTTTGGAGATGAACCGCAATCCGTATCCGTAATCCGCAATCCGTATCCGCAATCCGTATCAATTAAATAAACTACTGATTTATGAAGTTTATTTGTTTAATTTTTATTGTTTTTAATGATGCGTCCTAGACTATTGTTTGTTTTAAAAGGAATATTTATATTGTTTAAGTAATTGTTTTGAACGCTGCATTTTTGATATTATTGACCTGATATATTAAATCAATAGATTTATTATAACTTTTTCTATTAATTATTTTATTTATAATATTTGGGTCGTAAAATTGCAAAATCACGTTTATTGTTTTTTTCTAGTAACAATTAAGTCCAAAAAGTTAATACTGTTATGTTGCTCTTCTGCAACTGTGAATTTAATATTTTTATGTAAAGAATTTATGTGAGTTAAGAATTAATTAAATTGTCTATCAGAATCTGTAAAACAAATTAGAATGCCATCTACATATCTGTACCAGTAAAGTGATGATTTAAACGACTGATGTTGATTTATCTTATTTTCTAAGTTCTCCATAAAAATTTTCACCAGAAAGGGTTCCACATTATCAAACCGTCATTAGAAACAAAACGTCATTAGAAACATAAAATGAATTAGCAAATTCAAAATTCAGTCCACATTTTAATATACTTATACGAGTATGTATGAGTACGAGTAATGAGTAAGTTATTTTAAAAAAAAGTTCATTACAACAAGGGTTCAACTCCAACTTTTTCCCGAGAAAAAAAAGCAATGTTACCAAATTACCAATCAATAAGCTACGATAAGAATTATCATTTTGTGTAAATATGTGTAAAATCTTATTACTTAATGAATAAACTACCAATAAACTCATGAGCATTGTTAATTTTTTTTTAATTTAGTATTAGAACATAAGAACATATATTTTTTAATTTAGTATCATACCTTACATCAGTTCTGAAGGCTGTAGCAACGTCTCAATATTGCCACAACAAAGACTGTTATTTCAAAACTGCGACAAAACTTATTTTAATTCGATTTATAACCCCAAAGATATATTCTGTACACGAATATCAGGATATACTCGATCAGGCCACTTCCAGATCGACAAACGTCGCAGAATAGCCCAACTCATCTGAAGCGTAACCCAGTGCCTTAAAAAAATGGCTTTTATCGTACGGTTCCACCATGAACATAGAATTTCCATTATAGTGAACCGATAACATCAAGAAATGTTCGCGGTTGATGCAAGATAATTGTCGTTTATGGCGCTGTAGAAACTTTCTGTTGAAGATTATTGCACATCAGATAAATCCGAACTAATGGAAATAGTTAAATAACGTTTGAATTTCAACTATTAGAAAATGCATTCGATGAAGAATGTTAATTAATAACTACTGAATCAAGCTTATGGAGCACAGAAAATAATGTCCGGTCTTTCTTCTAAATCTGACCGACTGAACTGACTAAATCTGAATAAAGTTCCCAAGGATTTCGATAAGGCCACTTCCAGATCGACAAACGTCGCACAATAGCCCAACTCATCTGAAGCGTAACCAAGGTGGCTTTAGTGGAAAAAAAATGGCTTTTATCATATGGTTCCACAATAAACATAGAATTTCCATTATAGTGAACCGATAACATCAAGAAATGTTCGCGGTTGATGCAAGATAATTGTCGTTTATGGCGCTGTAGAAACTTTCTGTTGAAGATTATTGCACATCAGATAAATCCGAACTAATGGAAATAGTTAAATAACGTTTGAATTTCAACTATTAGAAAATGCATTCGATGAAGAATGTTAATTAATAACTACTGAATCAAGCTTATGGAGCACAGAAAATAATGTCCGGTCTTTCTTCTAAATCTGACCGACTGAACTGACTAAATCTGAATAAAGTTCCCAAGGATTTCGATAAGGCCACTTCCAGATCGACAAACGTCGCACAATAGCCCAACTCATCTGAAGCGTAACCAAGGTGGCTTTAGTGGAAAAAAAATGGCTTTTATCATATGGTTCCACAATAAACATAGAATTTCCATTATAGTGAACCGATAACATCAAGAAATGTTCGCGGTTGATGCAAGATAATTGTCGTTTATGGCGCTGTAGAAACTTTCTGTTGAAGATTATTGCACATCAGATAAATTCGAACTAATGGAAATAGTTAAATAACGTTTGAATTTCAACTATTAGAAAATGCATTCGATGAAGAATGTTAATTAATAACTACTGAATCAAGCTTATGGAGCACAGAAAATAATGTCCGGTCTTTCTTCTAAATCTGACCGACTGAACTGACTAAATCTGAATAAAGTTCCCAAGGATTTCGATAAGGCCACTTCCAGATCGACAAACGTCGCACAATAGCCCAACTCATCTGAAGCGTAACCAAGGTGGCTTTAGTGGAAAAAAAATGGCTTTTATCATATGGTTCCACAATAAACATAGAATTTCCATTATAGTGAACCGATAACATCAAGAAATGTTCGCGGTTGATGCAAGATAATTGTCGTTTATGGCGCTGTAGAAACTTTCTGTTGAAGATTATTGCACATCAGATAAATTCGAACTAATGGAAATAGTTAAATAACGTTTGAATTTCAACTATTAGAAAATGCATTCGATGAAGAATGTTAATTAATAACTACTGAATCAAGCTTATGGAGCACAGAAAATAATGTCCGGTCTTTCTTCTAAATCTGACCGACTGAACTGACTAAATCTGAATAAAGTTCCCAAGGATTTCGATAAGGCCACTTCCAGATCGACAAACGTCGCACAATAGCCCAACTCATCTGAAGCGTAACCAAGGTGGCTTTAGTGGAAAAAAAATGGCTTTTATCATATGGTTCCACAATAAACATAGAATTTCCATTATAGTGAACCGATAACATCAAGAAATGTTCGCGGTTGATGCAAGATAATTGTCGTTTATGGCGCTGTAGAAACTTTCTGTTGAAGATTATTGCACATCAGATAAATCCGAACTAATGGAAATAGTTAAATAACGTTTGAATTTCAACTATTAGAAAATGCATTCGATGAAGAATGTTAATTAATAACTACTGAATCAAGCTTATGGAGCACAGAAAATAATGTCCGGTCTTTCTTCTAAATCTGACCGACTGAACTGACTAAATCTGAATAAAGTTCCCAAGGATTTCGATAAGGCCACTTCCAGATCGACAAACGTCGCACAATAGCCCAACTCATCTGAAGCGTAACCAAGGTGGCTTTAGTGGAAAAAAAAATGGCTTTTATCATATGGTTCCACAATAAACATAGAATTTCCATTATAGTGAACCGATAACATCAAGAAATGTTCGCGGTTGATGCAAGATAATTGTCGTTTATGGCGCTGTAGAAACTTTCTGTTGAAGATTATTGCACATCAGATAAATCCGAACTAATGGAAATAGTTAAATAACGTTTGAATTTCAACTATTAGAAAATGCATTCGATGAAGAATGTTAATTAATAACTACTGAATCAAGCTTATGGAGCACAGAAAATAATGTCCGGTCTTTCTTCTAAATCTGACCGACTGAACTGACTAAATCTGAATAAAGTTCCCAAGGATTTCGATAAGGCCACTTCCAGATCGACAAACGTCGCACAATAGCCCAACTCATCTGAAGCGTAACCAAGGTGGCTTTAGTGGAAAAAAAATGGCTTTTATCATATGGTTCCACAATAAACATAGAATTTCCATTATAGTGAACCGATAACATCAAGAAATGTTCGCGGTTGATGCAAGATAATTTGTCGTTTATGGCGCTGTAGAAACTTTCTGTTGAAGATTATTGCACATCAGATAAATTCGAACTAATGGAAATAGTTAAATAACGTTTGAATTTCAACTATTAGAAAATGCATTCGATGAAGAATGTTAATTAATAACTACTGAATCAAGCTTATGGAGCACAGAAAATAATGTCCGGTCTTTCTTCTAAATCTGACCGACTGAACTGACTAAATCTGAATAAAGTTCCCAAGGATTTCGATAAGGCCACTTCCAGATCGACAAACGTCGCACAATAGCCCAACTCATCTGAAGCGTAACCAAGGTGGCTTTAGTGGATGGAAAAAAAATGGCTTTTATCATATGGTTCCACAATAAACATAGAATTTCCATTATAGTGAACCGATAACATCAAGAAATGTTCGCGGTTGATGCAAGATAATTGTCGTTTATGGCGCTGTAGAAACTTTCTGTTGAAGATTATTGCACATCAGATAAATTCGAACTAATGGAAATAGTTAAATAACGTTTGAATTTCAACTATTAGAAAATGCATTCGATGAAGAATGTTAATTAATAACTACTGAATCAAGCTTATGGAGCACAGAAAATAATGTCCGGTCTTTCTTCTAAATCTGACCGACTGAACTGACTAAATCTGAATAAAGTTCCCAAGGATTTCGATAAGGCCACTTCCAGATCGACAAACGTCGCACAATAGCCCAACTCATCTGAAGCGTAACCAAGGTGGCTTTAGTGAAAAAAAATGGCTTTTATCATATGGTTCCACAATAAACATAGAATTTCCATTATAGTGAACGCGATAACATCAAGAAATGTTCGCGGTTGATGCAAGATAATTGTCGTTTATGGCGCTGTAGAAACTTTCTGTTGAAGATTATTGCACATCAGATAAATTCGAACTAATGGAAATAGTTAAATAACGTTTGAATTTCAACTATTAGAAAATGCATTCGGATGAAGAATGTTAATTAATAACTACTGAATCAAGCTTATGGAGCACAGAAAATAATGTCCGGTCTTTCTTCTAAATCTGACCGACTGAACTGACTAAATCTGAATAAAGTTCCCAAGGATTTCGATAAGGCCACTTCCAGATCGACAAACGTCGCACAATAGCCCAACTCATCTGAGCGTAACCAAGGTGGCTTTAGTGGAAAAAAAATGGCTTTTATCATATGGTTCCACAATAAACATAGAATTTCCATTATAGTGAACCGATAACATCAAGAAATGTTCGCGGTTGATGCAAGATAATTGTCGTTTATGGCGCTGTAGAAACTTTCTGTTGAAGATTATTGCACATCAGATAAATTCGAACTAATGGAAATAGTTAAATAACGTTTGAATTTCAACTATTAGAAATGCATTCGATGAAGAATGTTAATTAATAACTACTGAATCAAGCTCTATGGAGCACAGAAAATAATGTCCGGGTCTTTCTTCTAAATCTGACCGACTGAACTGACTAAATCTGAATAAAGTTCCCAAGGATTTCGATAAGGCCACTTCCAGATCGACAAACGTCGCACAATAGCCCAACTCATCTGAAGCGTAACCAAGGTGGCTTTAGTGGAAAAAAATGGCTTTTATCATATGGTTCCACAATAAACATAGAATTTCCATTATAGTGAACCGATAACATCAAGAAATGTTCGCGGTTGATGCAAGATAATTGTCGTTTATGGCGCTTGTAGAAAACTTTCTGTTGAAGATTATTGCACATCAAGATAAATTCGAACTAATGGAAAATAGTTAAATAACGTTTGAAATTTCAACTATTAGAAAATGCATTCGATGAAGAATGTTAATTAATAACTACTGAATCAAGCTTATGGAGCACAGAAAATAATGTCCGGTCTTTCTTCTAAATCTGACCGACTGAACTGACTAAATCTGAATAAAGTTCCAAGGATTTCGATAAGGCCACTTCCAGATCGACAAACGTCGCACAATAGCCCAACTCATCTGAAGCGTAACCAAGGTGGCTTTAGTGGAAAAAAAATGGCTTTTATCATATGGTTCCACAATAAACATAGAATTTCCATTATAGGTGAACCGATAACATCAAGAAATGTTCGCGGTTGATGCAAGATAATTGTCGTTTTATGGCGCTGTAGAAACTTTCTGTTGAAGATTATTGCACATCAGATAAATTCGAACTAATGGAAATAGTTAAATAACGTTTGAATTTCAACTATTAGAAAATGCATTCGATGAAGAATGTTAATTAATAACTACTGAATCAAGCTTATGGAGCACAGAAAATAATGTCCGGTCTTTCTTCTAAATCTGACCGACTGAACTGACTAAATCTGAATAAAGTTCCCAAGGATTTCGATAAGGCCACTTCCAGATCGACAAACGTCGCACAATAGCCCAACTCATCTGAAGCGTAACCAAGGTGGCTTTAGTGGAAAAAAAATGGCTTTTATCATATGGTTCCACAATAAACATAGAATTTCCATTATAGTGAACCGATAACATCAAGAAATGTTCGCGGTTGATGCAAGATAATTGTCGTTTATGGCGCTGTAGAAACTTTCTGTTGACGATTATTGCACATCAGATAATCCGAACTAATGGAAATAGTTAAATAACGTTTGAATTTCACTATTAGAAAAATGCATTCGATGAAGAATGTTAATTAATAACTACTGAATCAAGCTTATGGAGCACAGAAAATAATGTCCGGTCTTTCTTCTAAATCTGACCGACTGAACTGACTAAATCTGAATAAAGTTCCCAAGGATTTCGATAAGGCCACTTCCAGATCGACAAACGTCGCACAATAGCCCCAACTCATCTGAAGCGTAACCAAGGTGGCTTTAGTGGAAAAAAAATGGCTTTTATCATATGGTTCCACAATAAACATAGAATTTCCATTATAGTGAACCGATAACATCAAGAAATGTTCGCGGTTGATGCATGATAATTGTCGTTTATGGCGCTGTAGAAAACTTTCTGTTGAAGATTATTGCACATCAGATAAATCCGAACTAATGGAAATAGTTAAATAACGTTTGAATTTCAACTATTAGAAAATGCATTCGATGAAGAATGTTAATTAATAACTACTGAATCAAGCTTATGGAGCACAGAAAATAATGTCCGGTCTTTCTTCTAATCTGACCGACTGAACTGACTAAATCTGAATAAAGTTCCCAAGGATTTCGATAAGGCCACTTCCAGATCGACAAACGTCGCACAATAGCCCAACTCATCTGAAGCGAACCAAGGTGGCTTTAGTGGAAAAAAAAATGGCTTTTATCATATGGTTCCACAATAAACATAGAATTTCCATTATAGTGAACCCGATAACATCAAGAAATGTTCGCGGTTGATGCAAGATAATTGTCGTTTATGGCGCTGTAGAAACTTTCTGTTGAAGATTATTGCACATCAGATAAATTCGAACTAATGGAAATAGTTAAATAACGTTTGAATTTCAACTATTAGAAAATGCATTCGATGAAGAATGTTAATTAATAACTACTGAATCAAGCTTATGGAGCACAGAAAATAATGTCCGGTCTTTCTTCTAAATCTGACCGACTGAACTGACTAAATCTGAATAAAGTTCCCAAGGATTTCGATAAGGCCACTTCCAGATCGACAAACGTCGCACAATAGCCCAACTCATCTGAAGCGTACCAAGGTGGCTTTAGTGGAAAAAAAAATGGCTTTTATCATATGGTTCCACAATAAACATAGAATTCCATTATAGTGAACCGATAACCATCAAGAAATGTTCGCGGTTGATGCAAGATAATTGTCGTTTATGGCGCTGTAGAAACTTTCTGTTGAAGATTATTGCACATCAGATAAATTCGAACTAATGGAATAGTTAAATAACGTTTGAATTTCAACTATTAGAAAATGCATTCGATGAAGAATGTTAATTAATAACTACTGAATCAAGCTTATGGAGCACAGAAAATAATGTCCGGTCTTTCTTCTAAATCTGACCGACTGAACTGACTAAATCTGAATAAAGTTCCCAAGGATTTCGATAAGGCCACTTCCAGATCGACAAACGTCGCACAATAGCCCAACTCATCTGAAGCGTAACCAAGGTGGCTTTAGTGGAAAAAAAATGGCTTTTATCATATGGTTCCACAATAAACATAGAATTTCCATTATAGTGAACCGATAACATCAAGAAATGTTCGCGGTTGATGCAAGATAATTGTCGTTTATGGCGCTGTAGAAACTTTCTGTTGAAGATTATTGCACATCAGATAAATTCGAACTAATGGAAATAGTTAAATAACGTTTGAATTTCAACTATTAGAAAAATGCATTCGATGAAGAATGTTAATTAATAACTACTGAATCAAGCTTATGAGCACAGAAAATAATGGTCCGGTCTTTCTTCTAAATCTGACCGACTGAACTGACTAAATCTGAATAAGTTCCCAAGGATTTCGATAAGGCCACTTCCAGATCGACAAACGTCGCACAATAGCCCAACTCATCTGAAGCGTAACCAAGGTGGCTTTAGTGGAAAAAAAATGGCTTTTATCATATGGTTTCCACAATAAACATAGAATTTCCATTATAGTGAACCGATAACATCACGAAATGTTCGCGGTTGATGCAAGATAATTGTCGTTTATGGCGCTGTAGGAAACTTTCTGTTGAAGATTATTGCACATCAGATAAATTCGAACTAATGGAAATAGTTAAATAACGTTTGAATTTCAACTATTAGAAAATGCATTCGATGAAGAATGTTAATTAATAACTACTGAATCAAGCTTATGGAGCACAGAAAATAATGTCCCGGTCTTTCTTCTAATCTGACCGACTGAACTGACTAAATCTGAATAAAGTTCCCAAGGATTTCGATAAGGCACTTCCAGATCGACAAACGTCGCACAATAGCCCAACTCATCTGAAGCGTAACCAAGGTGGCTTTAGTGGAAAAAAAATGGCTTTTATCATAATGGTTCCACAATAAACATAGAATTCCATTATA